>VZSE01002030.1:0-128841 GCA_013398275.1 Promerops cafer | reverse complement strand
GAGGAGAGGAGGAGAGGAGGAGAGGAGGAGAGGAGGAGAGGAGGAGAGGAGGAGGAGAGGTTAACCTGGGCTCAGTGAGGAGAATGAGATTCCCAGTCTGACACTGGTCTGAACTGGGGAGGAAGGTTTGTGGGCTACCAGCACATGGCAGCACTTGTGTTTGCCCACGTGGGTGAGATTTCGGCTGCTTTTGTGGGAGCTCAGCTAAGACCAACCCGACTGCCTGGGAAATCCTGCCCATGCTGCTTCAGACCACCAGCACAGGACAGTGCAGTAATCACTTCTTTAAAACTAAGTGTCCTGTGAACAGCTGTGATGCTCTTTAGAGTAAATTTCTGCCTTTCCATAAGTGATTTAGAAGCTCTTTAAGAGTTCTTTGTATATACACTTCCTAATTGGTTCCTGTAACTTTAAAATGCAAGCGTCCCAGCAGCTGCCTTGTCCCAGCCTCTGTAAGCATGTGGTCATCCTGGTGATCCAGAGAATGCAGGAATACAATATTCCAACTCATTGTCCAGTCAATAAAGTGAAAAATGCCATTCCTGTTTTAGCAGATGGCAGCAGAAATGCAACACAAGGAGCAAGAACACTAATATAGAAATCAATATCTATTACCGTTTAAATCACATTGCAGTCCTGAAATGATAATAGCAATCCTTTAAAAGCTAATGCTGATCCTGTTTGTATTAGAAATCGGTTCAATGTATTTCAGGTTTTAATTCTGTTACAAAAATAATTACCTTTCAACCTAGACCCCCCAGCCCCCTCCTCCTTCCTCAGCCCTTGATCCCACAGAAGAAAAACAAACCAACCTGCAAAAAAAGCCCCAAACCAACCAACCTAATCACTTCCTTCCTTGCAGTCTATGACCAGGGAAGGGATTTTTATAATGGGAATTCCCACAGCAGGCATGGCACGGCCAGTGCAGAGGGATTGTTCAGGCAGCTCTGTCCACTGCTGTGCAAAGCCTTTCTGGACAGCTACACAGCAGCACGAAGGAGGAAGAAAATAAGTCTTTAGAAACTGCTGACAGAGAAAACGCTTCCTTCTTTGAGTAAAACTAGTGTTTTGATGCTAGAACAGCATCTTTTGATTTAATCAGAAGAGCTACTTGCACAGCAATGCTGGCAAACCCCATCTCTGCTGGTTAATGGTGTGCCACGATCAGCACAGTGAGAACTGTCTGGGGCATCATTCCCATGACAAATAGCAAAGAACAGACTGTGGGAAACACCTGCCAGGCCCTGGCCGTGCTGCCTCACCTGAGGAGCCTGGCAGCAGGCAGAGAGAGCCTCCAGCCTGGCTGCAGCAGCCCAGCAGCCCCCGACCCCAGCAGCTTCATGGCTACAGGGACCACTGTGGCTCAGGCACAGAGCAGGGGAAACCCAAATAAACTCTATTACCACTGCAGCCAGCAAAACCCCACATCCAGCACTGGTGTTCACACATCAGGGGAGAGCGTGATAAATTCTGAATGGCTCTAAGTCCTGAGACTGATGAAAGGATGGAAAACACATCTTATAGTGACAGTCTCAAGGAGTTCAATTTATTTAGCTTATCAAAGATTAGGTTAAGGCATGTCTGATCACCAAGTAAATACTTACTTGGGGAAAAGGAAACTGATAAGAAGAGGCTTTGCATCCTAGCAGAGGTGCAACAGTCCCGGAGGTGGAACATGAAACCAGACAAATTTAGGCAGGCAAAAGCCCCACACTTTTAAAAACAGAGGAATAAACCACTGGAAGAATTCCTGATAATTTTAGAATAAAAAATGGGTATTTCTTTAAAAGATATGCTATACCACAGAGTAAAAGTCTGGCCAGCTCCCAAAGTTGAAAAAAGCCTACAATAAAAGGCAATTTTATTAGCTTTTTGATTTTTCATTTCCTCTCTCTGTAGCAGTCAACAAATGTTTGAATCAATAAAAAAAGCCTCCATTTATGTTGTTTCTAGCTCGTTTTACCTCTCCAAAGCCCACTCCTTTCTACTTCTGAGTACAAAGCTACTCAAAAGCTTCATTTGCTTCCTTCTTTGGGTAAAACTGAAGTCTTTTTATGCCAGACACAATCTTTTTCGCTTCATTTGGAAGAATTTATATCCGTGTTCTTAATGGTAGATATGTGTGTGCAAACACACTTTACATGATAGGGCAGAGGGATTGCAAGTCAGGCTCCTTTACAGCACGTGCCTTTCAATGCCTTGCTGTCCTTCATCCACATGTCCACTTTCCCACAAAGCTGTCTCTCATTTTTGATGATTTTCAGTCCTTCCCAGTGAGCAGAGGTGCAGGGTTACCCCTGGCTTCCCTCTTGCTCAGCTGGGGAAGAGGAACCCTGCACTTCCCTTCAGCTTCACTCCAGGCTTTATGGAGTGCACTGACCCCAAGGGTGGCTCTGCAAGGGTCCTGCCATCTCCTGGGGGCTTCTGGAAAGATCTAACACCCTGACTCAGTCATTTTTTCCCCTTCCACTTGCCAAAAACCAGTGTCTTTTTTGCATGTTTACATTCAGACTGTGGCTGGCAGAGCCCAGATCCACTTGCCCCTGATCCTGGGCTTCTCCCGCTGTCTCCTTTCCTCCTCCCCTCCCACTGCTCCATCCCACACACAGGGGAGCACTCTGTCTCCCCACTGCTCCTGCTGGTCAAGAATGAACGTCCACCATCTGCCACAGAAAGAGGAACCTTCAAAGAACAAACCTTCAGGACCAGCCTCTCAAACACGCAGGCAGGCAGGCCCCAAATCCCCATCCCTTGGAAAAGCCACTCTGCCCGTGACAAGCCACTCTCTGCAGCAGCCAGGAGCATGAGCACAGGAGACAAGGGCTTGTCAACCACCTTTGGGCAAAGGAGGAATTTATGGAAAAAAGTTCAGGCTGGAGGGACTGTCACCAGGTCCTGCCTTGGCTCACATCTCTGGGACTCACCCAACAGCTCTGCGTTTGCTCATGTGAGATGCAGCACACTTATTCAATTTAGCACTGATTATTTTGAACTGAATGACCAAAGTTATTCCCTGGAACAAAGCCAGTGGCCCAGGAGGCTGCCTCTTGCCCAGGGCATAGATGAGTCCCAGGAGGGTGGGGTCAGATCACTGCCAAGAGCTCCTGCCCTGGACATGTTCTCACCCTCTGCCTCTCCTGCTGCCAGCAGTTTGCTGGAATGGAAGCTGCTGCACTTGAGTAAAAACTTTTGGTTTTTGGGGAGAGGGATCAGTGTCTGTCCAGTGCTGTGATCCATGACAAACAGCTCCTGCATTTTGCAGTGACAGGAATGACACGAGAGCCACTTGCCCAAATGGTTCTGTCCACAACACTCTTGACAGCAGAGATCTGAGAAACAACTGCACACTGGAGCTTTTATATTCACTGATTTGAGAAAAACTAACCAAGTCTCATTGTTAAGAAAATCCAAACTTACTTTCCACAGTCTTAGCCCAGCTGAAGTCTCTGGAAATTCTGGGTTTAACTCAATTTTTTTTAAATTTTCTTTATTGTCAGTCTCATATCTGAGCAGCCGAGATCAGTCAGCTTACACAGCAATGTACAAATCAGCCTTAGCAGCCTTTGGATCAGGACCATAAACGAGGATTTTTACGAAATCTTGACAAATACTGAACAGTTAAAACAAACACAATGGCTAATAGGTTACATACATCACTTAGTATAATAAGCCTCTGCTGATTTATTATGTTTTTAATTCATGCAATATGCAAAAACCTTAAATTAATCATTTCTGTAGAGGCATAATAATATTGGGCTCCAATGTCATATCTCTGCAGTGCAGTTTGCCTGGAGGACTAATAAAAACTGATCATTAAAACAACTGGATTTGGCTTTGATTAGAATCACCATAGAATAAAGGGAATAAAAGGAATTACAAAGAAGAATGGGGAAAGTAAATGAAACAGACAGATACTAGTGAATACTGTACATTAATATTTGCTAAGGAATGAGGATAAAAACTTTTAATATGGCCAGCAATGAGGTGTGACATACACCATATTAACAGGTTATTCACTGCTGCACCAGAGTATAAACCAACAGGATAAGGTGCAATCAGAGGTCATTTCCATCCTTCTACACTTAATTACCCTCTACCCCATTTGGAAAACAAACAAAGCTTTGAAAGAGAACCACAAAAAACCCCTGCATATACACATATGAAAAATAAATTACTTTGTTAATCATGTTAGACTGAAGATCAGATTTCACCCTGCTCCCACCATGACTGCTCCTGTCACCATTTCTGTACATTTCACAGTAAAATGTGTTTTTCCTCTGCAAAGTGGCAACTTTCTACTTGAAAAACTACCAACTGTTTCTTCAGCACAAGTGGCAAAATATTTAATTGAAGATCAAACACCGATTGCTCTTTTTAAAATTTCACTTAAATTAGCAGTTCCCACATCTCCCTTTCAAATTAGTCCGACTAATGTCTAGAGGTAAAGCATATTGAAATTTACACTTAATAGCTTTTTAGCAAGGACATGTTTCTGGTCTGCACATTCCATCCTGTCTTCATTTAGTAAGAGGAAGAGAGGATGGTTTTAAAACCACCTGCTTTGCTGAGGTACCCGTGCTGCTCCCACCTGCACTGAACTGGCTCCACAGCTCCTCACTCCAACGTGGGACCCCATTCTGCAATCTCCAGAAGTCACCACTCACAAGCACCAGTTCTGATGATTTCAGTGAAATTAAACCTCAGGAGGGGATACCTTGCATCATGGAATATTTACAGCACTGGGAGACAGGCTCTCTCTGTCAGTTTGAAAATGGGCAGCGAGAATAAGTCTTCAATGTGTCAATATGGAACATAAGGGACTGCATGTGTGACTATATGCTGGTAGCTCTCTGGACAATGCTTTGGGGACTTTCCCTGTGAAAATCTCAGTGCCTGAATGCTTTCCATATGAAAAAGCATTTGGATCAGGCTCTGAAGACAGAGGTACTTCTTTCTTTGTCTTCCTGAGCCTTGACACCGTACATAAAGTTTCTGAAATACAAATGTAACTGAGCTTCACTCTGGATCTGGGACAGAAAAAAAGGACAAATGCCTTTTCCCTAAGGCAGATGATTTTCATCAGGCACTGGCTGAAAGCCTCAGGTATGGTGCTGGTAGCTGGGATGGAGCTGAAGTGTGAACAGTATTGGCAGTATCACCTTCCCACCAACATTGCTACCAGAGCCCCAGCACCAATAAAAGAAGTCACGACTTGTTTTTCACACTCTTCCCCTGGAAAGATCCTTTAGCAGCTCATCAGGGGAGATCAAAACTAGAAGTAGTGAACGTTTTAGGACAAAACCCATGCAGAATCAATGTAATAAGCATAACTCCTATTGTCAGTGCTACCACAGCCCCATCAATCAGGCCCCAGCACTTGCAGCCACTTGGGCACGTGGCTGAACAGCACAGCGTGACCCAGGGTCAGTGACCTGTGACCACTCAAGGTGAGCACTGGAAATCACTGCAAGCCAAAGAAGTATCCATTGATCAGTAAACAAAGGAAAATGCACTCCAGAACCTGTTTTCAGAAGGTCCCTTAAGAAATACTGAAACTAGAATCCACATTCCTATTTTCTATTATTCCTCCCTGTTTTATACTGTTCCTCAAGGTACAGCCTTGAAACTCACCCCCAAACCTGCCACAACAAAAGGCCTCACCACAGCTCAAGTGGTGGCTTCCCAAAAGGTCTCTCTTGGATAAAAGTGGCAGATTTGAAAGCTCCTGGGGGCAGAGCCAGACTGAGTGTCCCCTGTGCCCTAAGTTTGTACCCCACAGACAATCCCTGCCCATCCCAGTGCACCTGCCTGCAGGCCATTATGACAGGCAGGATGGGAGAATTGCCAAGTTTTCAAACCAAATCAGTTCTTCAAATTTCATCACGTGTGCACAGGCAGTTACATGCAAATAATGGAAGGGGAGGAATGGGACAGGAGTAAACAGGGAGGCAGTAATGCAAATTGCCTTTTCAAAACCCTTTCACTCTTCATGCCTTGCTCCTGTTAGGAAAACCAATACAGAAACGTGCCTAGGTCACTACGTGCTGTGTTGGAGTGTGGATTCCCAAAACTCAGCTGCATCTCCAGGGTGGCAGAGCTGAGACAAAGGAGAACTGCCAGCAAAGGCAGGGTCCCAAGAAGGGCAGAACAGTGCAACACATCCAGCCCAGGCAAAGCCAGCACAGGGAGCCCGAAAGATGCAGAGCAGCAGCTGCCCCTAAGCCATGGACAGGAGTGAAACCATATGGAAAATGTATTTGACAATATTAAATTGCTTAAGGTATGAGTCACAGATTGGTTTTTACTGTTCTTGTATTTTGTTTCCCATTCAAGAAAGAAGACACTGCAGAGCAGGAGACACACACAGCAACTAAAGCAGAAGTGAGAGATTGTGAGAGAAAACACAGAGAGCAGGGAGTGTCACTGAGGGATCTCCTGCTTCCTGTGATACCCACAGATAAGATGGAACACTCATATCCTTCCACAGCAAATAAAGACTTGCTCTGACATCAATAATCTACACAGCACATCCTTCTGGGGGCACAGCACCACCTCAGCTCTTAGACACGGATTAGACCATGAGGACAAGTGTTCCTTTGACACTGCAAGCAACCTGCAAGGCTGCAAGTAATGCACAGGATGAAGCTGTGGAGTAGGTGAGCACAATTAAAGTCAGCTAATATTTTTATAGGAAATAGGTGTTGTCAGTAACAAAACAAAAAGAAAGAAAATTCCCTGGTTACACTCCATAACAAGACCGTGTTTGATTAACAATGATCATTTCATTGTTGTGATAAGGTTTTTATATGGGGTTTGATTTAGTGCAGCATGATATTCTGGTTAAAAACACATTATAACAAGTCAACTGAAAAAATTAAAGTGATAGCTTGCCAGAGGATCATCATTAAAAGAGATTGCTAATGGGGCTTCCTAATGAATTGTTACTGGTCTCCCTGTATTTCCCAACACTTTCACCCATGCTCCGGATGGGAATACATAATAACTACTATGAAAACCTGGGGGTAACATAGGTAAATAAAGAAAAAAGGGTGTCTGTACAAAGGAATACAGATCACCCATCTCAGTTACAGAAATTAAACTTGAACAGAATCAAATGTGATGTGGTAAACATGTCTGAACACGTTAATCATCCTGATCTGCATTTTACACTGCCTGCAGTTCACTTCCTTCTCCGGCCTTCCAATGACTTCAGACATGGCAGCTACTGGGAGGAGAGGCCCAGTAAAGCCAAATTTATGTCTGGCTTTTGAAGTTTATAGTTTACTATTCCAACATTATGCACACTGAGCCACGGAGACATGCAATTCCCAGTACCAAAGGCACCACTGGGGAAAGCAATCTCAGTCATGGAAAACATTATTGCCCATTTTGTACTGTACACTGCTGTGCTCCCAGTGTGAACGGCTGCAGCGATGCCTGACAAAGGAAACCCTCCTGCTCTCATCAATTGTTTCTGCTTTCTCACCTGCCTTTTTCCTGCAGCAAGCCTTTGTCACCTGCCTGTGCTGCCCCATGGGACTGTCTTCGTGTGCCCCTCTCCAGTTCAGTGTGCAACTTGGAGATCTCTTTCCCACTCCTTTAATTGTTCTAACCCTCTAACTACATGAGTTGCCACTGTTAAGAGTTCATCACTTGTTCTCTGTTGCCTGAAAGCTGTATAATTAGGAGCAGCATGTGGCCTGACTTGTTTGGGGATATGACTGCTATGTTAAATTGTTAAACACAATCAGATTTTGATTGTGTTGCCTTCCTTTCCTCCCTTAACTCGTGTTTCAAATCTCTCCCAATCCATCCTCCTTATCCTTTATCCTGTACTCCCCTCAGAGCAGCTTCACTGAGTTATCTGTAGTACATTTTACCTCTAAAGAAGGCCACGCACACATAAGCATGTGAACAATAAACCACACACCCGGCTCGGTCACGTGAGCTGGGGGTAGCCCCTAGCCCAGGTCCCCAGGGGGAATTTACACAAGCACATTTCCCTGATTCCACGATCTCATTTGCTCTGCTGGAGAACGTTAAGCATGAGGAATTATGCAGAGCACAAAATGCTGTGTGAATAGAGGTCTGAGCAGGGAAGGCTTGGGTGTTCTTAATGAGCACCTGCTGCAAGAGATGCTGCCAATATCCTGTGCAGATGACACCAGGAGAGCAAGGCAGGTATTGATTGGTGCCTCCAGGGTGCAGGAGGAATTGTTAAGGGTCTCCTGAAAGCACAAGCCACGGCAGCTCCTCGGAGATGCGCGAGTTGCTGGAAATAACATTATCCCTGCCATCCCAGCTCCCGGATCAGCAACGCGCCGCGGAGCAGAGCCAGCAAGAGGCTTTCCAGAAATAGAGATGCAAACAGGCATCCCATTTACCAACCCTGTCACTTTAAAGGAACTATAGATTAAATAAAGTCCAACTTGCTGTTTCTGAGTAGGCAGATTGTTGTGGGTAAGACACTTCCTACTGTGTTGACTTCTTAAATCTACCAGTGCCTGCTCAAAGAGGGCTGAAACCGATTATACCCAATGTGCTAAATGTCACTTAGTCATGATATGTGAGGTTTCTTCCCGCCTCCTATGGACTGGGAGAAAACAGGCTGAGCTATAATTTCGTACCAGTGAGAGAAAGTTCAGTCACCAAAGGGCCAAGGAAGCGTTGCCAAGCTGGTGAGGGCGGCAGGAGGTGGAAAGAATGGGGAAAGAAGAAATAATAAATACGTGAACTGTCGTGAAAGCTTTAAGGAGCTACAATTAAAAAAACCGGGGAGATTATTTTAGGGAGATGAAACACTTGCTAATGTGATGCTTATATTAAAATTGTAACCAGATTGGATAGCGGTATAAAACGTGTCACTGGAACCAGCATTTCCATATTGTATGTTATGAATTTTGCCTTAAGGGCAGAAAAAGCAGCAAATGAAACAGGAGATTTCCACCCCACCAACCCAGCTGAGTTTCATGTAGTTAATTCAGCAGGCTTACTTAGCAGGAGGCCTATTGGAAAGAAGTATTTTTAACAGAAACGATCAGAATCAAACAATTCAGCCCTTTTTATTGACTCTTCCATGATAAGATCTTAACCTGAGGAAGGTGGTTTTAATTTCCTTTGAGTACTTTTTTATCTGGTTAAAATGCTGCGATATTGGGCACTTCAAGTAGCTCACTTAAAATGACTGCAGTATTTTATTGTTTGTTGCAGTGCATCTCTGGGAGAAGCAGCTGTGAGGGACAGAGAATGGAAAGGAAAGAAATGTCAGAGGATTTCTTTGGGATGAACCCAAGTCACTCCCACTTAGCAGACACAGGATGCCATGCTGGCATTCCCCCTATTGCCAGGCAGGTGTAGAGAGGGAAGGAAATTCCCTTTTTGGGAGTTCTCAGTCCAAATGGGAGAGCACCTCCCAGCATGGTGGGGGCTCACTGCTGAAGTAGTTTCCTTTGTCTAAAGGTTTATGATTGGAAGGAAATGATGAATCACTCAGACAAAATGATGTTGTCAGCACAAACCGAAGGCTCAGCAGAAGAGAGCTCAGGGAACCTTCAGTGTAAGACAAGCTGCCAGTGCCTTGTGCAGCTCAACAGCAACAACAGCAAGGCTGAAGCACCTTTCATCTCTGGCTGTATCCATCCAGATAACTCCAAAGGGGGAATATTCTGGCAAATACTGGACTTCTCTCATACCTCAGCATAAAAAAAAAAAATTGCAATCCAAAGACTATAAACAAACTTCTCTGGATTAAGTTGACAGAATTTGAAAATAGTAATAAAATACATAGATACTTCAGCCTATTTTCCATGCCATTTATTGCACGTGGAGAGAAAGAACAAACACCAGGCAGATTCTTCATGGGTGGGGAAGGAGTATTGGGTGTATTTAGGATGACAGGAATTACAGTAAAATTGTACTAAAGACTAATGGATATGGCACCTCCCTGTGTAGAAAGCCCCAAAGCTGGGCACTGACTAGTGAAATAGCTTATTTAAACCTCAGACCCTCTCTAAATTTATAGAAATGTGGACAGCAATGACAAGGCAGTTGGTATGGAACTGAGGAGAAGTCCTGGCAGCCCTTGATTTCTCTCTGAAAACTGAATTCTGGCTGCTTCTTGAGTGATTCAGTGTCTGTTAAATGTTTGACTCCCCTTCCAACTAACAAAATACGTTTGCCAGAACATTGCTTATTTCTGTGCTAACCTTGGGTTAAAAACCCCTGAACCTCTCAAAAACCAGGCCCAGCCCCAACACCCAACCCACACAGCCAAAGTTGGGCTCCTGTGCTGCAAACAGTTTATCTGGTGGCTGAACCTGCCCTGAAGTTCACCCCGACACTGTGGGGCCCAGCAGGCAGAGGTGCCTGAGAGGAAGGATGGGTTATCCCTCTGGGAAAGGCTTCTGCTCACTGCCAGGCACATCTCTGCAACCCTTCACCTGTGGCAGAGGATGTGCTTTCTTCTCTACCCAGCTCAGAAGATGGCCAGGACTCTGAACTGGACAGGAAAACCTTGGCCACGCTGGGGGGAGTTTCCTCATTTACTCAGGTATCACCTTTAAAATCTCTCACCTTTCAGTGATCAAAACCCACTCAAAGCGTTTTTTCCAACACAGAAGTACAAATCCCTCTGGGTTTTTTGTCTGAGATGTGAATGCCCAAGGCAGTGCTTCCCACAGGCCTTGCTGTGGAATGGTGTGTTCTGACTTTCAGCAGTTTGAGACCCTTTGTTCCCTGCTCACTCATTTAGAGCCCCTGATACAGGCAGAACTGACACCCTTGTCATGACCCCAACCATCTGAGAACAAGCTTCAAGAGGGATTCTGTGCATGCAGGTTCATAAACATCAGCAGCCCATCTGAAGCAAGGCTACCTGGGTAATTATCACTGAATTATTAAACTGGAGGCACAATGTGACCCCTCTGGGACAAGGGTGGCTGCAGTATGGGGGCAGTTTGCCACAGCAGTTCCCTTAGACTGAGGTGTCCCCTGCTGCCCTCCTACTCCAGAGCTCTCACAGTCCTACCTTGGGGTGACAACCCTACCAGATACCTGGGAGCCCTTGGAATCCCATCAAAACACACCAAGACTTGGCATTTTCACTCATGTCAGGAGAAACACTGCTCCTGAACAAACATGTGCTCAAGATCAGAATTTCCCGTTTAACCCAGGTCCACTCCTAAAAACTCATTAAGAGAAGCACACACTTATCTCTAATAACCACTTGCCTTGCTCAATCCTAAATTCAGATACTTTTCACTTTCTTTCAAAAGATATTTATCACGGTAAATTTCTCCATTTTACATCTCATCCTTTTAAAGGTCAGGGTACAATGCTGTATTTATAGAAAAATCATAGTTATCAACAGCTAACATATGGGCTGCACTGTATAGCAGAAGTCACGGTATTTATATCGTATTTACTGAAAATGTGTTTGCAGCCTCATCCCTCCTGTACTGCTGGGTGTTGCACTAACTTACAAATTAAACATTAACAGTGATGGCAACTGATTTACTAAATAGAAATCATAATCATTCACTAAATCACAGTAGCACCTGCTGTTACATATTGGCATTTATGAGTATTGATGAATTTTAACACTACAAAGTGTTAGAGATACCAACTAATACATTCTACACTCAGATCAATAGGGCTCATGAAAATCGGTAACAATTACTCTGTTTCCACTGGTTCCAACCTTTGCCTTCATGTTCAGGGTTGTACAGTTACATCTACTAAATTCCAACCACGAGAGGCAACAGGGCAATCCAAATCAATTCTGCTGTGAAAGCAAAGCTCAGCAGTGAAGCTGTGTTCTCCCCTAACTTACACTTCCTGTGACATCTCCAGCTCATCCCCACCTTCCCCGAGTGGATAGGAGAGCAACTGCAAACCCCAAACCACTCCTGACACTTGATTTATGGCAGCAGAGCTGCCTCTGCTGCAACCTGTCTTGTCTCAGTGGGAAATGAAGGTCTTTCAGAACTGAACTGCTCTTTAGGGAGTGATTTATGTCCTGAGATGCTGCAAGCACAGCTCCTGGGCCACGTCTGGTGCCAGCAGTGACCTCCTAGAGCTCCCACACTGCTGCCAGAATGTGCCTCCTGCAGAAACAGAGACAGGAAATACGTGAGACTCCAAAACAAACTCACTTTGGGGGTTTATTGTTTGTTTGGGTTTTTCAAAGCCTGGCTTTCCCCCAAGAAAACACTTATTATGGGCACAGTGATGCATTGTAAGAACAAGTTTCTCCCTTTCATCCTGTCTCCTGTGCCCTGTGACCCATCTTTGGAAAACCAGGGAACACTTGAATGAGTGTCAGCAGCAGAGTGGCATCAGGGCACGTTCTGCCTCTAATCTGACCTGAGTTATCAAGTATTTAATGGGCACTGCTGGCTGCTGGTTCTGCAGTGCCTCCAGCAAATGGACTGCAGCTCTGAACCCAAACACCTCTGTCAGGAAAGAAACACTTCTGTCAGCCTGAAGGACAGCAACTGCTTTTTCCTTCTCTTGCATGCAAGCTCACCTAGCTCAGAGGAGAGGTTTGCTGGCTTGAAGTGTGAGAACTCAGCGCTGCCGAGGGCAGAGCAAATGCCTCACTTCCTCTAATTTAATGGGAATTCTGTTGGTCAGCTTGTGTTACTCTGTCAGTCTTCACAGATGCTGAGAATCAGATCTGAACGTGCTCAGCAGTTACAGGACTGGTTCTTATTTGTTATGCACTGGCCTCTTAATCTATTAGAAAGGAGAGATAAACCTGGTTGTTTTATAGCCCTTGAAAAGAAACATTTGAACCCACTAAGGGTATATAATGTGAAGATGCTGCTTAACATGTCCACAGAGACAGTATTATGGGAAACAGAGGATGCAGTTCTCCCTGCAAACCTGACAGTCATCACATGGAAATTTCACTGCAAATCCTCTGTGCTGCCAGCCTCCAAACGTGCCAGCCAGTGCTGCTGAGAAGCGCTCAGGATGGCAGGCCCACCACCAAGTCTCATAACAATCACCTTATTAAACTATCATCTGTCAGCGTAATTTAATTACTTGGTGCCTAGACCATTCCTGCTCAGGATTGTTTTTCAACACCTGTGGTAGTAGATCATTTACCCAGATGACATTTTATTTCATTTTTACAGTTCTAATCTAATCTGTGAGCTAAGAGAATTGGTTTTGCTGTCATGAATTCAGAGGCACACAAAGAGCTTCATTAGACATCAGCCTCTTTATTTTGCTGATGCTTTAAGAAAAATTTACCAAAATGAAGCATTCCTCTCATTTCAGTATGAACTCTCCAATTCTCTTCAGGTTAGACTGGAAAGTATAGCACTTCATTACCACAGTACATTTAAAATATGCATTAAACACAAAACTACACCTAGTCTTGTTTAATGCCAACATAAAACCAGATCTGTATCAACTTGAAATGCTAGATGGTCTCTCAAATTACTGAGTGTTTGAATTAGAGAAAACTAATCTTTTCATATGAAGTACCTGATCATGCAAACAACACACGCCAAGCCCTCCTCACAGGGGTTGGGGAGTGGTGGACACCTCGCTTTTCCCCCTCAAAGACCTGACTTCTGTCTGCTGGGCCCTGCACAGGGAACCCAGGAACTCCCAAAGCCTTTACAAATCAGACTTCACTCCCTGGGAAGCTGCACACCCTGCCAGAATCCATGGGGAGCTGGCACAGCCTTTCTGGAAGAACACTTATTAACCAGGCAGACTACAGCAAGTTGAAGCCTTTGGGTAGCAAGGGAAGGAGATGTACCCACTGATGTGGGGATGCTGGCAGCCATTTCAAAATCAAAACTCTGACTAAAATGCCTGGCACCCTGTACTGTACCCCTTGGGAGCTGGCAATGAATTCCTCAGGTGAAATTTTCAGACAATTGAGTGACTAGGCTTCTCTTTCCAAGCTCTGGCCACACTTCTCTCAGCAGCTCAAGGTTGTAATTCAATGGCCTCTCCCTGCTCCACACAGGAGCTGCTGTGCCAGGCTCCCAGACAGACAAATACCCCTCCCAAGCTCCACACAGGCTCCTGTCCAAAAAAGCCAGGGGCCACACATCTCCCGCCCTCCAGGATTCCTCTGGTATCAGCACTTTCCTCCACACTGTGCAAGCCACACCTCTGATCTTCCAGAACAGAAATGGATGCCTTGGGATTTTAGCTTTTATATTTTTCATGTATTTGTAATCCTGCAGTTCTTTAGTCTATAACTCTAAACTCCACATACTATGTTAGCTACTGCTTCCCCATTTTGGGCAGACACAACAATTCCTCTCCAGGCCTGGCAATCAAGGACACCTCACTGCCTCAGGCCCTGAGAGATGGAAACAGAAGTGAGTTGGGAGGAGCAAACTTGGGGTACATGACTTCATTACCTGAAGGTGGAATTGGAAGATTAACCCCCAATATGCAAATGGACCAAACTTATGAAAGTGTGAAAACCTGTGACCCACCATCCATTTTTGGGTGTACCCCTGGGAGGCTTCATCTGCCTGAAATGTACCTGAAGGCCCTTCAATCAATGTAACTGCTTTTTATTCCCCTAATTTTGTCTGGCCTCTGTTTCCAGGTAGCCCTGAAAAAGGCATCAAAAGACTTCAGCAGAACCACAAAACCAGGACTTGTGCTCTTCTCCCAGGGCTTTCCCAGCTGCAGGGGCTCAGAAGCCTTTGGATACCACGGATGTACCCCCATGGATGTGCTGGGGAGCTGGAGCAGCTGCTAAACTTCTTAAATTGAATAAAAATCTAGTTTATGGATCTGCCATATCAAATAAAAAATATGGTTTGTTAATCGTAAGTAACAATAATCCACATTAAGGTAAAAAAAAAGCCAAACTGTCTAGGACAGACAGCACAGGTACACCTGCTTAGAAAAGTCACAAAAATATGCCCTGTGACACGGAGTGGGTCCTTCCATCCTCCCCAAGGCCTTTCCTCTGCCCCAAGAGGCATGTGCCACTCCTGCTGAACCACTGTTAAATGCCAGCTGCTGGTGGGGGGCTGCTGCCAAAGCCCGCTTGGGCAGGGTTAAGTGATTTGTGCTCCCTCCCCGGGGCTGCTTCCTGCAGCCAGCATTAATCACCGGTGCCAGCCGGGCTCCCAGCGGCCTGCGAGGCCCTGGCAGCTTTATGAATTAATTGTTACAGCAGGGATCTCACTTCCAGGGAATGATTAAATGTACTTTTACTTACTTATTTATTTATTTTTAAGGAGCGCAGGATCCAGCTTCTATCTCAGGTGATAAAACACTTTCTTGTGCACATTTACCTCTTTGGCAGATTTGTCCTTACTACCTTTTTCTCTTTTAGGCAAAGCTCAAAGATTTTTCCTAGGATATGGTTATTCACAACTTTTCTATCATCTCAGTGTAGCAGTGTGATACTCCACAGGAGCTCTCTAATCACCTCTGGGTTATAGAGAAGGGATGAAGCATACAGCCTTTTTTTTTTTTTTTAAGGAAAAAAAAAAAAAAAAAAACCAAAAAAAACCCCCACCAAACCCCAACACAAAAACACACAGAAAAAAACCAAGTTCACAAAAGCCTCATTGATCTTTCAGGATCCCTGAGTTACTGTTCTCCCAGAAGAGACTTCATATTTGAAATTATGAAGGGTTTGTGCCACTCCTGAATTTCCTTTTCAAGCAATGATCTCTTTTACTTTCCTTTAATGATATTCTTCAGAGCTCAGGGTACCCAGAGGTACTTTTGTCTGCAGTGCATTTGAAGCTGCACAGGTTCTATCCCATTTCTGAGGGGTTTTGTTTTGAAATCTCTTCCCACTGGTTTAAGGTAATCTTCACCTTCTTTTGATGAGCTGTATTTTCTTCACTGAAACACAAGTATGTTGAGTTGGGAAGTGAAGACTCCTGTCCTGGCAGGAGCAGCACTGCCAACACGGCCACTGGATTGTGCCTCCCTTCCCAGGGAACCTGTCCCAACCTCCTCCTTCTCTTCCTCCTTTTTACATTAGTGTAGCAAATGGGATGGAGCCAGAAGGGAACAAGGACTACAAATAAACTTCACAGCTGGGAAAAGATGAGTCTTAGCACTTTTCCCTCCCTACCACCCCCAAGCCATTACTGAAATATTTTTTCTCATTCGTTATTTGTGCACATCAGGAGTCACTGAACAGCACACAGACCTGGGATGGCACCTTCCAAAAAGGAAGCTGCAAATGGGCCTGCTGAGGCACGTGGAAAGATCTGGCATCCAGATCCCAAACTAATCCCTGTGCAACAACCAACTGGGACAACTGTGTACCTTTCTCCACAAAACCCTGGCTTTTGCTTCTTCCTCAGGAACAAAGCAACAGATTTACACTTTCCAGCTGAAGTTTGGGGACCCCAGACTGATTTTATTTTCTGAAAACCTACTCATGCTACGAAAGCTATATCACATTAAATTGAGAAGGCACTTAAGCTCATTCTTTTGTTCTAAACCAAGAACCAAGCACTGCAATGATTTATATTACCTGCTCCCTTCCAGCACCAGTATCACTTACATGTGACTGAGAAAAATATTCCATCATTTTGGTAGATCAGGGAAGGTAATTAACAGATGCATAGGCCAGGCTGTATCTATGCATAATAATCTCTAACTGTTAAGGCTACTAAGTCAGCTTTAAGTGCTCAAAAATAAGAGATTGCCCCGTGGTTTCTTGAAAACTCCCTTCTGTCTTGCAGAACTGGACCTGCTCCAGTTTGGAGGTGACAAGATCCACAGGAGAGCTCAGTACAAACACCAGCCTGATGGCTACAAGATCCTCAGAGAGCTGTGCCAGAAAACCTCCCCCCAAAGGTTGCTCTATTGGCAAACACAGTTATTCAGGAGCAGTTCCCTTCTGTGCATGAACAAGGCATCAGCACAGCTCAGGATCATTTCTGTGCACAGGAAAGCCTGAAGGTACCCTGAACCTTAGGTCCTTCCCTCTGGAAGCATTCAGGAAACTTCAGCTTCATCTGTCACTGTGAGCAGACTAGAAACAGACTGGAAGTGCTCCATATTGTAAAACAACAAACTTCACTGACTGATTACATCCTCATTTTCTCTAACCATCGTCAAATGTACACGTGAAGAGAAGAAATCCATTTGCCTAAAAGAACCAAGGTGACTTCCTGACACCCCGTGAGGGAACACAGATGGACACAGCAGCAGGAAAAGGACAGCAGATCTGATTTGTGACTTTCCCACAAGCCTGATTCCCACCCTCACGGGCAGCTCCTGCAGCCTGGCAGCCACTGCCCTGCCCTGGGCCCTTCCAGCCTTCCTCACACCCATGCAGCCTGTCACAAGCTTGACTTGATGCACCTGCCTTTCAAAATATCCTCTGACTGGAGATAAATATGATATGACAGATAACTTACACAACTGTCTGCAGACAAGTTATTTGTTAAAAACTATAAATAGATGTGGGCACAGGAAGGGGACTTTTCCTTAAGTGAGGAGGGAGGAGATGCCCCCTGTCAAGAAACCCTTCTGAGCAGAGCAGCACACCTTTGGTGCCTTATAATTTTAGCTTTTATATTTTTCACATGTTTTTAATCCTGCAGTTCTTTAGTCTATAACTCTAAACTCCATACACAGTGTGAGCTGCTGCTTTCCCATTTTGGGCAGACACAATAATTCCTCTCCAGGCCTGGCAATCAAGGACACCTCACTGCCTCAGGCCCTGAGAGATGAAAACAGAAGTGAGTGGGGGGGAGCAAACCTGGGGTACATGACTTCATTACCTGAAGGTGGAATTGGAAGATTAACCCCCAATATGCAAATGGACCAAACTTATAAAAGTGTGAAAACCTCTGATCCACCATCTATTTTTGGGTGTAGCCCCTGGGGGCTTTGTCTGCCCTAAATCTACCCGAAGGTCCTTCAGTAAATATATCTGCTTTTTATTCCCTTAGTTTTGTCTGGCCTCTCTTTCTAGGTAGTCCCAAAAAGGCATCACCTTGCTCCTGCTGGATTTCTGGCCACCTGTTATTCACACACAGAGTGCTCCTGCCCCACCACTCATCCCCAACCTTACCAGCTGATCTGTTCTCCTCTGTAACCACCTGGGATTTACTCAGTGGGAAAATGCCTGTTTAATTCCACACACCAGGGTGGGCTGAGTCACACAGAATCCACCCTGGCACGGCACTGTCAGCTTGGGAAGGTCTGAGGTGAGCCCTGGCAGGACCAGCCAGTGCCACCAGCACAGCACAAGGAGCCTCAGGGAGTGGTGGTGTGCAATGTGTCCAACAAGATGAACTGTGTTCATTATTTTCAAAACTAGCATCAGAAAACAAAGTCTCGAGTTTCAATCCTGATTTATTTCCTCATTTAAATATCACCTACTTTTCCTGAATGAAGCCTGCAATATTTTGATTTAAATTACAGTCATCAGTTAAATCACTCATTTCAGGTATGACAGTAAAAGTGATGTGTTGTAAAATTCATTCCTCAGCTAACTTGATTTTCCTGTGTGTGACTAAAACAGCTGCTGCTTTCTGTACACTTGCCTTTGAAAACACCTCCAGAAATAGTGAGGCTGGAGAACTGCTGTGGTAAATAAAAACTTCTCTCTCTGGACTGGTTTCTGGCAGCCTTGGATGTGTAAAGAGAAAGACACTGGCTTTAGGAACTATCCATGTTTATGAGAAAGCTAAATATATTCATGAAAAGGCACACTGTTCATGGACAAGGAAAGCAAGCTGTTCTCAGGAACAATTTGCATGAGATCTTACCCACTAACCTAGAAAAATAAATGGTGCATTCTAACACGCTAGGGAAAAAGAACACAAAACCAAACCAACAATTCCTCCAAAACAGCAACATACCCTTGTCAAAGAGAGAAACCCATCACATCAACGGAAACTGGCATCCTCTCCTGCCTTGACATCTCTTCATCATTTTTTATAATCACCAAAACATTCAGTAAAGTCCTGACTCACCAGCAGGGCAGCACAAATAGGGGTAGAAGGTCCAACATTCCCACCTGTGGGTACCTTGCTTCCATAGTGCTTGAAGGAGAGAGGAAAGGCACATCCAGGTTTGATGGGAGCTCCCCAGCCCCTGC
Organism: Promerops cafer; assembly: GCA_013398275.1. Classification (NCBI taxonomy): domain Eukaryota; kingdom Metazoa; phylum Chordata; class Aves; order Passeriformes; family Nectariniidae; genus Promerops; species Promerops cafer. The sequence goes on along the minus strand of VZSE01002030.1, from coordinate 109,769 downwards.
AGCAGACAGGAGCCACCTCGCTCCAGAGCTCTGGCAACCCAACCAGCCACCCTGAGGTGGGTACATGCAAGCCCAGATGGATTAATGCCCAATAAATCCTTCCCTGACAATCACAGAAACATTCAGAAGGCAGTTAAGAAAGCCACAGTACAGCAGAAAGTCTGTGGAGGTGACTAATTTGGTGACTGAGCACAAACAGGATACACCACAGCTGCAGGCAGCTCGCTTCAGGCCCAGGACAACTGCAGGGAAAATGCAGCTTCTCATCAGAGGTAATGAGGTATTTAGAGAAATGAAACGAAGCACTTGTTCTCTGAACGAGCTCAGCACTGAAGGAGGGAGCAGCTCCCACACGAGCTCCCTTCCACAGCCCCGACTCCCCTGCGTACCCCGGGCAGGCTGCACAGCCCCGGCCTCCCGCTGCCCCAGGGCCACGGGCACAGAGCCTGGCCTGGGCTGGGCTGCCGGGACTGGGATCCCCATCACCAGCCCTCCAAAATGAGCCCCAGACACGGGACATGGCCACTGCACTGATGGACACCACGGCACCGAGATGCCACGCGGGGACGGGTTGTGCAGAGCACAAAGCGCAGCCATACCTGTAACCTCGGAAGCGTTTCCACAGCCTTCAGTGTTGTACCCCACGGCATTGAGGAGTCCGGGCCCTGGGAGAAAACTCCCTAAGAAGAGACTGGTCCCCCAAGCTCCTCCTTGTAATTCTCCATTCAGTCAATCACTTAGGCCGCTCCCAGTTGTTCCATCCCTGTTCCCGAACTTTCCCTGATCCAAGTTATGTCACCCTTCAATCACTTCCCAGTTCCAGAAAGTTCTGTGTTCTTCATTGCCTCATTGGCTCCCCGGTTATTGTGCCTCCTCCCCCACGTCCCCGTTGGATGTGGCCCCTTGTTCCCGCCTTTGCTCCATCCCTGAACCCTCAGAGCATTGGCCCTTGGACCCTAGACTCCTCCGGCCCTCGTAAAACCTTAGCCCCTGCACTGTTCCTCGTTCTTTTGTTCCTGGGTCGCTTTGGTTCTCCTCCAATAAAGGCATCGGAATTCCATTCAAAGGACCCCTCTCGCCCCTTTATTTCGCCGGCCACTTACTGCAGCAAGCAGCACGACAGCCGAGATAGCTGAGCTCTTTCCTTCCTTCACTGAGAGGACCCTCTTGGCAAGGTGGCAGCCCCGGTGTCCCCTGCCGCTGCTGCTACACTTCAGCATATTCCTATTTCCCGAAACAGTCCGGTCCTCCCACAGACACAGCAGCTCAGCCTGGGAAACAATCTGACTGCGCTTCCCGGCGCTGCTGTGGGGGAAGAGGCCGGCACAGGTGAGTCCGAACGGAGCTGCTCTGTGCGCGGGCCTCACAGCCGTGTCACCGAGACCAGCCACAGCCCCGAGGGGCCCTGCCCACAGCCCCGAGGGGCCCTGCTCACCGCCCGCCGAGCCGGCAACACCTCTTGTCTCTGAACCTGGGCGCTTAAAGACGTCTTGTGTTTGTAACTGTGATGTGCCCACACTGAACGTACACCCCTTCCTTCATGCCTTACAGGTTACTTTGCAGATTACTTTAACCTTACAGGTTACTGTAATTTCCTGCTGTGGGAAATTCGTTGGCAAGTCGTGGTGAGTGGAGGTTATTGCGACGGTGGCTTAGAAGCTGCCCCAAGCTTTTCACTGAGTGCAGAGACCGCCACAGAGCTCAAAGCAGCCGGCCACAGTCACCGGCTGCTTCCCCAGCGGCTCACCCACAGAGCCCACCTTCCCCCTGCTCAGACGTGACACACGAGGTGGCAGAGCCCTTGGGACAGAAACCACAGCGCTTTCCCGATGCTGATTCTAGCCAGGCTCTGCACAACACCCGTATTCCTCAGCCACCTTTTCCTGCTGCTCTGCGCTTCGCCATCCTCGCTCCCTCCCTCCCTCCACGCTCCTGCCCAGCCCAGCCCGCGCTGCCCCCAGCCCTTCCCTCCTCGCTGCTGCCGCAGGGCAGCTGAGGAAGAGGAAGGACCTGCAGCAGGACCTGCAGGCACAAGGAGCAAAGCTGGGCAGCAGCAGGGTGTGCAGCTCAGAGGGTGCTGCAGGGTGAGGGGTGCTCCCCTGTCACCCCCAAAGGGAGCAGGAGCCGGGCAGCAGCACCTGTGCAGGGAAGGGTTATGCTACCCTGCCGTGTTACACATGCACTCAATTCTAAAGAGCAGGAAAATGCACTTTGGAAAGCTCCAATAGTTCCAGGTTCATCTTCCCACGCACCCAGTCACTTATTGGAAGATTTAAAGGCATTTTACACAGCTTGTCCTCACTTAGAGCCACTCCTGCCATGCAGATATTTCCTTCCCCCCACCTTGCTTTCATTCTTACACTGCCACCACCACTGTCAAAAGTAATTTTATTTCAATTTCATGGCTTGATTGGGCTGCATGTAATGGAACCAGCTGCTGTGAATGAATGAAAGTTCATTCTGTGAAGACCCATCACATTTTTGAGCTAAGTGGGCCATGTTCAGCTGCATATAGGTACTTCATATGCTTTCAGAGTATTAATCTGTCTGTACCAGGTATGAAGCCAGTCCAATGAGCCGAAACTAAAGTGAAAGCACTAAACTGGCCTTTGTTGTTCCATAAAGAAAAATATTATAAAGCTTTAATTGCTAGCTAATCAACATACTCCAAAATAAATTAATCATACTATTTTTCTTGGTGCTTACATGGCTTAAAATAGGTAGAAAATGACACGCTCATTTTCCCCCAAGGGCTTTCAGTTGCAAACTGTTTCAAAGATGAAACAATTTACCCAGAACATTTTATTTCAGTATAATCATGAGGCCACCGCTGAATAAGGTTGCATAAAACTCAGTATTGGAGAGTGCTAGTGGCTGGTGTGCTGAGTATTTCCTTCAGAAACATGATTTTCCTGAAATCCTCTTTTATGCTCCCATCCAATGGAATGACAGGGTTGGACTGTGCCAGTGAGGGAAGCCAGCCTGCATGAACAGTACTTTGGAGACTACTAAAGCAATGCTTGAAGTTATCTGAAGGCATTTCAAAGCAGCATTTTTTCTAACTTTTCCAAGTGGCTGTCCAGACATCAGCTGTCCAGTGGCAGAGTTCAGGGAACTTGGTCCAAAGATATTCATAGGACTCACTTTCAGATTACTTCAGCAGCAATAAAACATGAAATTTAACAAATGAATGAAACATAATGGAACAAAACCACTGCATTATAGAGGTATTTAGTATAATACTTCCAAAATCAATCAATGAACAGGAGTATTAATCCTAAAACGTATAAATTTTTAAAGTCTCAGGTAGTGAGATTCCAGCCTACTGGAGGCAGATCTTGCCCAAGCTTCAAAATTATATTGGTGGGAAAAAAATTAGTCTCTTTGGATGTGTGAGTGGTAGCCTGAGTACAAACAGGACTGAGGTGTCAGAGGGCCATCAGGACTGAGCCCTTCCTTTCCTAATGGCTACTACAGGACTATTCATCAATATCCAATGGCAGACCTAAATGCCTATAAAACATCTTAATGTGCACTAAAAAGCTCTTCTGAAGTCTGCTAGCCTTATTACAGTCCCTCTGCCTTCTGGGTATGCACTTTAGGTGCTCTGCAGGGCAGGAAAAGCTTCCTGCTCTGTGCCCAGCATCCAGCCCATGAAGGGAACAGAGCCTCCTGGGCTCTCCAAGGCCTCCAGGCTCGTGCCCTTTGTATGGTTTGGCTACTAAATCTTTCCAGGAAGTTTTGTAGATTAGGAGCTGGTTTAGGAATAAACACCCAAATTTAGGTGTAGTTTCACAGAGGTGGGAATGTGGACGTGAGGAAGCCCTGGATGTGCAGCAGTGTCAATGACAGCAGCTCTGGAACGTGGTTTAAAGCAGGAACTGGTATGGGGCATCTAAGTGTGCTTTCTACTGCTGGTTCTGTCTTTGTCCAGAGTGACAAACAGGACAGAGCATCACCAAGAAAGTTGTTTTTTCCTGAGGGCCTCCTTTTCTCAGGTTCCCCACACAGGCAGCTGAGCATGACCCCATTCCCAGGCGCACAGGTGAGATTTTGGGTGTCTCCCAGCATCTGTGGGTCACAGCACACACTGAACTGGAACAGGTGACCCTCTGGATGAGGGGCTGAGCCCTTTGGATGGTGACCCACCACCTGTGATGCCTTAGGAGTTTGGTGGTTATATTTTCCAAATTCTGAACTGCTTTTGGGTATAACTCTAACTCCATGGCCTGTCAGCTACTGTTCTCCTGTTTTATTCAGACAAAACAATTCCTCTGGGCCTGAAACTCAAGGACACCTCAACTGTCTCAGGCCCCAAAAAGTGTAAACAAAAGGGGGGTAAGCAAACTTGGGGTACATGACTTCATTACCTGAAGCTGTAATTGGAGGATCAACCCCTGATATGGAAATGGACCAAACTTATAATTGTCTGAAAAACTGGTGACCATTGTCCATTTTTGGGTGTGGCCCCTTGGGGAGGCTTCATCTGCCCTTAATGTACCTGAAAGCCCTTCATTAAAAATATATGCTTTTATGCTTTTAATTTTGTCTGGCCTCTGTTCCTAGTAAGCCTGAAACAGGCATCACCTGGACAGTGATCCCTCAGCTGGACACTGCACCCATAAACACACAGGGGCTGAACACCAGTACATGCTGTCAATGAACCCAACCAATAAACACTAAAATGGGATTTTAATTCAAATAACACTTATTTGGGGGGGGGGGGGGGGGGGGGGNNNNGGGGGGGGGGGGGGGGGGAATGTGGTGGTAAGTATTTGAGCTTCTAATGTAAAGCTTGAAATTCAGAGAGCTGCCTATATTAACTCATCCACTCTTCATTTCCACATTTAATTGCAATACCAGCTAATTTTCTAAATTTCTAAAAAATATTTCTGAGGTTAAGTTCCTTATTTAACAGCATCCCAGCTGTGTTTCAAAAAATTCTTTAGATGGCCAACAGACAATATTCCCCTCAATATTTTTGGTAGATGGCTCGTTATGGAAAATCAATTATGTTGTTTCTCATTAAATGGTCGAACAGTATCATGAATGTTAAACATAATAAATTTCACATTGCAAGACAATTTCCATAGTTGAAATCATGAGGTTAGTGACATTATTAGCCTTTTCCCTAGATAAAGCTCTTATATTACTTCTGATTTTCTCTTCCTCCTAGGAAGATATAATTTATGAGGGCAACCTAGTCTAAGCTGGGTTACTACTTGAATTCTTGCTATTGAGAAGCAGTCTTATCTATTAAAATAACAGAATAAAATTACTTAAATATTTTTAGAATATGGATGAATTTTCCTGTTGAAAAGAGATGAATTTGATACTACAGGAATAGGCACAAATTTGACTTAATTAATACACCAGGCCAAGAGAGGGAAAACTGCTTCTGGTGCAAAGGAATTGACATTCGTGGTTCTTGTGTTGGGCACGGAAACCTCAGCAAGGAACTAAAATTATAAATAGAATGTTCTCAACACTGAACACAACATTTCCTTCCTCCCCCCTGAGCACATCCACCACGAAGAGTGAATTCATAAATAACCCCCACGTGTGCATTAATGGGTTCCACTGTTCCCAACACGCAGAAACCCCTGACCATGGGGGTGTCTCTGCAGCCGCACAGCAGCTCTGCCCAGGGTCTCAAGCTGCCACTCCTCTCACAGAAGTTGCTTGGTGGGGTCACAGGCAGGCTCCCTACCCAACAAGTAAAGGTTTCCAAGGGAAGCCACACCACCAGTGCCATTTATGTTTTCTACAACAAAGTTATTTTACTCGATATGGAAAGCATTTCATGGTCTATGAAGGTACCTAACAGTTTCTGGGGCGTGTCATCTCCGAGCAGGTAGAACCATCAAGCACACAGACCTGGGAGGATGCTCTGGAGGCCACTTCCCACAGCCAGCACCAAATCCTGCAGTCCCCAGCACAGCCTGACAGCCAGGGCAGCTGAGGAATCGCTCTCCAGAAAGCACACACGTCACAGACACACCAAAGGAACTAGGAATCCTGGACCACAAATATCCCTGGGCAGGACTGGCACTGCTGAACTCTGCCAGAGGATCAGCAGGGCCCACCCTGCACCCAGGAGAGGAGCTGAGGAAGTCTGTCAGGCTGGAGCATTGTTTTCCTGCTACCTCAGGGCAGCTTCTGCAAGAAAGATTTGTGTGAAACTTGAGCAAGTCACACTCAATGTTCCTGGTGCTTCAAACCTGTGAAACTGAACTGTGGAATTAAAATTGGCCAACCTGGGATTAGGACTGGAGGTGAGTTCTGATCCCAGCAGGACTCCCCACACATCCCTCCAGCTGCTGCTCAGAAAATATCCTTCTGCCCTTTGCAGAGCCTTGTCTGACTACAGGAAAGGAAACTCTGATTTTTGCTTTAACCCTCAATGACTTAACATGAGCACTGGGATTATCTTCCCCCCTCTCCTTTTTCCCTCCTTAGGTGTTTTTCAGCTGTGGATGAATGGATGGAAACATGCTGTGGCTGAAACCATGCTTCAGGCTGAGGAAAGTGCTTGTGGCTTGCAAAAGCACAAAGGCATAAACCTAAACCTTTCTATTAATAACTGTAGGAAAGAAATTTCTTTGCACATTATATCCTTGTAATAGCTTTTGTGATTCTATTTTTATAGCACCATGGATTGCCTACCAATCTCTGCTGTCTAATAAACTTTCAGAACAGCTCACATAGGCAAACAAGCATTTTCTAATGTATTAGTGACTGTAAATACCCTACTACAGAACACAAAATTAAGTAAAATTGCAAGCAAGACCAGGTACGGAAAGCAAACCAGCTTTGACACTTCCCCTGGAAGAGAAAACAAAGTCTGCTGTTCTTCAGTCACAGTCAGCCTACATCACCTACACGAGAGAAGTGGTGCTTCACTTCCAGGTGAAATCCTGCTTCTCCAGGAAGAAGGATCTTCTCTACAACCCAAACTGTCACTTGCACAGACTGAAATTCTGGGGCTAGAACACGGTGCAGCCTGTAGCTACACCAGGTGCCTAACACAGGATTTCAGCACAAGCATCTGTCTGCCTGTTTCCTTAGGTTTACCCTCTGAACTGCACCACCACACACACACACACACACACACACAAGAATGTTTATCAGAATAAGGAATTCAAACTGTATGTTTTCTCATCCACATGAAGTGAGAGGAAGTTTACAAAAAGGCAGTGAACAAGCCCCATGTGGCATTTGCTCAGGCAGTTTGTAGCACCTGAAAGTCCCGAGGCAAGAACCTGGCACACGCATCAGTCACAGCAGTGGAGCTGCCATCTTTTCCAGAGAGGAAAGTTTCAGAGAAAGTCAAGTGGGAATCTGAAAGCAGCTGAGACCTCTGAAAGGTGTGAGGACAAGGAGCAGATTCCAGGCAGAGGGATGTACAGGCATCCTTCTGGGTCAAGAGCTGGGGCACTGAATGCTGCTGGAAGCTCTGATGTCTGGCTGCTATGGCAAGGCTGAGAAGAATAAATACTGAAGCCCTCATCAGCTGTACCAAAAACCTGGAGCTTACATGGGTGGTCGAACTCAGCTGTGACATTCCTCACAGCACAAGCTGAGCCAGCTGTGAGATAGCTTGGCTTTGGGGGGCTCAGGTCCTGAAGAGGAAGGAAGGGTTTTAAAATACTGCTTAGTGCAAGGGAGAAAGAGGCAGTGAAAATAACAGGCCTGGGGAAGGATCCTGAGCAATGTTGTTTCAGAAGATTGTGAAAATTACTAGAGTGAACTTCTCAGATAGCACAATCTGGTGCAACTCCACTGCAGAGGCAGCACCACTTGCACCAGCCAGGAATTTGGCCCAGCTCGTTGTCTCTGCACTGCCTCTCTGCTCAGAACAGCCACAGTAGGATTCGGGATTGTAAGGCAAAAAAGAACCCCAATCTGTTCTGCTCAGCTCAGCACAGGTAGCATATAAATAAAATATTCACCATGTGGGCTCTGCCCCTCGTGAATTGTTTCACCCTCCCTCCCTCAAGGCATGGATCTGATCTCTTAATTCAGCCCATCACCTACAGCCTGCACAGCACTGGAAGATGCAAACAGGTATTGTTGGACCTGGCTCACCCACCTGAGAAACTCTGTGCTGTTCCTACCCCCCACCCCCAAGGAAAAGTCTGAACTGCAAGGGGATTATATTAGATTCCCTGAAAGTTTTTCAGGGAACCCCGGCTTCTTTGTAAGGAATATTACACGAATTCACAATCAAAGGCAGCAAAAGCTCATGGAAAACAGTGTCAAATGGAATATGCCCTGAGGCTCAATAAACTGGAAAATCCTCTTTCCTGGTTGTGTGAACTGTCCACGACACTGTTTCTCAACTGGGAGAGGAACATCAGGCAAGAGAGCAGAGCAGGCAGCAGAGAAGGTCGTGAGATGGTGACCGTTGCACTGCAGTCTCAAAGAGCTTCCTCTTTGCCCAACTTAACACCTCCCTGGCAGAGCATCCTCTGTGAGTTATGCAGTGAGAAGGTAAATTCTAGGGGTTTAACTGTGCAGTCATTAAGAAAATACGACTTTTGAGAGCGAGGATAAAAAATGTGGAGCCATTAAAAAGCACAGAGTTTGAATAAATGACTGGTAATCTGAAAATGCTGCAAGATACTTGTTTGGAAGAATCTGCACACGCTTCCCTTTTTAGGGCTGCAGATACAGGGCTGCTCATGGTGGGTAAAGTGCAAGATCCAGACAATCTGCTGCAGCAGGTAATCAGCTGGGTAATTTAATATGACTTAAGGAAGAACAATTAGACATCTAATGGCTAACAGAAAAGCAAAATACATCACGATTAAGGTTTTGCTGGAGGAAATGGGAAAGGCTAGAATACTCTAGGAATTACACTATAGAGAAGAATGATTAGCACATCAGCTCAGTACAGATGACTTCTTGCAAAGGGAGATAGAAGAGAAAAAAGCTTGCTGCTGTTATAACCCTCCTTCCTGACAGAGAATAGTGTAGTTCTAGGCTCAGCTCTGGTCAGTGTACATGCAGCTCCAATTTCACAGTTTTAAGATACACTTTCATATTAAGAAAAATGCAAAAAACCTCAAGTCACAACATGGAATCAGGGACCTATAAAAATACTTTCAGTAATCAAACACAGCAGATTTGGATGAACAAGGCAAATAGATGATACTTCTTGAAAGCTTATCCTGTAGATTCAGGATGCCATCCACATCTTCCACCAAAACCAATCATTTTGTGTAAGATGCTGAATTCACTCAAAGCCTTCTTTGATGAGTTTTTTAAAAAACTCTCTATAGAAAAGAAATGCTATCCTGAATGTGGGAGAATCTAGACCAGGTGCCACTTGACAGAAGGTAATGACACCACTCCTGGGGCGTCATGGAACATCTGATACAGAAAGTTTTGGATTTTGACTTCCAGGGTTTTACTTATTCACTGATTTTATGGGGTCAGTTAACACCTAAAAGCAATGCATCTGCCAACCTGTCAGAGGTATGAAACATGCTCTGCATCTAAGAAGAAGAATATGAAGTTTTAAGGAGGTACCTGCAGCAAAGACCAGCGAATGTCTTTAATTACATTGAAATAAAAACAAAACAGCACTTGCTCAAAGCTCAGGCTGCAAGTTTTTGGGAGTAGCTGCACTCTGCGTGCTGCAGTCAGAAGGGCCAGAGCCTCCTGCCACAGCCCCTGTGCCCTGTGCCACAGCCCCTGTGGGGGCAACCAAAAACCTGCAGGAGAGGCAGGAGGAAGCCCAGGAATGAAGGATGAGGTGGAGAGACCTGGGATCTCTGCACAATTAAGTTTGTGGGAACTGAAAGCCACTGTGCCTCCCTCTCCTTACCTATAGAAGGGAGATTATCACCCTTATCTCTGCTGAAGTACTCTGGCATTTATGAATACAGAGGAAGTTGAGCAGTCAATCTTTCCTTTTTTGAGCAATTAAAAGAAAAAAAATCATGTGCTGCTATTTTTGCACCTCTTCTGTTTTTCCACATGCAGAGAACATCCTGGAGCTTTCTGCTCCTCCAGTGCACTACTTCCCTGACTTTAGTTTCTTAAATACACCAAAACAAGACGGCAGGAGCAGAAAGCAAAAATAATATTCATTTCACAAAAAGTAGAAAACTAACTCCGGGTGTTAAAATAGTCCACAAAATCGGTATATTTTCAGTAGATGATTGTACATGAACAGTTTAATTTTCTTAACCATAAGATTCATATAACAGCATTTTTTACACATTCAAAGACTCTCAATGTTTACTGGTCCATTGTAGGATATTTAAAACCAGGGTCTGCAAAAGAAAAATATTCTGTAGAGAACAGAACAGGACTTTTAGTGCTGTACTTGTGTCCAAATAACAAGGCAGATATAATTTTTGAACACTACCACATACACTCCTTCTCCTTTCATTTAAAAGCATTAGGACTGTTAAACCTGTAAATGGCAGCTCCAGAGCCAGGCAATAAAAATGCACTTAGAGCTATTTTAGCCCCACATGTAAGTAATTCAACCCTTTAGGTTATTAGAAGAGACACCAATAGTGACAAAAGTGAGAGGCTTTTCCCACCATTCACAGGGCAGGCTGTGAAAGAGAGCTGCTGTTTGTCAGATCTGCTCCATCCCCAGCTGTGTGCTGGTGGCACTCTGCTGGCCAGGGTGTCAATTTGTAATAAATCAGCCTGCAGAGAGGCCCTTGCAGGATCCCAGTGTGAGCACAGGGCACAGCTCTGCCCTGGCCTGACTGACACACCTGCAGTGCACAGACTCAACTCAGCTCTGGCCCCTCAGCTTGGGGAGGACGTGGAGACGCTCGAGCGCGTCCAGAGGGGGCAACGAGGCTGGTGAGGGGCTGGGGGCACAAGCCCTGTGAGGAACCCCTGAGGGAGCTGGGGGTGTTCAGCCTGGAGAAAAGGAGACTCAGAGGTGCCCTCATCGCTCTCTGCAGCTCCCTGAAAGGTGGCTGTGCTCAGGGGGGTTGGGCTCTGTCTCCAGGCAGCACTGACAGAACCAGAGGACACAGCCTTGAGCTGCACCAAGGGAAATCCAGGCTGGGTATTGGGAAAGAGGTTCTTACAGAAAGGGTGATTAAGTATCAGAAGGATCTGCCCAGGGAGATGGTGCAGTCACCATCCCTGGATGTGTTTAAGAACAGACTGGATGTGGCACTCGGTGCCAGGGTTCAGTTGAGGTGTTGGGGCTGGGTTGGACTCAATGATCTTAAAGGTCTTTTCCAACACCCAATTCTGTGTGTGATTCCTTGGCTGACAGAAGTGTTTATGAGAGAGGTGTAGTGCCTGGCTACCAGGGCAGCCTCCAGCACAGCTGGATGGGCTCACCCTGCTGGGATTTTGTCCCTGTGTGCCCACATGCTGGGCCAGATGCCACTGAAGAATTCTGCACTTGCTGCCAATTTTCAAGGTCACATCCTGGAAAAAAGGAGGCTCAGGGGTGACCTTATCACTCTGCACAGCTCCCTGAAAGGAGGTTGCAGTCATGTGGGGGTTGGTCTCTTCTCCCAGGCAACAGCTGACAGAATGAGAGGACACAGCCTTAAGCTGCACCAAGAGAAGTTCAGGTTAGGTGTTAGGAAAAAATTCTTCACTGAAAGAGTGGCTGGGCAATGGAATGGTCTGCCCAGGGAGGGGGTGGAGTCACCATCCCTGGAGGGGTTAAAAAAAGCCTGGACGTGGCACTCAGTGCCACGGTTTGGATGATGGGGAGGTGTTAGGTTATAGGTTCGACTTGATGATCTCAAAAGGTCTTTTCCAATCCAGGCAATTCTGTGATCCTCAACTGTGAGATCCACAGACATCCCCCAGCCCTTCCCCTGGAGCTGGGTCACACTCCCTGGCATGGTGTGCAGACTGAAACCCACCCTGAGGAAAGCCTGACTCCACATGCAGCACTACAGCAACTGTGCTTTCCTACCAGTTAAAAGTACACATCAAGTATCCTTGTTGGAACAGCCCTGATACTGAATTTGCCTGGTAACATCTGCTGGATTCTTGAATGTATTTAAAGAGTTAAATCACAGGAAGCAACTTAATAAGCCTTGCAAATAGATACATCATAATGTGTAATTTCAGCTAGTAGAGCTAAGCTAGTAAAACCAAATGCTTTCCTAGGCAATAACTGAATTTCTTTGGTACAAAGGGCTAAACAAGGGCAGTATCATTGTCACTGTGAAGGTATAACCCGTTTCTGTCAAACCCCTTTCCAGCACTCAGAATTTCAGCACCGGTGGAATGAGATGTGGTTTTGCCTCTGGTCAATGCACTGGAATAATCTCCTTCCAACAGTAACCTGTGCTGGCCTCAAGATCATTCCTACACAGCAGAGCTTCTCCTCTCTCCTCTGGGCACATCTTGTAAAAATAAAAGTACTGTTTGTTTATCTGCCTTTGTTTGGAACACAGCCAAGTTAAGGATGGATTTCGCTCTTCTCCCAACGACCAGCAAATGAAATCAATAGGATCCCTGTTCCCCACTTGGAGGGGTTCCCTGTTCCCCACTTCCAGGGTAAGCTCTGCTCTGCACTGCTCCGTAGCCAAAGGGCAGGAGACATCTCCTCAGGTAACTTCTCCTTTGGAGGGAGGAATAAATTGCACATATTGCCCCTCAAGGGGAGCACAGATGGCCAGCTGCAAGTAGAAGCACTCCCAGCTCAACCCACACCTCCTGCTCCCCTTCCCAACAAACCCCAGGCACAGCCTCAGTTCTGACACCAGAGCATTGCCAGGGCTCCCACACCACTTCCTCCATTCACTGTCCCTAATTAAAATAAGATGCATCATAAAAAATAAGTGCAACTCTTTATTCTTCATTCATAGGACTGAAAAGGGTTCTGGCACTGAAAGGTCAAACCACCTGGCTACTCAGCAGTGCTCTCTGAGACAACACCCTTTAGTTTCTTGACCATTACAAAAGGTTTTTTTATGTTTTGGTGTTGGGTTTTTTTGTTTGTTTGAGGCTTTTTCATTTGTTTTGCTCTTTTGTTTGGGTACTGGAATAGATTAGTCCAAAAGGGTGGCATCCATTTAACAGAGAACCTGGCTGGAGATCCAGAATCCTTTTATTTCCAGGTTCCTAGACCTCCTCCTCCACAGTAGAAAGCACAAGCCTGCTCACACCTGCAGGGTCTCAGACATCAGGGAAGTTCCTTATTCTCCTCACACTTCTGAGAGGGAAAATTCAGCACTTAAACTGCAGCCAGCTCTTCCTGGGCTGGTGGCAAGGGCACTGGGGGCCAGGCACCACATTTTGGACACTCTGGCTTAGAGTACACAGGATGTCCCTGGGGCTTCTCATCTGTACTGTTCTTGTGATATCATTACACCCCAATGGCAATGAAAAACATCACAGCTTCCAACCAGGCTGGTTAACCACCCCATCCTAAAGGGTGTCCTGAAGGCTCTGCATTTAGCAATTCAAAAGAGCAAGACCAGTAGTGTTGGCTTCCACTCCTGACTTGTGCTTTGAGTTCAGTCCTTTTTCCTTTGGGCTTTCTGACTTTCAGTTTTCTGAACCAGCAGAGCTGCCTGTCTGCTTGGCCAGAAGGGAGCCTGGGACACATCAGCAACTCCTGCCTGCTCCCAGCAGCTGGGACTGCCTGCAGGGAGGGCAAGAGCAGCCTCGTTTGCTGCCAGAGGCAGTGATAAGGAAACAGGCCCTGATTAGCTGTGCTCAAGCCTCAGCATCCATCACAGGGTCACTTCCACTCCTGAGCTGACAGAGTAGCCAGCAAAAAAACCCTGCACTGTAAATCAAGCAACAGGACAAATGTACTTCAGAAGGAAGCTAGGGAACTCCTAACACAGCCACAGATGCTTAAAAAACCTGATGAAGACCCAAAATAGTAATGAGTAAAAGTAGCTTTAGAGGCTACTAGCTTTGTTGATACAGTATCTTCCAATACAATAATGTTTACTCATTTCTGATGAAATCATTATTTCTTAAACTGAATCTCCATGGAGAGCTTTTGCTGATGGCTAAAATGGGTGGATGTTTAGGAACTGGCTCCACAGAGTTGGTCTGAGTGCAAAAAGATCTGCAACAACAACAGACAGGCTTATACAACACTCACATTATCTCCACCTCTCTCTGATATCAACTCATTATCTTAATAAGAAACTAAGAACCTTCCTTCAGATGCCAGAACTTATCCAAAGCTAGAAGAAATAATACTTATTAGAGTTTAGCCCTGCTCCTTTCCAGCAGCTGAGTCCTGGAAGCAATGCTATGAAGGAGCCCCCATGCCAAGAGATGTATTGCACAGGCTGTTTTCATAAACTATCCTCAAAAGCAAAGACCACATTTCTTCACTTTGGCAATCGGTAAACCTAATTAAGGAAGAGAAACATTGCAAATGAATGCACTTAATTTTGAAGAAAATGTGCAGCGTATGCAAACTTGTAGCACACTGAAAAAATGGCTGGGCATCCCAGGAGCTCTGCAAGAAAAACAGCTACTTAGTCAAAGCAGGGGAAATGCACAAATTCTTGCCACCCAGGTGTTACAAATCACCCCAGCTTCCTCTAAACACTCTCCTCCAAAGTCATGGAATCACAGACTAGTTTGGCTTGGAAGGAACCCTTAAAAACTCCAACCCCCCCAGAGTAAATCATTAATATACAGAGGCCTGAACACAAAAATTCTTCTCTGGATAAAGAACCCTCAACGAGCAAGACCCAGTGCCAGGGGCTGATTCAGTGTGGCCAGAGAGGATGGGAGGAAGGTGCAGGGGACCCATTCACAGACAGGCTGAGGCATCCTGAATTATCTGAAGATATCTCCTCTGGTATTTGCAGACACAGAATTTCCTCCCAGCAGCAGCACTGAGGGAAAAGTGTCTGACCAGGGCAGGGCTCAGCTCCAAAAGCTCTCTGAGTACATGCACTGTCACGCATGGGGCTCGTGTCAATGCCAAAACTTTTGACCACAACCTGTTTAAACATGTTGTATTTTTAAAGATTTCCTCCTAAACAACAACAAAAAACCAGTGACTGGTAATAATAGAACTGGAGGTTGTATATAAAGGAAATGGGGAATTGTTTAGGCTAATCTTTAAAGGATCCCTAAATAATGTAACATTGCTTATAACACACTGGGCCAAAGATAAGATTATTTTAGGTTGATTTTGTACTGTGTTTTTTGTTTTTTAAACCACTGCAGGAAAGGAACAAACTTCTGTTTATTAATGTTAGCTTGACTTAGAGAAAAAAAAACAGAGTAACTTGGCAATATAAAACTCAAAGGGGACAGGGATGGGCCTAAAACCTGAAATCATGTGGATTTCAGCATTTGTAATTACCTACAGGGTAGGTAAGGATTCAAATGCATCCTCAAGCATGGACTACCACAGTCTGTGGAATCTACATTTCTGTTGACATGGTTTCCAGTCCCTTCAGGCACGTGGCAGGATGTCTGTTCATCAGCCCCTAGTTCTAGTAAAATGAGTGTTATGGTGTTTTCTCACTGAATTATGGCCTGCAAAACCTTAGATGGTTTATTTTACATACCTGATTTCAGCAGCACAATGATCTCCTGACATGAAAGTACTCTGCAGCACTCAGATGCATGGCACAGCCTGTCAGCCACAGAAAGGTCTCAAATGATGATGCAGAGCAAAGACTGCTAACCCCTGCAACTACCAGAGAGGCATGGCTGGTCTGCTAATTGCCAACAATCAAATTATGCTTCCTAGTACTACATGCAGTGGAGAAGCCTGTTCCAGATGAACACACTGCAGCAGATGACTTCTTCACTTACTCTAAGTTCTGTTACCTAAAGCAGTGAGAGGGGAGAGACTGTGAGTAGTGAAGTGCTTGATGTAGTGTCAGAGAGCCACAGGACTGCTGGGACATGCTTCATGCCTTGGAACCCCAAACGTGACAGCCACACCATGGAAGATACCTAGAAGGGACATTGCTGGTTTTGTCCCATTTGTTTTGCCTGACAACCTCAAATTTCCCATCAGCTCCAGACAGATTATTTAAAATATGACAGAGCCTGTGAAGGGCATCAATATTTGCAGTAGCCCCATATTTCAGATTTTCCAGACATTTTTTCTATGCCCAGATCTGGACAGAAGGCAGTTGTGATAGATTCTCTGTCTTGAAGCTCAGAGCAAAAGGTCTATGGAGAAAGAAAAAAAAAATCTACACAAGTGAAGTTGCTGCTTGTTTTTCCCTTCCCTTTTCCAGGGGGAAACTATCCTTCATGCAGAACAAATGAGGCTACAACTCCTGACTTGCAGCTGGCACGCAGAACATTGAACAAGATTATGTAAGCCACAGAATGCAACACAAACCACTTGTTTCCCCAAAAGCTTCAGAAGCATGGAGTCATACATCTGATCTATACCTTGAACTCCAAGGTCTGGCCCAGATTTGTATCTGGCTGTGTGAGTGCTGCCAATGAGCATCACTCAAAAACTTGGCCTAAGCCATGTTCTGCCATGGAAGTTGATTGTGTACAATTCAAACCAACACCCGTGGACTCACACAGCCCTGCAGACACTACACAGTCCTGCTGCTGCTTGGGATTCCTACAGCCTGTAACTCCAGCAATGCTGTGCACAGGTGGGCATGGCAGGCATGGCATGCTGCTTCCACAGAGGCTCCTCTCCACCTGGAACTCTCCAGGACTAGAACACACACTTAAATCCCTGGGTCACCTTCCCAGCTGGTTTCAGCCCTCATCACCTATCAGTCTCTGAAGTGGGTGCAGCTGGTCATTCATCACCTATCAGTCTCTGAAGTGGGTGCAGCTGGTCATTCTGCTCCCTCTACCACCTTCCCCCATGTCCTCCTGTCAGGAAAACCCTGCAGTGACCAGCAGCACAGTGGGGTGGCAGCCAGGCAGCAGGACACCCCGGCTCTGTTGCCAGTGCTGGTGCTGGGAGATGGCAGCACAAATCTAAACCCTGCTCTGACCCCCTTCCTGCTCCCCATCCCTTCAGCCTGGCACAGCAGGGGCAGAGGCCAGGTCTCCCAGGTGAAAGTGCAATTCCTCATGTCACAGTACCCTGGCATGGATGCATCTTCTGGACAGAAAAGCAATGCAGCTTTTAAAAAGCTGGAAAGATTTCATAGAGTCAACATCTGGCAGCAGTTGCCAAAATAAACACAGCATAGAAGTATTTGTAGAATAGCTGAGGAGCACTATGGATAATGTGGCATTATACTAGAAACAGAGCAGCATATTAATCAAGGAACAATAAAGCTTTTAATTATATTTTAAAGAGTCTCACTTAAAACCAGTGCAAAACATAACTCATGTGGAATGACTGGCCTATTTCCCATTGGCTCCCTATGCCAGTTCTCCTGCTGTAAAATTAAGAAAACAAGTCTTGGGGGCATAATGAGGAAAAAAAGATGAAAGACTAAGGAGCTCCAATAGAGCTGTAACTGATACCATGTAAGTAGGTGGGCTAGAGATCACTATCCAAGTACTGCAAAATTGTGTTTGTTTGGAAGGAAATACCACAAATATTAGAAGAGGACTTGTGGCCATCCAGTACACAAGTGCAGATTCACTGGGGAAGTCAAACCCCCTTCAGCTCACTCCCACCTTCTGTGGCACCCTGAGATTCCAGAGCTCTCCCCTGGCACAGCAAACCTTCTGTGGAACACTGGCACTGCCTACCCACAGCCACGAGGCCACTGTCACCCACCCACGCATCCTGTGAGAGCTGGGCTGCCAAAATGCTCCTTCTTCTTGAGCTTTGAGCAGTCAGAGAGAGATAAGGCTGTGGCACGCCCCTAAGCTGCACCAGACAGGGTATTTTACACCAAGTATCTGGAGCACACATGAATCAAAGGAACTTTCAGCCCTAAGGGAGGAAAGATTGACAGTATCTGCTGGTTTGAGGAGCTGAGAAGAGAGGCTGTCATCATTTACTGTCAGCTACACAAGGTCTACATGGCCCTCTGCAGCACTCACCTCATCTTCAGCTTCCACCAGAAGAAGTGTCAGATTGATGGGAAGCCCTGCATGAGCAATGTACATCTCCATGGAAATCCACTGTGATGAAGGAATCTGCCACAGCAGATGGAGAGCAGAACAGCTGGGGCTCAGTGACACTGAG
Source organism: Promerops cafer (assembly GCA_013398275.1). NCBI lineage: Eukaryota > Metazoa > Chordata > Aves > Passeriformes > Nectariniidae > Promerops > Promerops cafer. The sequence continues at coordinate 91,690 of VZSE01002030.1, read as the reverse complement.
TGACACTCGACTGATGAAATGGCAGCACTGGCCACAAGCCCTTTGTGAGTTTTTTGCCTTAAAACCCATCCCACTGAAACCCACTCAGTTCAAAATGACCTTTCATCTTAATATTTCAGGATAACTGTAGTTAGGAAACATCAGTGCAGTAAAAGCTGTAACAACTCATTTAGATACGACCAAAATGAGTGTTCTGTGTGAACCCTGTGTGGCCCCACATTCCCAGTGGTTTTTCCTATTCCTATTAAAGGGACCTAAGTGTTCCCTCCTCCACAAAGCTCTAAATATTGTATTTCCTCATCACTGCACACTTCCAAAGAAGCAGGACTGTACTCTGCAGTGTGGGTTTAACACACTGGACTCATGGGAGGTGAGTTCATGGCTCTGCACACTCACAGTCTGGTGTCACTTGAGGGCCTCTGGCAGCAGCAAGGGAAAATCATCACCCCAGCTGAACACCCAAAATAAGTGGGATATTGCAAAGAATGGACAAAGGGATGATTAAGTAGATCCTAGTGACCAAGGAGTGTAAGGGCAGAATGTGAGATACCAAAAGTCAACCTGAGACTCGGCTACAGATGTGAAAGCCCATGACACAGATGTTCTGCAGCTGGATTTGTTAAAAGAGAACAGTACAGCAGGAGAGGAGCTGCCTCACAGTTCACTCTGTGGCTCCACAGTCCCTCAGCTTTGGGATTATTTGTGATTATGCCAGTGAATTTGTGCTACTGGAAACAGAGACTGGAATGTCTTAGTAGGAAATACAAATGGAAATGGCCCAGTGTCCCATGTTCTACCTGGGAGAAGCATTAGAAGACAGAGATTCACCAAAACCAGCCATGCATGGGATGGAAAACCACAAGAGTCCACAACTCCAGGTCTAAGTGTGATTATATCAAAGTCTAACAAACTCTGGCTGAGGGCAGAAAGTATTTGCAGGGCAATAAGGGTAGAAACCCACAGGACAGATTTGTGCTCTGGCCTTCCAAACGTTTTAGAGCAAGACACAGACTTCATTGCTGAAGGCTTCTCTGGTACCAGCCATGCCAGCAAGGGCCTGAAGTTATTTTCTGCAAACAGAAGAAAGGTGAATCAAATTTCCAGCACTGCACAATGAACTTTTCAGCTCAAAGTAAGCAGCACAGATTCTCCTCTTTCCAACCAGGCCTTAACTGCATGAATCCCTCCAAGAGAAGGCTAAGTGGTAATTTATATTTAAAAAGATACAGACACCATCTCATGAGTAATAGTGTATTTAAATTACAGTTTAGCAGCACTGTAAACAACCCAGGTCAGGCACAGGAGTTCTCCTGAGGATGGGGCCCCAGCTCTGAGCAGTGCTCCAGGACGTGCCCTGACACAGGCAGGGTGAGCACCCTCCACTAAACCAGGCAGGGACTGCCCTGCTTTGGGGCACATTTATTTTTAACTCTTCAACTGAACCCAGCAGCCACCTCTTACAAAAACACTTAGGGCAACACAGGCTTGACTCCAGGATCAGAGCTGCTCTGTAAATGACCCATGCTGGACTTTAACAGAATGAAGTAAGAAAATAGTTGTTGCCCAGGTAAAAAGCAGGAGAAGAACACTCTAATGCTGGGACAGCAGATAAGCTCGATGGAGAGAACCTGAATTAATTTTACTGTATTGCACAGGAGACTACACTAGGGATGCTATTATACAAAAGAATGATTCCTTATCTAATTTCTGCACACCCAGAGGATTGTGTCCAGTGCCTGCAGACAATACATCTAGGTAGAATATTACCACACTATCCAAGAAGCAGGCTGAAAGGGTGTACAGTTCCACTAGGGCCATAATTCCACAAGAGAGTATATTTTTATGGAAAAATCCATTTTTCACTTTCACAGTGATGTTTAAGTATTGCAATACATTTTACGATAGTTTCCTCAACATTAAAAATACAACTTCAGATAATACAGAGCAATAAATATGACACATGAATATGATGGCAAATGAAGCAGGGATGAGTTCTGGGTTCAGTTCTTTAAGGTGGGTTGATACACTGCAGCTCATTCTATGGGGCTGACATACCTGCAAATGCCACCTTTCTTTGGCTATTTTTTTTTTATCTCCTAGGCTTAATATTACCAATTTCTTCTTGATTGGTGTTGTGTATTTTAGAGAGGAAAGAAGAAATGAGGGGCAGGATGATTCCAGTTGCTGCATTTGGCACTCTGGTGACAGTTTGAAAATTACTTTTAATTAAACAAGTGTTGATTTTTAAAGTCAAGAGTAATCTGAGCCTGTTACATGCAGCTGGGAAAGCAAACAGACATTAGTGCAGCTGATAAGCTCATGCTGAAGACAAAGAAAAGGAGGTATTAACTGGGATCCCACATGATGCACACTCAGAATGGTTGGAGGTGTGCACGCACACGTGTGTGAGCACATGTGCTCCAGCAAGGCCTGACCCAGCCAGGCTGGGGCCAGAGCTGCAGCTCAGTGAGAGGCTCTCCTGAGAATGCCACCTGATCAGAGAAGCAGGTGATGTGAAGGGATAATCTCTGATGTGACATCACCAGATACCACACCACCCTGGGCAGCACACTGACTGCAGGACTTGCCTTAGAGTTATCAGTCAACAAAAATGCCCCCCTCTCTCTGTCCATCAGCTCTCTCACTTCAGATCAGAGTAAGGGCCAGGAGAACCAGCCCCTGGCACACAACAGCTCTGCAGAGCAGGGAGCTACAGGGGCAGGCAGTGGGGAAAATCCCTGGTGATCCTCACTGCAACAGAAGGAAACACTGTGGAAACCTGGTGTGGTGCAAGAGAAAGCTCAGAAGGAGCAAAGCTTGTTCTTATCTGCTCTAGAGCCAACGAATCAGCTGAAATTAGGCACGTGAATAGCCCTGGCTGTAAAGGAGACAGATGGAAGCATTTGCACTGGCTTTTGTGTGGGTTAGAGCCTTCCAGAGGCTCCAAACACCCAGCACTGCCCTCGCTCTCCCCACTCACAGGCACTGCACAGTGGTAAGATCAGCACCGTGTGCTCTCCCCACTCTACTGAGATCTCGTTTCTCCTCTCATCCAAAACCACTGTCAAACCAAGAGAACGCCCCTGAGGACTGTTCCTGCTTGCAAGCCAGAGTCCAGAGGAGGTCAGGGCTCCTGCCCTGCTCAGCTGCTGCTGTCCATGCTCCACATTTGGCCTTGGCAAGTCTGGCTGCAGCTGGAGCCAGCGGGGCTGGGCCAGAGGAGCTGGGAGAGGGATCTCCTTTGTGGACTCCAGGCTGCAGAAACTTCAATCTCTCAGGCTGAGAGAAAGGACGGTGTCTGGAGGATGTTGGGAAGATATTTCTGATAGGCACGGAAAGCTGGCAAAGAACTAGTAGAGAATTAGGCTGAAATGGAGTTACGGTGCTCAAATGGGTGTGATCAGGCTGCAGCACTTCCAGGAAAGAATGTTTAAGGAAGCCAAGCCATGGAGCACGAGCCTGGGCACAGCTGCAGAAGAGGCAACACATGCTATCAGCAGAGCCCAGGAAACCAGGAGCTTGGAGAGGGACACCAAAGGGGGCTGGAAAATGAGGAGCAGGGCCAGCTGGTTCTGTGAAGCCCCAGAGCTGCGTGAGCAGCTGGTGAAACACCGAATACATTCTTTTCTGCCGATAAAAAATGCCAATATCTGAATCCAAAGGCATCGGCAGCTCCTGAGACAGCGCCAGAAAATCAGTATTTACCTTTTTACCTGTAAGCAACACCAAGGGAATGGTAATGAAGAACAGAAAGCAAAATGTGGGTTCACATCTCAGAGCCACGAGAAGAGCCTTGCCCTTTGAAGCGTTCAGCTGCTCCCCACGCCTCAGCACTCTGTAGCAAAGGCTGTCCTGGCTCCTTCCCTTGGCTCAGCCAGCAGGGGCTTCCTCCCTGGGTAACCTGTCCAGCACCTGGACATCCCCCTCATGTCCCCCAGAGAAATTCACATCTGAGACTGCTGAGAGCTTAAGACATGCTCATCTGACAAAAGTGCCCAGGAACTTCAGATAAAAATAAGAGATTTTGAATGCTGCATGGATTCTTGCTATGTATTGTAAAAATGGATCGTTGTACTAAGTTTAATGTGAGAAAAACCCCTAAAGAAATAATAATAATAAAAAAGCTCCAAATCCTCAGGCTGAGATATTGACCTCTAGAGAGGTCACAAGAGATGAGATCTGAGAAAATGAAAACCATGCTGGTATTTATTCACATGGCACAATTAAGGTAGTTTGAGAAAAGGCACTGAAATTTGAACACTTCTTGTAAGCTGTTATACTTTAAAATCAAGGCTGTTCACAGATTGTCTTCTTTTAAAACCAAACCTTTTTTTTTTTTATTTCAGTAAGTCAGACTGTTTCATTTCTCAGTCATAATTGCTAATCAGGAAGATGTGATACAATCTGCTAAATCTCAAGAGTGCTAAGATATGAAGGGCCTTTAGCAGTGGTACAGGTAATTAAGTTTGTTATGATTTTCTATATATTCTGCAGCAGAAAATCTGATTGTTCTTTTGGCAAGGGGCCATGCCTGTTCATCTTCAAAGATGACCTGCTTTAAATTTAAAAATAAATATTATTTAAAGTTGAAGGCAATTTTATTTTAATAGAGCACACAATACCAGTGTAAGCTCTTCATTACATACAGAAATTATTTTTTTTCTAATATATCATTGCATTGAACATTTGTCTGATATTTTTAATACATATTCAAAAGATAGAAACACTAAAGGCAGGTGATGTTAACTAAGATGCCAGATCCTGTGGAGCTGTATTAACATACTGGAATGCTAACAGTCTGGAATTTCATGACTGGCTGTAGTAAAGGGGAAGATTCGAGGAAGAGTCTTTGAAAAAGAGGAGATCTCAGCAGAATTTTTTCCTAATTATTGGTATTTCTCAGCAATTTCCATGAGACATTATGAGAAACAACAACTGTGGGAGATCTCCAGGGATTCTTGCTAGTTGACAGCAGGAGGAGAATGTTATTTTGGAAGGACCATGGGGTTAGGGGCTCCCCATTTCTCTGGAGCTGGAGGGAATACAAACCCTTTGTGCCACTGCCTGGGAGTGTTCCACATGGAACCACAACTACCCTGAGACCTAAAGAATGCCATAGGTGTTTAGTACCTCCAGCTACTCTGCAGAGCTACTCTAAACGCTCATTATAGTCAGCTCGAAGGTGATTTATTTCATTAAACAGAAATTTACACACAGCCTGATCTTAAACCTTGATTGTTTCAGCCAGTACTCAAAATAGAACTGTTCCCAGTGCCATTAATCCACACATGCTGGCACATCTGCTTCCAGCCAGCAGATCCAATTAGTTTTCTTCCTCAAGAAACTGTCTCAAGTGAAGCCCCCAAGAAAGCCCTAACCACATGCATCTCACCACTTCCTGAGATTTACTCCCAACATTATTTGACAAGCTATTAGACTGAACTGAAAAAAAAAAAAAAAAAAAAAAAAAAAAGAGTGCAACCACTTAGCTGCTTTACTGTACACACAGCTGCCTTAGCAGCTAAATAAAATTAAAAGTATCTGACCAATTCTCATGTAGAGACTTTGTTAATTTACAGGCACAATTTGGATTTCTGGAAAATGCTTCCTGTTGTCCATTTTGAAATGTTACTTTTGCTTTGGTAAATTATATTACTGAAGTCTCCAGCTCTAACAGATATGTTAACAATAAGCCAAACATCACTCTTGGTGCATGGTATTATTAATCAGCAGTCATTTAACTTCATCATGGTTGTGTATTTTTCTTAAAAAGTATTCACTTAAAACAAGGCAATAATCAAAATAAATTTATCTACATCCCTGTAACAACCAGATTTCCTTAGCACAGACTAACACATTTGCACTACCTTAGCCCGATGAAGAATTTAAAAAGAAGTATTCATGCAGCATTTTCAAGAAAAAGGTGTGAGCTTCCCAGGGATGCATCAATTATTACATTAGCACCTACTGCCTGGGAGTTTAGCCATCATGCTTTTGATGATGGGCATTTTAAGGCATTAATGCTGGGCAATTTTCTCAAAATTCCTTTCAGGACAAATCTCCTTAAGCTCATAACATCTTAATGCTTTCCAAGAACAAAAGCCTTCCCTTCTAAGAGGGCAGTGCTACTGCAGCCTGTCTAGGATGCATTTGTGAGAAGTGACTTGCACGAGACCCCAGGAGAAAGCAGATTACACAGCTGCTGATTCTGGGGGGGCAGGAACAGAGGCCAGGCAGGCAGGGAGTGCCTGATCTGCCACGGCCACCCAGCTCTGGCAGCTGTGGCTCTGCCAGCTGTGGCTCTGCCAGGGCCACCCAGCTCCACGGGCACTGCCAGGGCTCTGTGTGGCCCTGCAGACTGCGAGTCCCAGAGAGGAGACTGGCATGGGAAATCCTTCTGTCTCAGAAGGGAATTTATGAGCACGTCCCAAATCCCAGGAATCAATGAGATGTGTGGCATGGGTGAAGTGAAAAGAGCAGAGGACTGAACACTCGCCAGGGGAGGGTTTTTGACTATTTACCTTCCAAACTTGCTGGCATTTACCCAGCAGCTGTGACCAGTGTGGGAAAGGATCATTGCAAAGACTTAACCTTAAGGCTCTTTCAGGGGATCACAGCAAACACAGAAAAGTTGCCTGCACCAAAAACCAAGGCAGGTATCTGCAAAATAGGAGAAAGAACCCTTAAGTAAAGACACACCTGTGCCAGTGTTCAAGCCTTCTTTGTAACACGAGGGAACAAATAAAGAAGGATCTCTATTTTATAATGGTCTTAAGCTTTTAAAAAATTACATTATTACGGTGTATAATCTCTAAGTCCATCTAAAAAGAATGCACATGGAAGAAAGAGATTGTGTTTGATTATGTAAGTGGTGGTGGATCACATTGCACTCCAGTGTCAGCAGAACATAAAGGATTTGAAAACAATGATTTGATTTTTAACAAGACGCAGAGTTTGTCCATGGTTAGTCAGAAGCATTGTACTTTACATAAATGCTTCACAAATGGTGACACAGTAATTACAGCACCAGAAAATGGCCACTATCTGTCTGCTCTGCACTTTACAGACTAAATAGAGATTTCATGCATAATGAATACACTTGTGTTAGCGCAATTCACTTTTTCAATATTATTTTATAAGGTGAGAATAATATAAATTTGAAATTGTTATTCAAGTGTTACACCTATTTTATCACGAGTTACATTTTTAATAAAATGCAACTTTACTTGAAGCACACGTAATGTTTGCATAATCTGTGGAAGAAAATTGGCACTCTAGGAATTTATAATTCGCTTATTTCTTATAAAGCCTTTTGATGTATTCTGCAGATTGATAGGGTTTCGGTGTATTTCTACAGATAGAAAAATATTTTCTGCATTTGCTCCTTTGAGTAGACTTCTTTACAGTTTGCAATGCGCTTTCATATAGTTTGCAAAAATAAGTTTCTGATTTATCTGCAGTTTAAAAAAATCCATTTCAAATCTTCTTTTATACAACACACTTCCAATTTTTGTTGTGACACGGATGATGCAAATGTGCTCGACAAAGAGGACGCAAAGTGATTTTAAAAGCAGAAGTTCAGCTGACACTGCTGTGTGAACTCACAAGGATTGGGGGTGTCTAAGTGCCAAGGATGGGCATTGATTTCTTGGGGCTTTTCTGGGATTAATGGGGAGGCTCCCACTGGGCATCTCCCAGTGATGCATTTGGGTGTGATACTGAACCACTGCTGTGTCCCCATTAGTGTCACACATCTTTTTCATTTACTGACAAGCTGTCAAGGACCTGCAAACATGTCAGGGCTCTGGAACCTGATTAAAGTGGGGTTTTTTTTGATAAAGCTCTTTTCAGTTCATGATACCCATGTGGAGTTTATGTGGAGGCTTAAAGCAGCTCAGAGGCAGCCAGCACCTTCCTGCTCAAGTGTGGAGGGCTGCAGATGCAGCAGAATCCCTGGAGCAGGACAGAACCACACGGGAGTGCTGCGTTCAGAGGAATCTCACATGCTGCTCCCCAGTGCAGGAATCCCCTCTCAGCACCAAGGGACCTGAGCAGGAACACTGCTCCAGGAAAATCTGCATTCCCAACCCCACAGGATCTGGAGGCCACCAGTGGCTGTGGGCTGGAGAGGGAGAGGAGGGAGTTCTTCCACGTGCAGCCACTGAAACTGTGGAGGCAATGACTGGACTGCAAGTGATGTCTTAGGATTTTAGCCTTTATATTTTTCAAATCCTGTACTGTGTTAGTGCATAACTCTAAACTCTATATAAAGTGTTAACTACTGTCTGCATGCTAAGGTCAAACAAAACAATCCCTCTGGGCCTGGAACCCAAGGACACCCAACAGCCTCATGCCCTGAAAAGGATAAACAAAAGTGATTTGGGGGGGAGCAAACTGGGGGTAAATGACTTCATTACCTGAAGCTGTAATTGCAGCATTAACCCCTGATATGGAAATGGACCAAACTTACAATTGTCTGAAAAACTGGTGACCATTGTCCATCCTGGGGGTAGCCCCTGGGACCCTTCTGACTGCCCAAGGTGTAGCCATTGAAGGCCTTCAATAAATCCCCCCTTTATTCCCTGAATCTTGTCCAGCCTCTGTTCCAGGCAGCCCCTCCAAGGCATCACAGGAGGTGAGGTTGCTGAGAAGCTGCCTGCCTTTCTTACAGGGCAATGCCATATCCCACCCTGTCTGAGGGGAAATATAAATAAAGATATAAACACGTGATAGTGCCAATCACAGAACTGCTCTGCAGCTACAAGAAAAGCCTCCAAATCTGAGCCTTTGAATATGACACAGCCTCATGACTCGGTGCCTCTGCTGATGCTCAGGGCTTTTCTTACACTTTGGAAAAGCAAACCCAGGCAGCACCTGGCTGGTTCCATGCTCCAGTGCATCCCTTGGGGGGCTGCAAGGAAATCTCCAAGGACAGTGCTTGGAGAGACCCTGGCAGGCAGGGGTAGGGCAAAGAACTTCCAAGAAAAAGCCCCTAAGGTCCATGGAATGAACACAAGTGCAGCAGGTAGTGACCAGACTGCCTGGAACACATGGATGTTTCTCACACCAAGGACTCAACAAAAGGAACCATGTTCCCATGGCTTTAATAAAAAAATGTAGAGCTCCATGAAGAGAGAAAGAGAAAAGCTTCCAGTGAACATGGAAGTTGATCATTTTCAAAAATAGTGATTTTTAAAATGCATGAACATAATATGAATATTTCAATTCCCGGGACTATTCTGCAAGTACTTTTTAAGATAAGTGATAAAATGTTCCTGCTTGGATGCAATTGTACTAAACTACTGTAATGGGATTCTCTGCTTGAACTTGCTGTGGAGCTGTATCCCAGATTTGGGGCTGCATCCAGTTTTGAGAGGATACTTTATTATCAATAGCTGAGTTTAAAAGGGGCCATGACCTCTGTAAATTAGATAAATCAGGATATCAAAAAAAGGGCAGTGTCACAGTTATTTAACCTGAACCAATGGAATTTCTGTGCTTTGGCACAGGCCAAGCTTATGGGCATCTCTGCAGCAGCCTTAGGGTGACCACCCTGGACAGGAGGGCAGCAGAATCCAGCCCTTTGTTTGTTGGCTCAAACTGTTGTCTCATTACGTCAAAAGCAAAATCCCCAGTGATAATTATAGGGTCAGAACTAGGCCAAACTCCCCCATCTTGTTTTTTTTTCTGGCCTTTATATTCTTTCTTGTGAATTTTAGAATGTAATGCCTTTAAATCAGGAACTTTCTGGCTAAAAACATCAAGCTTACTATACATTATTATTATTATAAAAGCTATCTATTATTTGCAGGGGGCAAAATATTCCAGCTTGAATCAGTATTTTCCCTTTTGTGTTCAAAACCTACAAAAATATCCCCTGAAATTAACATTCTTCCAATTGCATATGTAGGACAAATGTTTCCATTTTTCAAAATGAAACCTTTTCGATAGAGAAACAAATTTGTGGGTTTTGAAATAGGAAGAAAACTGCTTTTCCCCCATCAGCTCTACAGTTTTTCTATTGTGTAAGAGATTTATCCTGATGGAGTTTAGCCCAGGGCACTGTGCTTGCCCCTCCACGTTCAGGTTACTGCAAATGTTCTTTGTGCTGGCTGTCATTGTAGCAGTGTCCTGTGTGCTGCAGCTCCATACATATTTAAACAGGCTGTTGCTTTACAAGCACATGTTCAAAAGATTTTATCTAATCAAATTTTAAATAGGAAATTACTTGTCTGACTTCACATCAGAAAGCTATTCCTTTCCCTGCTGCTCCACACTGGGTTATTAGGACTTCACTACCAAATGGTCAGCAGCGTGTCTGAGTCACCAGTCTTAATTCTGGGCTATAAATATCAGATGATGATTTATTACTAGGCAGTTGCAATGCTGCACTAGCAAATTCTCTTTAATCTCTTTAATTTGGAGAGGAATGGCAAGTAGTTTGGAAAGCTGAGAATTTCTAAGGGTCTCTGTGCAAGTAGCAGCTTTATTGGTTGATTTCAGTGTCTCCCTCCACTTTGTGGTGATTCCAAGAGGTTTTCATGCCCACACTGACCAGTCCTGCTTATCTCTGTGAATTAACTGCTCACTGTGGGCAGCAATTCCATGGTAAATGGGCTTTAGCTGTGATGGTGAGAATGTTCAATGACTTCCACAAATAAATTGAATAAACTCTGAAAGAGTAGTTGTTCCCTTGTGCTACCTGCCTCACCACTGTTTAACATTCCTGCCTCATCTGGACCTCAGGTGAGAGTTTCTGATCTGCACAGTGACAGAAAGGGTACTGTCTGCATATTCAGAAGTTGCAGTTTGCTCCCCAGAATAGCCAGTTACTGCTTTCACCTCTTCCAAAATGCTAATTCCCTTTCTCCTAAAGGGCACCAGTCCGATGTGTCTCATCCTTTTTGGGCAATGGAGCTGCCCAGGCAGGCTGCTGGTGCAAGGGAGCTTTGCTTGTGCAAATCACACCTGGACCAAGAATGTGCATCATTTCAGAAAGCATTAAAGCAGGAAATGGACTTAAATCTCACTGAAATGAAGACTAATCTGCAAACTTGACAGAATTGTTTATTTAGAAGATGAACAAACTAACTTGACCCAAGAGACCTCAAGAGATTTAATAAAACAAAACAAAATAAAACCATTTTCTTAATTTCAAAATACCTTTTTGTCATATTCAAAGTTTGGTTGGCTCTTTTTATTTCAGAAATAATTCAAATTTGGCTTGACAAACTATTAGGCATTCAGAGAAGAACAAGCACAATAGGGAGATTAAAGAAGACAGCCTAAAGAACGTTAGACAATCTGTCTAAATCCTAAAAGACAGGAAGACAAGGAAAGAAAACATTTTCTGATTGTGATATTTAGGAGTCTGAACTAGGAATAGAATGTAACTTGGAAAAATAAAAGCTTCTGACACAAGTAAACATGAGGGGCAATTACTGGAGGCAAATAGAGGAAACCAGACTAACAACAGTGTTACAAGGGCTGGAGGATCTTGGATCCAGCTGACTTTTCCATCACTGAGAACTATGATGATGACCCCAGCCATCCATAATTTAGGGACTTGGCCCTGTTTGTACAGATTCAGGCTCCACACTTCAGCACCTCATATAAACCCAAAAAGGTTTCTAACTTCCCTCTTGTGCAAGTTAAATCCAGCTCCTGAGTTTGGGGCTACTGGATGATGTTACAGCCCAACACACCCTCAGAGACCTCTGAAAGGTGTAAACTGTCCTGGCCAAACTGGAGATTTCAGGGAAATATTACTTGACTGCTTTCAGGATCAAAGAACAGAAATAAACACTCTTAAAAAGCAGCAGACAGGAGACACTGTGGGATAAACCAGATGCAAAATCACCTGCTGAGGAATAATGTGCTTAATCTCTGAACACTTTTCAGGGAAGGTATTTAAGTACATGCAAGATCATCAGCTGGTTTAAGTTATTTTAAAGTACCTTGATCTTGAGGCAGCCAGATCCAGCCCTATAAATTCTTGATCCTGTTGATATGTCACATACTTCAGCCTGAAGTTCTGTTCCTTTTGTAGTAAATTGAGTCTAGAGTACAGAGCAGTTGTGCTGTGCTCTCTGTTACTGGAAAACTAAACTGTGCTTTCTTTCAGGGTATTGTTTTGATCCTAAATTTCTCAGCTGAGACATTCTGATGGCATATCTGCTGGCTTCAGGCACAACAGAACTCTTTTAAAGAGAGTTATTTTACCTTAAAATGGACAATCAAGGAATAGAAAACCTCCAAATGTGCACCTGGTGTACTCAAGGCAGCTTCTCCCCAAAAGCAAAGACAAAACACCCCCAAGAAACATTGGTTCAAGAGAGGGAGGGAGGGAAAACAAACCAGAGTAGCTCTTTTCCTCCTCTAAAAGAACAGCGACTGCTTAGGCTTTCCTTGTGAATCATAAAACAAGGGAAGGTGTCAGCAGGGAGAAACAAAGTGTATTTTCATTTGTCAGTAACTTTCAGTTCTATTTTCACTGCCAAGCAGCTGCACTACCTGCCTTTCACTTGTGTGCAATGAGAGATGACAGAGGGCTTCTTAAAGCCTTTAAGAAGCCCTCATAACCTTGCCTTAATTAACCTGGCAGAATTTACCTTTGGAAGAAACAAGGCCCAGGGTTTGATTTTAGTATCTACCTCCCTTGGAGATATGTGAGGAGGGAAGGTGGCAGAGGTGCCATGGCTGCAGCCCAAGGAGCAGGAAACAATGTCCCTGTCACCTGGCTCTGGCCAGGTAAGTGTTCTTCCCTTGTGTGGCACAAAAAACAACTGGCAGGTGAACATTTTCCTCGGGCTTGCAGGATTGTTTTGATAATTATTACCTAATGGCATTAATATTTCAAAGGGAGCTTCCATTAAATGATATGAGCTATCTGTTTTGGAGCAATTTGAAGGACCTTTCATTGTTAACTCCTCTTAATTAATTTTGGCTTAGTGGCGTTTTGGGGGCAGATTGCTTTAGCCCTCACATTTACCCTATCAGTGTGGCATGACCAAGATATTCGAGCTCTTAGGTGAATTCCTTGTCAGAAGGATCTAAACCACACATCTCACGAGAGCTCCATGTGAAGGGCTGGTTTTATTCTCTGCCTGTGAACTCTGGGTGCCAGGCTGCTCCTTGCAAATGACATTCTCAGAAAAAAGCACCATGACTGTGGGGTCAAAGGATCCACCTGCAGAGTGCTCTCACAGCCTGAATCAAGATGTTCTGCTTCACGTGTTTAGCAATGCAATTTTTCTTGGAAACCTGTCCTTCTCATATTTTAGCCATCAAACACTAAGTTGCTTCTTTTTGTTCATGCTCTTTGTGGTTTGGCTATGGTCCTGCTTGGGACCATTCAGCTTTGTGACACTTCTGTTTAAAAGAAGTCCTTTTTATTAATACCTGTAAGAAATGCTGCTGAGTGGGAACTCACTGGAAAATGAGATCAGTGAGTTTTCAGTTTAGGGCTGTTTTCAAAACCCACCTCAGAAACAGATGTACACATGGAATTACTCCTGTGGAAAGTAACCAGAGAAAATACTGCTGACAAGGGCAGTGAAAATTGTTCTGCTGTACTAAGTGTGTTCAAGGGACAGAGATTACTGGTCATATTTTTAATAGGAAGTTGGTGAAAGTGCATTACCCTTCAGTGATCTCCAGTGCAGTCCCTGATGGCTGCTTATACAGAACTACTGCAAACACTTCAGCCCCAAATGTCTTCATCTTGATCTCTCCAATGTTTAATTTCCTCCTACAGAACATGCATTGGAAGGCTTAGGGTACCCTAAGCAACTAAAATGCTTTACCTTTTAATTTTGTCTAAATGGTGCTAAGATGATCACAAATGTGCTGTAATTTACATTTCTCTGGTGAAATGGTAAAACTGCATTTCCCCAATTACCATTTTACCTCTTTGAAGGCACCAGAGATAGCACCAAAGCTGTTCAGAGAGTCACAGAGCTGGCACACGGTCTGTTATTCCTCTAGCTACTGCTCTGATCAGCATTAGGAGAAATTCCTGCAGGGCACGTGTTTATCTGGTCGTGCAGGAAGTCATTTCTACAACTCAGCTAAAACTCCTGTCCTGAATGGATCTGAGCAGGAGCCCTGGTGCTGCTGGGAGCCCTCACCTCAGGTGTAGGAGTGAGAATTTGAAGGAACTGAAATGCCATTCCTTTACACCTCACATAAATGCTGAGCCTGAGGAAGCTTGAGGAATGATTCTAAGATTCTTCTTCTGTTCATTCCAGTTAAAATTATACTGTGTAATGCAGAACACTAAATGACAAAAAATAACTTATTCCTGTATTGGCAGATTATAAAATAGATTTACCCAGGGACAGAGATGAAGAAACCTCCTTCTATCTCTCTCGTTTTTTTCCTCTCTTCTTCTCTCCCCTTGCAACACTCTCTTCCCTTCTCTGAAGCTCCTCTCTGATCCCAACTGCACAGAGCAGAGCTTGCAGGAAATGCCACTGTCACCCAGAGAATCTCAACCAAGTGTACCCAGGAAGGAACGGTGGGACACCACCGAGACATCAGAGTAACTCATCTCAGGACCAGACCTTCCCAAGTTCAAATAAATAATCAAAAATCTGTACTTTTCATTTTAATTATTTAGGTTTCTCTGGTTTTCTCTGCTCCCATGTCTCTTCCCAAACTGTATCCTAAAACAGAAGACACAGCCAGAAATTTGCCAGCTGTGGAACCAGCACTTGCTCTCCCCAGCACGTGCTGAAGACCCTGGCAGGGTTTGCTTCTGCTCCTCCTGACAGAGGCTCATGCCTCTCCACCACCCCAAATGGCAAGCATAAGGTGGAGTTTTCCTGAAAAATCAAACTTCTATAAGGGTTTAACCTGTTACTGGGCTGTTTTGAGGACAGAATGAGGCATTTACGCTGAGGGCAATCTAGGAATTTATAGGCTCTCTAAAAACAGAGTTGGAGATAAAATGTCTTGAGCAACAAAGGATGTAGAAAAATGGCCATGCAAGGCAGCAGGATGGGGAGGAGGTGTGATGGAGAGGTTTCTCTAGGCAGGAAGATAGAAGACACTGAAAATGCAGCATTTCTGTGAGCCAGGATCATCTGTGAGGACGTGTGGCAATGAGAAGCTGATGAGCATGGCTGACTGCCAGCAGATATTATGATCTCAGAATATTGATGTTTTGTACTAATAATTACAAAATCAGCAGCTGTACAACTGCGTAGTTGGATAAATACAAGTGTAAGTGCATCCTGTGACACGGTGAATGGAAATGAAGTATTATTAGAATGACAGGTCATACAGTAATACTGATGCCAAGAAAAGACAGACAAGCTGGGAGAATAATGACATAATAAAGCATTAAAGAATCTTGATATTCAAGAGGAAAAAACTGATAATGAAAACATTCATAAGCAGTCAGAGAAACGCATTAACTTTCCATTGCTGTTGAGAGCAGATACAGATCAGACAGAAGACAGTAAGAAAAAAGAAAATTTACTTGTCTCTACTTGTAAAGGCATATTGGGGCAAAAATGCATGCTCTCATAAGCCCTAAATAAGAAATCTACAACCAGGATAATCTCTGCAGATACTCTGAAAGATAAGCAGAAAGCTGGGGATTGTCTACACAGCCAAGAAGAAAGCCAAGTGTTGGAATCATGGCATGTGAGTGTTCCACGTAGATCTGTTAAAGAGTCCCACCCAGACAATGATCTGTGACAATAATGCAGGATGTTCAGTGGGGATGTCCAAAATCTGAAAGTTCTTGTTAAAGGGAGGGAGCTTCATGAAGGAATTAGGAAGAAGGACAGAAAAAAACTGTTACTGGGATTAGGTAAGCATTTGGCAAAAACCACAGTAATAAAACACATTAAACCCACAGTCATGGTCAAAGTCTGGCTGGGATGTCCCAGGATGTGTTTTTATTGAATGCCTGCACTGACAGACACGACTGAAAGTAAAAAATCTGCTGTGCCTGAGGGTCAGCACTGGGCAGGCCCTTGTTATCCCATGGACACCCACTGCTTTTGGGATGGGGACACAGCAGAAGCTGTGTCCCCATCTCTGTGGGGAACAAGGCAGTGAGCCAGGCGAAAGGAAAGCTCCATATTTCCATTTCCCAATGATGCCAGGTTTCAAGGCATGTCAGGAGGAGTGGGGTTAACACCTGTCCCACGTGAGGGCTGAGCTTTTTGAGCCATATAAAGATTCTAACCTCAGAGAGGTGAATCTGGTGCAAAGACTGAAGTTCAAGTACACCAGACATTTGGGGTTGTCTATTCTGTTCAGTGGAGGAGAGCCCAAGGATGGACTAAACTGTGTTTTCCTCCACCTGTGCTGTTTGCTTGCCCTGCCAGCCAGAGGACAGCTGCAGTCCAGCAGGAGCTCCTCTCCCTGGGACTTTGCACAATGCTGCATCAGGCTCCTCAAGACAGAAGCTTGGGTGAATTTCTGTCTTGCACTGGCTGTGTGGAACACCCAGGCTCAGACACAGAGAGACAGGAACACCTGGGTCTCCCCTGCGTGCAGGTGTGCTCATGGACTCGTGCCCAGAGTGGTGTCAGCACAGCCTTCTTCACCACAATGCTCCACAACTTCCACACAGCCCAGAGCCCCACACAGCTGCCTTTGGCCTTGCACTAAACACAGGTTTAAGCCTATCTGTGGCCTAAACATTTTCCCCACCTTTGTTTAGGAGTGAATCACCTGATGATCTCCCTGAACTGACACCTAATGTTGGTTGCCATTGCTTGGGTGGGGCCTCATCACAACAGAGCTGGCAACTGGAATTCCTTGCACAAGCTTCCTTCCCACTTTTCACCATTTTTCTCCTCTGAAAAGGAGGCAGCAGAGGCAGGACCCAATGTCAATCTGTTGCTGCTCTCTTGTCATGAGCAGCAGGACACTGATTCCTCTCCCTCAATCCTGCAGGGCACTGAGCAATCCCTGCTCTTCTCCAGCACCAGCACCTTCATGTAAAGGCTAAAGAACAAGGACTTACACACTGGACTCACACTGGAATCAGATCCACGTACAACACCAGCTCTGTGAGCAGGCCAGGCTCAGCAAGGCTCAGCCTAAGATGCTGCTTTGCCCTTCTGCCTAGAAACCTGCAGGACTGCAGCAGGGCAAACCACAGAGCAACTTGCCCATCCACGCTCAAGATTTATATGGCTGGCTTTCCTCTTCTCAAATCTCTCCTAACAAAGCTTTGTTCAAAGATGATTCACAGATGTTGTCATTAAAAAGTTGGTACTTGCCAACAAATAACACATGGGCCTGCTTGAGAAACTGCTGTTCCCACAGCTTTCCCCAGGAAGAGATACTCAGGGTAATTGGTAAGGCCTGTGAGAATAGGACATTATAAAGCATCTTCTACCATCCATAATTTTTGAAGAGAATCCTGTTTCCTGAGAACTTATCTTGTTCATATAAAAATCACTTGGATAAACACACATGATATAGAATAGATAATTAAGCCCATCATCATAAAGAAGTGTTGATCCTTTCAGGTAATAGTGAATGGGTCAAGCAAAGACTTATTTGCAACAAAGATAAACAAAATCCCAGCACTATCTAATAGACAGCCATGTATCTTAATTATAGACGTAAAATAAAATTATTAATTGATATGCAGGCATGAGTCTCAAAGGCCAGAAGGTGACAAACAAAAGGACAGGACTGTACTGTCCATTGTAGGAGGAGCTGAACTACAGAGCAAACCCCAACCAAAAGGGAATAAAAAACACCAGAGGGAAAAGGGTGTTACAATGAGCTGGCTGGAATGTACACACAGAATCACTCCTGTGCTCACCCACTCAGGACATGCTGAACTCTAAAGCCCAGGAGCCCAGCCCTCTGTTAGCAGCTTGGAAAAGCAACCTGGGGAGTCAGCAGTGGGCCCTGTCTGGGGAGATCTTTACAAATAGCTACGAACAGAAATGTTTCACGATGGTAACCCATATTTTGACAAAATTCTTGGCCATTTAGCAGTAAGAAAAAGGCTTTTTTTTTCTGAGAGGTGGAAAGAAATGAGCATTTGGTAGGTTTTCAAAAATTAAAAGCAATCTCAGTCTTTTGCAGTGCTCTCAACACATAGAGCAGTAAATATAATTTTCATCTAGTTCTGAATAAATGACAGATGTAGTACATATTTACTACATTCTCAATTCTGCAATTTAGAGGCCGACATTGAAATATTTCCCTCTGTTTTTCATGGGCCTGTTGTTAAAAGCATGACTGCTCTGCCAGGAAGTCTGTGTTTGGGAAGGCTTTTATTCCTTTTTTATTCCTTTTGTTCTGCTGTGTGACTCCGTGCCCCAGCACGCCCGAAGAGCTCGGTGGCATTTCACAGCTCTCACCTGGGCCTCAGCCACACCTGCAAGGACATTCCCACTGACTCCAGCACCCTGCAAATCAGGGCTCCAGCTGGGATTCAGCTTCAGAGCCAATTCCCCACTCAGTTTCCAGGCAAGCAGGGAGCAGGCAATGCTGTCATATTCCACTTCCACAAAACAATGGGTGGATGGACTGGATGAGTTTTAAGCTTAGGAAATACAAGTTCACAGGCTGTACAACTGCCAGCATCATCTCACAGACATGCAGCAAGGGGAAATTCAACTAATCTGATGTTTGTTTTTCTTTAACATTCTATTAAAGCAAAGCAGCTCCATAATGAGATTACTGCATTTTATCTCTTAATTGTATCCAGATATGGAAAAGAGATTTACTGCTAGTGGCTTGTATACAGTACAATATTTTTAAGCTAATTATGACAGAGCATTACTATTGTCACACAATGAAATACTTAGTCTTCTGTTATGAATCAATACCATTTTCTAAAATTTATTGTAACTACCTTTTTAATTGGATATACACCCTGCTAAATTCTGAAACAGATAGTTGTATAAATATAATTCTTTTAAATCCAGGACGATATCAGCATAAAATATTTTAATTAAATAGACTGCAAAAAAGGAGAAAAAGTAACATTAAGTAGCTTTCCATTATTAAAGCCAGATGAAAGTCAAGTCTTAAAAGCATTCAAATTTTTATTTTTTAACTCTGTCGTTGTCCATGGAAGCATGGAGACACATCCTCCCCAAATGGTGTATTAATAGTTTGATTGTTCATTGGAGACTACCAAGCACCTGGCTTTTGTTTCTATTACTCCACACAGAGAGGAAATCATATTACACTATTTATCTTCCTAAATCCCCAGGGTCTAAAACCTCTACAAGTCTTTTTTTTTTTGCTTATGGATGAAATACAGTAAACAATTAAAAAGTTAAGCCAAGAGTTTTAAAATAACATTGTATCCAAGTTTCTTTGTTCAAAAATATTGGTGAGTAGATGCTAAAAACCTCTACTTGATCTATCAGTTGTAATTAATTAATGATTTTTAAAGACAGTGTCCCTATGTGATGATACCCTGATCATACAGGTCATCAATGCAAGCTAAAATTCAAGTATTTATAAGCTGGCACTGCAATTACCTGTAACACTTTGCACACATTCCAAAGTTCATCTTTAAGCTTGGTTTTCCTGAACAAATATTCACAATAGGGACAGCTGAAGTCTTGACCACAAGCTGATCACAGCACATCTGCAAATCTTACCTGAGTATGAGACACCTCCCTCTCTGCACTCAGTGGCAAAGGGACAAGGAAAAGGCATTTGTTCATCTCAGCAGAACCAAGCAGCAGTTTAAAACCTACCTGAGCTCCAGCCATCTCTATGAGCATTGTTTGCAGCACTCTTATACCTGTATTTCATGTATTTACACATCCAATCCACATTATATTTACACTATGGTGAATTAAACCAGTTACATTTCGCTGAGGTAAAATGAATCAGAACTTAGAGAGGAGGTAAACCAACAATATCAAGTATTTAGAAACATCTTACTTCTTATTAAGTTACTGGAAGGATTTAACTACATATTATATTGCCAGTATGTTGGCGGAAGTTGTTAGATTTTGAAGCTGCTTCTACACTTGGTGACATATTATCCAAGTAATTTAATGAATAAATATTGCAGAATGCAATATCTGAGACTGTCAAGAAATTTCATTTAACCAGCAGCTCACCAGTAAGGAAAAACACCACAGTATTTCCTATGTTTTTTTCAAGAATATATACATTCAGCCAACTCTGGATCATCCTTCAGCATCATTTTGCAATAAATAAATGTTTATGTTAACACTTAGCATACTCTATAAGGTCATCAATTTTCTATTTATCTGAAGAGCCTACATTATCTAGGAAGGCTCTTCAGCATTCCTGTGATCCAGATTTCATTGCAGACATTATTCACTCTACATTTAAGTCTTTTATCTGCATGCCAAGTGTTAAATTATATTGGGTTACTGTCTGTATCATTCTATTTTTACTGCAGCTCTTCACAGATTAAGATTCCAATCCTTTGAATTTAGTAGGATTTTGACAGCACTTCAAGCAGTGTAAGTCTTAGCTCTGTCCACCTAATGGGGACACAGGAGTTTCCAGGCTCTCGAGGTGCCTCCAGGAGCTGTATTTACCTGCTGTGTGCATCCTGTCCCCGGATCCTTGGCAGCCATCCTCATCATCGCAGTCTCCGCTTGACTCCATCTCCTCACTCCTTCCACCCCCACTGCCAGCATCTCGGGGCCCCCATCTCTCCAGCTTCAACCTGGCCTTTGCAGCATCCAGCTGAAATGGAAGGAGGGACAAAGCAGCCCTGGTCAGACTGTTCACACAGCTCCTACCCCAGCACCCACCTGGTTTGTACAGCAACAAACACCTTCTCTGCTTTCAAGAGCAGCTCCTCAAGTTGGAGGCTGTTTCTGGCAATGGCATTCAAATATTTTGGAATAACAGACTATGCACCATGGATGACCAGGGGCACTTACCAAACTTTTAATTGAAAACATCACAGCTACCAGTACCACCACAGGGAGTGCTGCTCCTGCAGCTTTTCCTTTGCCAGCCACACTTTGGGCAACACTTGTTAACCATGGTCCAATCTGCCAGCTGTCCAAGTTTTGAGGGATTTACAGTTGAAGACCATGACAAACTTCACAGCTGAGGGCATTTGCTACTTTTCATGATGGGCTTGGTCACTTGGAAACCTTGCCCCTGGATATGACTTTTAAGATGCTGCCATTGAAGATGCCTGTTCCAACTGCAAGTTGTTCCTTAGATTTCACTTGAAGTATTTCCAAGACTGAGCATAAAATAAGAAAACCTTTTCTAAAATAAATCTAACATATTTACCCCCAAACCTCAGCTTTTTGATCTTTAGATAACTCTTTCTCCTGCTGTCACCACAAACAGCTGCCTGCTATTAGTGCTGTGGAAATAAATGATTTTTCAGCTCACTGGTAGTTCCAAAAGATGAAAAATCCCATTTCCTTGGGAGTCAATCTAAATCCAGCCTGTGCAGGGCACACCAAGAACAGCACTATCTGGGAAAAAGAAATGGTTTAGACTAATGAGTTGCGTTATATGGCAAATATTCTTGAAGCAAGGATGGTCCAGGAGAAGCATGAACCTTTCCCCCACACCTGAGGAGCACTGACCTAATGGAAAGACTGTACTGCTCTCAAAGCCTCTGCACTGCTGCCAGGTTGTGGATCTATCCAATACCCTTCAGCACAAGGATCTTCCTCCCAAAATAATCCAGATACATTTCAGCCTTTGTGATCTGCTTCAGCCCAGAGCATTGTTATTCTTGGTACTGAGCAAAATGAACTTTGAAATGTAACACTTTGGAGAGTCAAAAACTACAAAGGAGCTGTTCTGGGAGCTGTGGGTGAACTGGAGCACAGGGCTAATACAGCTGTATGAACTGGGCTGAAAGGATGGTGATGGATGCAGCAATCTCTCTATAGTGGGAAGCTTTGTGTCACTTCTTCTTCAGGGGCTGGGAGCTGCCATCCTCCACCCCAGGGCTGACAATGCCTGGAGCAGCGCAGCAGAGATCCGGCTCTGTGGAACAACAGATGCCCACTTCCCCAAGGCAGAACTCAGGAAATTCTGCACCCTTTCACTGAAGAGCTCAGTTTGCTCCTGCTGAAGACACAAATAACTGCAGAGTGCAGTGGGAAGATCAGTAAGTGGGAGGAGAGGGTATGGACTCCAGTAGGGAAGCATGTTAAACACTCTTTAATTGTTACTGCATGTCTGGTTTTTATAAACAAGTTGCTTAATGTTGAGCCTTGGTATTCACAGCCATAAAGGCAGATGTCACGGCAATACAAAACAACATTTCTGTTAAACAATTGGAAAATTTTGCCTATGAGGGAGAAAGATAACACAGTTCTTTCACAAATTTATTGTGTCCTGGTCATATTAGAAAAGACTCATCCATTCTTAGTTACGATTCTTCAGAATGAAAAGAAATGGCTAAGTGGCAAACAGAACAGACACAAAATGTAATAAAGGCTTTTAATGACTGTTTACAAGTCAGAGCAGAAATGTTTAGTGCCTGTTAAGGCACTCCTTCTTTGCAAAAATCTGATTTCATTCATTGCCTACAGCTCAAATCCTGACCTCTGCTCAAAACAAGCAACACTTGAACCAAATGGGCCCCAGCTCCCAGGAGGAAGCTGAGCTTTCCAACATGGTGCACTGCAGCACTTCTGGGTTCTGGTGCCTTCACTGCAGCAAGAGAGGAGCTGGAGCCCAGATCTGCATCTCCTCTGTACCTCTGAAGGTGCATCCAGCCCTTTCTTGGCTTGTCAGCAGAGAGGGGCCACCAATTACCCAGAGCCCTGATATCCAGGTCACCATTACCACTTCACATCAACTGAGGTGTGACCTACCAACCCTTTCCACCTTGGATACCCTTCCCCAGCCTCTTCACAACAAGGCTTTTATGTCCTGTGGCTACCACTCACCTAGAATGATGGACCAGAGCCTGACTTTGTGCATCACTAATGGTTTACCTATAAATAAACTCATTGGAGGAGATGGGATAGTGAGGAGCTCCAGACACACCGAGCATCCCTGCTGAGAAGGCAATGTCCCCATTTCCCAGTGACTTGGGAATCCTCTTTTCCAGATTCTGAAGGCACAGCTCTCCTTTGGCTACTGCCACAGGACTCCAGTGAGATCAGTGTTTCAGGGCAATAGCAAAGCTTATGCCACTATGTCCCAATCCCCTTTTTTTCAGAGAATAACAGAAACCTGTCTCAAAGGCCTGAGACTGCACCCTGGACATGGCACTCAGTGCCACAGTTTAGCTGATGAGGAGCTGTTAGGCCATAGGTTGGACTAGGTGATCTTAAAGATCTTTTCCAACCTAGCTCATTCTGTGATTCTGTGAAAATAGCACCGACTGCACCGGGATGGACTGGGATGGTGGAGCTTTAGACAATGATAATGGAAGACATTTACCATCACTTTTCCCTCTCTGGTCCCAGGGGCTGGGTGTGGGCAGGGAATGCCTGCTGCACTTTGTGGCTGTGGGACTGCAAGGTCCCCAGCAGAGGAGCTGGAGGTCACATGAAGGTTCAGGTCATCTTCAGAGACAGCCTGGCAGACACAGATCTGTTAAAAACCCTGAACAACTCTCCAGGCTGCTGCCACCAAGCACAAATCCTCCTGCTTCCCCAGATGGCTGTGGGGAGAACCAGAGTCCCTTGCCTCTATTTAACACTGGGGAGTCAGATGTGGCATTGCTTAAGAGCCACTCTTAAAAACACCTTATTTTGGTGGCTCTTTCCCTGCCAGCTGACAAATGATGCCATCCAGCCACCTCTGGCAGCTCTGCACAACAGCTCCTGCCCTGTTCTGGTGCTGAGAATTGATGCCTCGGTTAAATATTGCAATGAATTTCAGGCTGGGCCCTGGAGCTTGTGCCTTCACCTTCACAAAGCACAAGATACCTGCTGCCTAAGATTCCAGGGAATACTGGAATCTTAACAGCTTAAAAATTAAGTCTTCAAGTTTTTGCCATATGTGATTTTTTTTCCCTCTTGAAAAGGTTATATAAATAGATCAATAGGATTTGTACAGTCCAACTGGAAACTGACTCAAATCAGGAGTTTTTCCAACTGCAATAAGCTTTGGATCAGGTTCATAAACCTCTGAAGGGTTTCTGAGAAACTATATACTGCTTCTGTGGGGAAGTTTTAGTGTCTGTATCTGACTCAGCTGAAAGGTAAAAATCACATATTACTATTCAGCTCTGAGTCAGACACAGATGACTCTCCTGCACGGATTTTATTTATTCCAGCAAAGGTCCCAACCTTAAGTGACATTAAAAAAAAAAAAGTACTTCTGCTGACATGAGGTTTTCTGGAGAAGAGAGAATTCATATGAGAGTGGCTCCTGTCTTTCTCCCCTATTAATACTTCATGATGCAGCACACACATTCCCAGTCACATAAAAGAGTCCTTCAGACTCAGAGGCTTCAAAGAGCCCGTGACACACAACCCCTGAGCTCTCCATGAGTCTAACCCTAATTCTCACTCTGAACACAGGTGTGGCAGAATACAAATTCATTATCGTGGTTTTTCATGAAGCCATGTTCCACTTGGATACTTCCACACCTTAATTAAATAATAACTGCTTCACTCCATGAAAACCATTGTAGAAAAAGGTGCCAATTTCTATCTGTTTCATCGATCAGTCTATTTGCTGAGGGGTCATATATGCATGTGTATGACTTCAAGCTGTAGGATAATAACCCCATTTCATCAGAAAATAGGTTTTAAAAATTATATTTTACACCACAGTTTCAGATTTCTCAGGTCAGTGAACACAATAACGAAAATACTCTCTTTGAATAAAGCCACCTAAAAGTGGTGCACTTGGAATATCCAGAGACAAATTCCATATAATAATTGTTCTGGAGGGATTTATTAATTCGTTTTCTACATGACAGATTGCACTGTGAATGCTTTTTCCTTCTGAAGGGACATCTCTGAGGTGAAATGGGACTTGTGTCCACTCGCCCTGTGAGCACACGTATCACTCACTGGTGTTTCCAGTGGGAGGAAAAACCAGCTGATTGTACACTGCATTTAGAAACTGTGAGCCAAGCATGATTTTTTCTCAAGGTACTTACAAGTAGCTGCCTTTTTAAAAGTGCTCTAGTGACATAAATATGATTTGCAGAGACAAAGCGTTTTGCCAGCTAATGCACAAATAATGCACAAAGCCTCATCTTGAAAAGAGTCATAAATGACTCAATCCTCCCATTCATTTCTTTAAAAATAAAACTAAAAAATCCTTTCTAAACCATTATTAGGTCAGAAATGACTACAACTGCAAAAGACAATGTGCCTTTGTTTTTGGCCTGTTATATACATTTTTTGTTAGGAACTGACATACTGCTTTAGGCATAAAGCTGCATTTTACTGGTGCCTTGTGACTGAGCAGATGTTCTGTCATTTCACAAAACAATAGCAACATAACAAATTTTAGACATAAGTGCCATATATACGCTTATTCCAAGTGGGACCTCTCTGAGATAACATTTATGGTTCATTTTCCTCCACATATGCTCTTATCTCCTTTATAAAAGCATTTGGCAGCTGCTTTTGTTTCTTCTTTTCATGTTATCTAGCACTCATATATTACAACGTAAGTAAGGAAAATCAACTTATTTAGCTTCAATTTTGTCAGATATTTTCTTTGGTTCGTTCTTCCTTTGTCTCTATTTCACAGAACCCCAAAAAGGCCTGATGACCTATCCCCTTATAGTTTCTCTAGGAAGTAGTACAGCTCAAGGAGGCAGCTCCTAAATCCCCTTTTCAGCTGAAAGGAACAGACATCCAACCTTCTGCACCAACCAACACCCCCAGCCTGCCTTCTGCTGTTTATTCAGATCCTTCCAATAACCTTTCATGACACATCCTGCTTTACAAGTCACCTGGACACATTACAATAATTTAAATGAACAGCTATACATAATTTATGGGGCACACTTACGGGCTGACAAAGGCTTTGGAATTTTACTCACGTCCCTCCAGACTAGACCTTTTCAGCTCAGGAACTGGACCAACACTGGTAAATTCCTTTGTTCTGTGGTTTTCTCTCCAGCCTAAGCACCTCACATTTACATACACTGGTATTTGTATTTATTGCCTATGCCCATGCTCCTAGAATATATAAGCATATATATATTTCATATACACTGAAGGAGAAGGCTCTTGAAGCACATGGAAACATGCTAAGTGCAAGTCTCAGAAAGTGGGGCCCAACACCTTTCTTTTGCCCTCTGCCTTAGGGTATCTCCACTCAAGCTACACACAGGAGTTTCAAAGTTCTTTTTCCATTTTTGGCAATTTTTTTCCCCAGGTTTTTTGATTTCTTCTCCCATCAAGTTTCTCAGAATAATCCTACCCTCTCTGTATTGGTTTGGGACACTGCAGCTTCCCACAGAGCCACCTTTTGGATAAACTGCACAAATTTCTGGTTGAGCAGGACAAGCTTGCAGATCCAGCAGCAGGAGGGTCACAGTGACAGAAAGCTTCTGTGGGATCACTGCATGTGGCAGGGGAAGTGACACAGCTGCTTCTAATGTCTTTTCCATGTTGTTTTTCATCTTCTGCTTCATTCTAGAATTATTTTGTTCCAAGTATGTTGATTATTTGACTAACCCTCCCACTGCTTCTGAGCATCTCCAGTATGAGCTGTACATCTTTTGGGAAGGTCAGGACCATTTTCTGATTTTATCCATCTTTTTTAAGCCAAAAGCTGTTGGAATTGGTGTTTTGATTTGTTTTGACTTGCTTTTATTCACTTCAAATCACTAAATTACTGCTTTCAGAAACAGCATCTGTATTCCTACAGTGGCTTTAGATTCTTACGGTTTCAGTGGAAGTTTCTTGCAAACATTCCTTTATTTTCTGTTTCCCTCATAATTTTATAGCCCCAGCTTCTCCATACACACTTTCCAATCCTCTGTCATTGAGGCTTTGTATTTGCCCATGTCTGTCTCTACCTGTGATTCCTTTTTGCTCTCCTGGTTGATGCAGATTGACTTGTTACTCTCTTCCTGTTATTTTTACTGCCAGGTGACACACTGGACACCTACAAATCCACACTTTCACTTATCTTTGACTACTGTTCATTTCTTCTCTGAGTCCTTCCTCTAACCTGGTTGTGTCTCCCTGATTTCTTGGATATTCCACTGCAGATCCATACCTCAGAGCAGAGGAGCTAAAAGCATTTACTTCTTCCTGGCTGGATTACAAATGTTTCAGCAGGAATCTAAAGATGGTTTTTAGATATTCACTTTGTTACATTGAACAATTAATGCTTCAATTTTTGCAGTTTATGGTTTCTGTTTTCCAGCTTCTTATTCAAGGTGAGCTAGGAGACTGCTAGCACCAGGATCAGCTCAATGTTCACTAAATTAAATTACACAAGCTACAAATGTTCTCATATTTACTGATTACACTGTGAAGGAGCAACAAGAATGTGCACTCACAGAATCTTAGCTCTATAGGCAAGAGTTTCGTAGTAACAGTTTGGGTAAAATACCACCCAAAAAGCACTAATTGTGACTGATGTAAAGTGAGCACAAGTTAAAAAAAATACTTATTCCAGTTAATAATGTGCTTAAATAGATGTTTAAAGAGAAGAAAGAAAATCTGATTTAAATTCAGCAAGTCAACTGGGGCAAGGGAGCAGCAGACACCTCTCTTTGGTGTCTGGTCTTGGTGTTGGGCTGTAACTTTGGTATTTTGTGATGCACTGAAGAAGATCCCTCTGATCTGGTACCTAATATGCCTAACTCAGACACAGACATTGGAGTAGTCCCTGCCACAGGTGTGAATTTCAGCTTCAGACAGAAAATGTAGCCTAGTGTTGCCCAAAACCATAAGTGGCTTTTGAAGTTGCAGCACGTGTAGCTTGAAAATAGAGCATATGGCAAAAAAATCTGTCGTGTCACATTGAAGAATCTCTGCATCTTGTTAAGGTAAAAAAAGAGGTAAACAATTGCAATAAAATTGTAATAAGTTGTAATAAAAATGTAACATAAACATAATTACTGGTGAGGAATAGGTAGTAGTTGCTTACAAAAGACCTTAGACTCTTCAAAATAGTTCACTTTGGGGGGGAAAAAAACACGTTTAGATGGCATAGAGTACTCTTTTCCAAATATAAAAGCTGCTTACAAAAGACCTTTTACCCTTCCAAAGAGTTCATTATCTGGGAGAGGGTCTGTTGGATACAACAGCTTCAGAGGCAGAGGGTTGCTGGGAGTGCCCACAAGGTAGTGAGAATGACATAAAAAAGCCAGAAGTTTGGTTTAAAGATTAAGAATGTAAATGATCAGAAATAGAAGCTATGTCTGTCTCTTTTCAGTGGGCTCTTGCTTCCCCCTCAGCTCTCTGTGCACAATATTCACTACAGGATGGCTCAAATTCCAAGTTTTCTATAGATAAAATATACTAGGAGGCTTCCCTGAGAAAACCATGACACAGAGATGACTGGGAGGATCTGGCTATTGCTGGTAAAAGGTATCCAGCCTTTCCCTTGACTGCAGCCATCTCTGAGAATAAAAGAAGCATAGAAAAGAACAGGTGGAAACAAGCATTTTAACTATCAGAGTGATGAGTTTTGGGAGCAGCCTCCCACGAGGAAGGTGGGGACAAAAATTCTCAAGCATTTGCAAGACCTGGCTGAATAAATCTGTGAGGGGAGTTGCCTGGGATGTCAGTGAGCTACACGTGGTGTTTCAGGAGGTCTCTTCCACACTTCTCTCCTGTATCTCTAGACTCCACTGGTTTCTAATATTAGAAAATTGATTTGTAAAATCACAAACCAGAACTACCCCCATTAGCAATTAGAAGTGGGTTTTTTTTCCTTGCTTCTCTGATTTCTCTGTGGGAAAATTGTGTCCACCTAGCAAATTATGTCCATTCTTTCTTCTAGGCTAAGAATGAAGCCTCTTAATTGTGCCTGAAGTCAAAATGTGGTTCAAAAAACGTATTAGTTATTACTGGGGCTTAACATGGTTTACAAATGAGCTCTGACTCATCAGGGTTTAGATGACTAATAATAGCCGAGGACCTTGTGTCTGATCAGACTTGGGAAGTGCGAAATGAGACGTGCCTGCAATCAGCAGGCTGGTCACACCCCATCAGCCCTGGAATGGCACCCTTCTGCTAGGCTGCATGTTTTTATGGGCTAAGTGAGTAAACAGTGGCCAATCTCAATTGTCTAAGGAGCAGAGCCAGCCTTTCTCCTTGCTTTGTACTCTGACAGCAATTACCTTTGTTATTTGCTGAGGGAAATGTTCATGACATGCTCCAGTGCATGTTAATTCTGTTTCATGTTCTTGGATAATTATCTGTTTTCAAGCTCTGTGTTGGGGAACATCATTTTCATAGTATGAAAAGTTTGACATTTCATTGGAAAGACTCATGAACAATCAAAGTCTCTCATTTCTTGGTAGTGCTCAACAGACCCCGGCTTCGGATTTGACGTTTCGTGTTAAAACATGACAGAAGCAGGGATCTGCTTAGGCTCCTCCACACTAAATCACAGCAACCAAGCACTAAAATATAACATGGAATGAAGTATGGAAAATATGGAAAGAAGAGGGGTAATGATGTTTGTCATCCATTTAGCATGTATCAATGTTGGGAGCTAAATCACCAATTATTCATTACATAAGCTAACCAGCTTTAACGACATTGCAGCCCAAAGCCACATATAAAAATAATCCCACTGTCTCAGGGCCACCACACTTCTCTGAAATCTTGAATATCATAAGTATGTTGTATTATTTAGAAAGTGCCACATGTACAGGAAAAGAAAGAGAAAATGAAGGATTGCTGCTATGAATCAGCAGACTGAACTCTGTGGAGCTGCTCCAGTTTATTCCACATGAAGGGCCAGCCCAGATTTTTCCCGTTTGGGAAAGCATGGTGTTGTAGCAGAACAGACAAATGCATTTCATGTTGCATAAGTCTGACAGAAGAAAAGACTCTCTTTCCAGATGTTATACTCCCATGGTTTCATGGTAACATCTGAGGACATGATTGAATGCTTTTGCTAAATCATTTTTATTTAAAAAGGGAAGAAGAGGGAAGAAAATATACTTCTGCAAGCAGCAGCTGTCACTGGAGCTTTTTTCTTATGGTTTTTCCTACAGCTTTTCATTGATGGCTTCCATGGAAGTTCTGTGCCATCACAAAGACTGAGTTCACAATACTGTGCTTTTACCAGCAAGTTTCTCTCCTCACAGAACTCAGGATCTGTTGAATTTGATTAACATTGGCTAAAGAGTAGAAAAGATCCAGCAGGAGTGGCAAGGCTGAGAGGCAGGGACACAGCAGAGCACATTACATAAGCTGTGTTTGTTTACGAAACCAGGTTAAAACACAACGTGAGGGCAAACACGAACTGCCCTTGGCAGATCACCAGTGGAATTTCTGGAGAGCAGCGAGAGCTCTTTGTCTGATGCAGCTTTGCTTTTCCCCTCACAGGTTTAAATTCTGTTCAGGCTCAGAACAGGCACAGTGAGTGGAAAAAGGTCAATGCATCGGTCTTCACGGAGTATCATCTGCTCCTACTGCCTTTTGAGAGCCACTAACAAGATAATCTGATCACAAAGATCAAAAGCTCTCTCGTGGTGCACTGGGGAAACTGATAACTGCATTCTCCTGTGCTGGATATCCTATAATTCAGAGCTGGGAACTGGCCCACATTTACCAGAGATGTAAAGTGGCTTTGAAAGTCTGTCTTTATCTCTCATTCACACTATATAAAGGAACTGATATTTCCTGGGAGAGAACAGCAATGTTCAGAACAAGGCTGCAGACTTATGCTACCAGCACTTTACTGCAGGAATCATTTAAGCCATTTCAGCCCATCCAAGCAACCATCACTTGCCCTGATGTTTTATACTTGTATTTTATACTTATTAATTCAGAATGTTTTCTTGACAAGTGACTAAGCTCCCACTTAATCAAATTGAATAATTTTCACTGAGATTTCTGAAATTTCTGAATTTCTCCATTCCATTATTTGTTTTGCCAAGAATTTAATTCTTTATTTAATTAAAACAATCATCCTATTTTCTCCATTGATGGGTCTAAATTAGATTCTGCTCTTGTACAGCTCTGTAGACCTCACCTAAATTTCAAGCAGTATTCAAAAGGAGCAAAGAAAAGATGTCAGCTCTGCTAAAGATAAGTGAGAATTCTGGACTGGAGCTAGCTTCTATTATTGTTAAGACCTAGTTTGGAATAGGTGAAAACCCAGTAAAATGACCTGAGAACTACCAGTGTAAGACAGTCAGTGGAAAACAAACCATACTACTCATCTTGTTTTCCCCTCTCTCAGCAAGATGTTCTCCATTTAATTTGTATTTCATCTTTCCTGCCAGTTCCTCTTCACTGCTTGCTTGTGACCCAGCCCTCTTCTTTTTGCCTTCTCATGGAACAGCATCCTCTTTCCTGCCTAAATGCAGTCATCATTCAGCTGAGCATGAAGGCTCTTGGTCACTTCTGTTTGAATGCATCATTAGGTTTTACATGTGGGAGCTCTTCTTCTCCTGGAGACCTGGTGGGCTGCAGCAGCTCTGCCCAGCAGACACTGAAGGCCCGTGAGGACCCTTCAATCCTCCCACCTGTGTCAGACCTCTGGAGAGCAAGGCTGGCCTACCTTTTCATTTTGCTCTCTCACAGCTTCTGTACCACTCAGAATCTCCCTTTCTGCAGGGATTCTCAGTGGAAACAAGGAGGAATCAACCCCACGGACCTCACCACTGACCACCACCGAGTTTCCCCACTGTCTGGGAGCTCCTAGATGAGCTTGTCAGCAATGCAGTGCTCTAGGGGAGAAACGTGGGCTGGGAAAGCGCCCACATTTTCATGGACAGGTATGGTATTTAAGGTAAAATGGCTGTAGGAAAGCCTATATTCTGCTTGTCGAGCACCCCATGTGGGGAGCCTGCCCCGTTATTTCGGCTCCTGCGGCCTGCGGCCTGCTCTGAGAGCCTCGGTGTGACTGTATCGAGTGCGGGCTCTGTGCCAATGCCCTGCTCTGCTCCCGCTGAACTGCGGCCCCGGCCGGCACCAAGCTCCAGGAAACACCCGGGATAAGGGTGAGAGGCCCCGGATTGCAGAACTGACAGCCAACACCGGGCCTGTCAATCTTCCTGCCTGGCAAGGCACGGGCACTGCAGTGAAGGAGGAGTTGTGGCGCTGTCACTTCACCAGCTCACACAGCCTCGCTCACTGTGCCCCACAAGGTGGGCGTGTTCATACGCAGCTCTGCGAGGAACCATTGTTTGCCATGACAAAAGGATGATCTAAGCAAACAAAGGCAGACTCCGTGCCCTTGTCTTCTCACCTGATGCCTGAGCAACCACATTACAGAGCCCTGATTCTGCCTTGGGCATTCTCCTAGCCGTGAATCACAAAAGACAAGGCAGAGGTGGCATGAAGAGACTATGAAGAATTTACCCTTCTGGCACTGCGGCTTCCTCTCCTTCCCTGGAGCTCAGACATGGCTGTGCTGAGCCCTGCCTGCTCTGGCAGCAGCCACACAAACCAGTGCTGGCTGTAACCCAACTGGGAAGCAGCAGCGGTCCCCAAAGAACCCCGGCACCACTACTGTATCTGGGGGAGTTGTTTGGTCTGGGTCTGTTAAGTATTTCTGAGGTAATGCAGCTATATTTAGCAGCTGAAACGTAACACGAAGTATAGCAAGAACCCCACTGTGTATTCGGTCATCTGATCCAAATTAGGCATGAAAAAGAAGGAATCTATCTTTAGTTTGACTTCAAAGGCGAGGCCGCGGTTCTCGCAGTCGGGCAGGTAGGCCTGGCAGCGATAGCGGTGATTACAGCCGCGGGGCAACCCCCTCAGGGAAAGCTGAGGCAGCTGGAAAGGCTCAGCGGCACCAATGCTCGATCTCTCTTTTCCCTGGCTGGTGGCTAAGTTACGGGGCAGGCCCGGGCTATTCATTCCCATTACTCTGATGTCCTCAATGACTGACTACCAAATCAAAGCCTGCTCACCCATTTCATTCAAGGTGATCCCTCAAAAAATTTTCCCCCCTCAGTGCCCAGCCCTCCCCGTGCTGTCACAGGGCTCAACACAGAGACACAGCCACCAGCGCTCACAGGGACACAAAGAGAACGGTGCTGCAAGCCTTTTTTTAGAGCAAAGTGGGCAAAAAGCCACTGTGGGAATTGTGTTAAGATCCACCTCCACCATAAAGCTCTCTGCCGTGCTCTCTGTCACCCTCCCCAGAGCTTTACCTGGCCTCCTGTATTTGCAAGCTCTGCAGGGACTGCCTACTCTTTTGGATTTATTACCAGCTTAGAGGGCTGTTCTTAGTTGGTCCCTTATTCTATCTGTAATAAACATGATTAATCATAATAATTAAAAGGATATCCCCCCTGCTTTTTGTTCTTTCATTGCTGTACAGATGGTAGGTGGTTTTTTTTTTCTGTTTTCTATGCTGGGTTTTTCTTTCAAATCTGATCTCACCACCTCTCCATTGCAATGTATGTATACATCAGACAAGTAAGTGCAATTTTAGTAAGGGGAATGGTGCTTAAATGTGCTTAATTTTTATAAATTGTGTTTCCTCCTACCCCCTTCATTTGACACATTACACTCCAGGTAATGTGGGGTTATACCAATTATACCATGACAACACATATTGCAAGTTTTGTTGCGATTCTTTAAATACATTGTGTCCTGATTCTTATTCATTTCAGCTGGTTTTTGTTAAAAGAGATGGCAATATGGAACCATAATGAAGGACCTTCTTGTCAAATTTTATCTTCAAGGGGGTTGGATTAATGTGAAGCACACAGCTGAGGTATCTGTGTTTTGAAGGGCCTGAGAGACTTTTTAATTGCTGCAATCTGTTGTGCCTCTCAGATCTATTTGTGAAAGTGTTCAGCACGGTGTGTGCTTTGCTGATCAGCTATTCTTTGTCTCGTAATGAAGAAATGTTTTGTCTTCTGTCAGATATTAGAGCCACTGATATTTAAATGTTTAAGCATGGGAAATGAAAGAATGAATATTAACAAAAGAATGAAAGCAGTTATGATGGTGGTTGATAAAAAATCGTAAGGTGGTGTTTTACTATTTCATTATGTTTTGTTTATCTCTCTTCTGTTCATTAGCCAGAAGCCCAGGAGTCTTCTTTCAACAAATCCTCTACTCTAATGCTTTCTAGAAAAAGGCAGTTTATTACCTCCAAATAAACTGTTACTACAGGCTACATCCATATGTTTTCTATATCCTTTCTTTGGATCTACAGTGGATGTTTTACATTAGTGGTCTCTTTCAGAAGTTCCCATTTTTAAGATGTCTCTAAATGGCCTTGATACAGGGAAATATGCAGCAATAGTTGATTATACCCCCTGATTCTTCTTAGTATTCTATAAAAATGGGAATTTAGGTCACAACATGGGTGGGACTACCACTGGAGCAGAAAACTTCCATAAATGTTGATTTTATACTAATAATAAATCGTGTCTATATTATCTCCATAGTAATCTAACATTTAAAAAAAACAGCCAGTGTAGAGCAGACCAAGTCACTGCTCACTTGTAAGGAAGGGGAAACTGACTGAAGCAACCACATTTTGCTATAATTTTCATGAAGTCTCCCTTCTCCCTGTTGTATTTCTCCCACACCCTTCTGATGAGTAATACATATCCCATATAAACACCCTAGGGCTTCTCTTCATTCATCCCATCCCTGCTGTGCTCCCACAAGCAAATGTCTCAATTCCCCTCTCCCACCACTCTGGGGCTATTTCTTCCCTCTTTACCTGATCTCTCACACTTTACTCTGCCTCCTCTCGCTGCCTGCAAAGCCTCCATCACTGCAGTTTGCTTCTCACATCTGCTCTAAGTCCCTTTATTCAGCTGTGAAAGAGTGGAAGCACTCGGGGTGCTGATCTGGAGTTGCTGCCTTTGTTAACTTTTTTTTTGGTACTACAACTCCTTTTGTACAGTGTCTTCTAAATTGTGGTGTACCTGATATTGGGAGCATCATTTAATCTCGTTTAACTCTTTGGAAGTTAGTGCAGTCTGCAAGATCAGAACTAACCACTCTCAGGCTACTCATTTTCACAGATAGCATTAGTCAAGAGTTTTTTCATTTCTCGTTTAAGTGCCAGAACTGCCAATGGAAGGTGAGGAATAATGATCTACCTCAGAACAGAGCTTAATATTTAATGGTCCATGATCACTATTTAATTTGGACCAATCCCATACTGTATGCCACAGAGGTCTCTACTGTTCCACATCTGTTAAATATTTTAGATATTTTAGCTTTATATTTATGTAGTTGAGGTGCAGTATAATAAAGCCTGTTAAAATCCAGAGTGTATGGGGTTATATTGGGTATTCTGAGAAAGACAGATTTAGCAAGCTTAATGGAAACCATTCACTCCTCTGTGGAGACGTCACATTTGTTTCTCACAGTTTAGCACACTATGTTTAACTCAGTTTTTTCCATCAAAGGCAACTGATGTCTTCTAGCAACACATTCAGACGTGGTTTCCTTGTTAGTTCCAGCTTCTCCAGAATAAATTAATACGACAGACAGTGGCATGCATGTGAGGAAGATCATTCCGTATGCAAAATGACGTCTCCATAAAAACATAAAGGAGCACAACTTACTGTCTACATCTACTGGAATCCTCCTAAGTTCCTACTGGGGTTCTTGTTAACATTTGGGCAGCACATTCCCATTACGGCCAAAAACTCTTGCTCTGATTCTCCGAAGCTTTAATCAGCCAGGAATGTCAGGCTAACAGCACAGCAATGCCACCTCATTTTCAGCAAACTGTTCCACAAAGCTCGAGTGTCATTAGGTGGATGGAGCATTACAGATGTGTCTCTTGCCATCAGGCTTCTGTCCACAACTCTCTGCTGTCTGTATTTTTGCTGAAATTGAAGCTTTTATCCTCAAGAAAGGCTCCTACCCTGAAGCAGGACGTCTGTCTTTACCAAAGCCCAGATTCCCTAATGATATCAGGGCAGGTTTAGATGGGTGAAGACAGAAATATCCTCAGATCACATCCTCACTGTTACAATTGTGGACACCACAGTCTTGGAAGCAACTGATCAGTCCAGACCCGACCAACAAAATGTGGCAACAACTCCCACTCTCACTCCTCACTAACGTGCTTTAAAGTGACCTCACTGGGTAGGACTACTGGGCAAGGCCTAATGATTAAAATGGATGACATAAACTTGGAATTTGAGCTGTACCAGAGCAAGAATCATGATCCTCACAGACAGCTGAGGGGGAAGCGAGAACCCACTAAAAAGAAAGAGACAGGCAGACATATCTACTATTTCCTATCATTTACATTCTTAATCTTTAAACCAAACTCCTGCTTTATTTATTTGTGCAATTAAGCAGATTATTTCATCACTGGCTGTGCACAGAACTTGGAGGATTTAGTTAAGCTCTTAAGCAATTCTGAAACATACTGTGAATACTCGTCCAAAAACGTGCCCATACCATATAGCATGGACAGGTAAGAGAATTAATCAGAAAACAAAAAAGCTGATGTTAAGGAAGAAATGCTCTCAGGGGACACTAACACGAAGCAAAAGACTCATTATGGCTTGTGTGAATTACCTACAGAAGCATTTGCTCTCTTATTGCAGCATTACTCTTTGCACTGGTGGGGTTTATCCTCGCCCCTGTCGTGCAGCAGGCAGGGAGCTGCAGGTCACCACTGCCTTCTGCCCCCCTTCAGCCACTGCCAGCAGCTGAGCTCCTGCAGTTTGTGTAGGTCAACAGTGCCTCTGCAGAGAGAAGAGGATTTTTTCTGTCTCTCTTACAAGTACCATTCAGACAATGCAGAGTTTCACTGACCTCTCCCCCATGTCCCAAAATTTCCTCTCCTCTCCCCTTCCTTCCCACAAGCCCAGGACCACACCAGCTGGGCCATGTCCACCCTGAGTGCCACAGTCCAGACCCTTGTGCTCTGTTCCCATCCACACCAAGGTTCACACGGACCTCTCTGCCCTCTGTACTGCTGCTGAAGGAAGAGCTGCATCAAGAAACTCTGGAACTACACAGGCACAGCTGCAAAATCCCCCCCTGACAAGCCCCCACATCGCTGTCTGGCAGTGCAAGGCCACCTTTGCAAGGCTAGGTTTTTGTCCCAAGTAGAAAATTAAAAAAAAACCCCCTTTTGAATCTTGGAGGTGTCAAGCACAAAAAGGAGATAAACAACATCTGCTCTTCATAAAATAATAAACACAGCAAACTTTTCAAGCTAGAGGCTTCCTGAACGCAAAGCACAGCCCTACATAACGTGACCTTCCAAAAGAGAATTATCACCTCCTGATTTATACTTGCAATATCACTTCTTTCCTGCATGAATTTCAAAGTGTATGATAATGTACTACAAGTCCTCAGAGCCAGAGTGAGTTGCTGGATAGCTGGCTCGGGATCAAAATGATCAGTATGCCATAAAAATGGCCCTACAGGTTGAGAGAGGAATTCATCCAGCCTAGTATCCTGCTCCTGATGGTGGCACAAACCTGTCAGTGCTCTGTGCCCCTTCAGGCAAAGTGTGTTCATCATCCTGGTGACAACAGGCAAGGGAATTCAGTGACTCCCTCCTTGAGGAGCTGAACTGCAGCTGGTGGTGGGCACTATGGGACATGGGCCAGACCAGGAGGTGTGACAGCTTCAGGGGGCTCTGGAGGGACAGGTGACAGCAAGACCTCAGGAGCCTGTGGCCAGACTGCCTCTTCCTCCTCACTGACCTGCTGCTCTCCCAGCATTTACCTCTGCCTGAGGGATTCCTCCTCACTCTGGGACTCTGAAGACCAGGATGGACTGGACATGCTGGCTAGAGGTGAGAGCCATGAGGGAACTGCAGGTTGGAGCCAAACACCTCCAATAATGTTTTTAACAATGCAGCTCTTGGAAACCTCCAGGTGAACATGTGCACCTGTGCCTGTCACATGGCTGCATTCCTGAGTCTTCCCGTGGCCACAGCTCCCAGTGGGCACGTTTGGCACGACACTGCACTGATGCCTTAGGATTTTAGCTTTTATATTTTTCATATATTTGTAATCCTGCAATTCTTTAATGTATAACTCTAAACTCCACATACTATGTTAACTACTGCTTTCCCATTTTGGTCAGACACAACAATTCCTCTCCAGGCCTGGCAATCAAGGACACCTCACTGCCTCAGGCCTTGAGAGATGGAAACAAAAGTGAGTTGGGGGGAGCAAACTTGGGGTAAATTCCTTCATTACCTGAAGCTGGAATTGGAAGATTAACCCCCAATATGCAAATGGACCAAACTTATAAAAGCCTGTGATCCACCATCCATTTTTGGGTGCAGCCCCTGGGGGGCTTAGTCTGCTCTAAATGTACCTGAAGGCCCTTCAATAACTACACCTGCTTTTTATTCCCTTAGTTGTGTCTGGCCTCTGTTTTTAGTATCCCAAGAAGGCACCAGCAGAGCTCCGTGAGGGCTGTGGTGCAGGCCCAGCTGGCTCTGCAGCACCCACTGCCACCAGCTCCGCGGGTCTCCCCGTGTCCCCAACGCGCCGGGGCCTCCGGCAGAGCTCCTGGCGGGCTCTGAACTCTCAGCTGCAGATCTGGTCCTGCTGAGCCTGCACAGAGCCCCCACCAAAGGGCACACACCGAGACCAGGAGAGCACCCTGGAGGTGCCCCAGTCCTGCTCCCAGCACACGTCTGGGAGCTGGGAGGAAATGCAACACAAACTGTCCATTTGTAATCCCTGATAGCTCACATGAAATAAAACCAGGGGCGTAGAGGAAATGCCTGACTGATAGTGTAAGCACTCATGTAAATGTGTGCAGGCTGGCAGGCTGATTTTCATCACTCAGGCTGCTCTATTCTTTGAAGATATGTCACTTCCCTGGATCATGCAGCTGTGTGTTTGAAGCTCCCACTAGTTGGACAAAATGATTTGTTCATGATCTTAATGTTTAGCCCTTTCACGGAAAAAAAATCCAGCACTTCAAGCTTTTGTGAGTCTGAAAGGCTCATTCAGTTTTTACAGATCTGCCTTAGCTTTTCTATTTCAATTATTTATTTGAAGCCTGAAAAGGCAATTTGATGAATGAAAGAGAGAGAGGGTGGACAAGAAAGCACACAAATATCATACTGTATATAATTTTGCCAATTACCACGCAATAGTCCTCAACCAGTTGAGAAGATTTAATATTTTTGGTATGCTACTACACGGGGTTTCTTTCATTTTCTTGTTGCTTTCTTCTTTCCTTATTATTAATTAATCTATTCAATCAAAAGAGAATTTAATTTTAGAAACTGATCCTGATGTTTTTGCCTACACAGAGCAGTAGTTATGCTGTGTTATCTTCAGGAAACCAATGCCCTGATCCAAGAAAACAAAAGCACTGGATTCCAGAGCTGGAGGGATATTCACTTCATTCATGGCTGTTATGCAAAGATGTTGAATTTCTCACTCCTGCTTCTTCTCTGCATATTTTTACAATCTTGACCCTCTGCATACACACGTAGCTGATTTCCTCCCTTGCATCTCAACCAATACACAGAAATTTTAACAGTGAGATGCTGTTATTTCAGGAGTGTCACTAATGCCAGCCCCATCCTGGGCTGTGGTGTCCCTCAGTGAGGCAGGTAAAGCACAAAACATCCCATCAATGCAGTTGATTCTTCCTTTGACTCACTGTGGGGCTTCATTCTTTCTGAAGTGACAGATTAATCTGGAAGTGAGGCCCAGTGCAACTCTTCCTTTCTTGATGTGAGTTTGGCTATACTGCTTCCCTGGGAGGATCTGCCCTTACACATCTACAAACCTGCTGGCCTCTCCATATGATAAAAAGGTATTTTTAGAGTACTCCTTGCACAAAAAAAACCCATCCCCTGAGGGAATCACTTAATAAAGAATGGTAATTCTTGCAGAGCTTTTAATACCAACCTATTTCCCAGCAAATATATTAATTCAACATTTTGCTGAATTTCCTGTTTTGTTCATCAGGACAATCTCTACATTCAGTGCCATACTATTTCTTTTCATTCTATATTTTCCAGAGGACTGCTCTGCTGGGGAGTGTGAAATTTGGGCCTGAAAGCATTGATTATTTTTTGAAGCTAACCCTAAGCCTCTAAGCTACTAAATTATTTCTTAAGCAGAACCAGCACAGTCTTCATTTAAGATCATTCAGCATCCTCTTGATTACGGTCTGTCGTTACCCTAACTGCTGGAAAACTTTAGCTAGTCAGTAAGTTTTACACTGATCATATTTTGCCAGTAAAATTTTAACTATGACATAGTTAAAGAGACATCTTTCATAGCTGCTGACTGAATATTAATCTGTTTTTTTTATTTCCACTAGACTCCATTAGAATGTAACTAAACATTAAAAATGAGCACTGGATTCAGCAACGCTTATTCCCCCATTGCCCATCATTATGTGACTCCTGAGTCCTGTTTCTCTTCATCCAATTTGAGGTCCCATCCATCTGATTTATGGAGCAGGCTGAGGCAGGAAGTGGAAAGGAATTCTACATCAGCACTCACTCATCAGACTTCAATACTAAGTGCAAAACAGGGTATTAAAGCAAGACTGAAAGCTTTCTTAGAAGAAAATACCTCCTTGCTCAGGGCTGCAGGGAACAGCAGAGGTAATGGGCTAAGTGGTCAGGAATTTTCCAGTGCTCAGCTGCTCTGCACCTGTGTGCCACCAGCCAGGGGAGAGCTGCAGGCAGGTTCAAACATGCAGAGTACATTCAAGTTTATGACTTAGTTGTGCTGAGAACCAGCACTGTTAGGCTGGATCAATGGTGCTGAGAGGAGCATTTCTACAGCTCCGAGCTTCCCACGCTGATTTGCAATTACCCTGCAAACTGTCCACTCACTGCACTGTCCTGCAAGGGGATGCCTTTTCCAAGAGACATTAAGGGGCTTCATTCCTGCTGCTCAGCTTTCTTTTCCATCTTAAACTTCCAAAGGATTCATGCTATCTGACATGCAGTGCTTATACTATCTGTACTGTTGAACTACTGCTTCAAAAATGATACAAGCCTATTTTAATTAGATTTATGGGAAACCTTCCTAAGGCAAATTCTTCCCAGCTGCAATTACAGAGCACACCTGAGATAAAGGGATGGCAGTGGAAGGAATTATCTTTCTTTCAACATGAAATATAGTTTATTTGGCTATTTTCATTATCAAAAGAGGTAATAATATTTTCAAAAGAAGCGAAGTGGCTCATCTTTATGAATCATTAACCGTCTATCTATAAATATGCACAAAGCTGCAAGAAATAAAGGAAATGAGGTTTCCTGCCCTAGAGAGTGTACAAAATGATGCTATAGACAAACTTGCTGCGGCAGCAAAGCACTGGGGAACACCTATCACTTGAACTGTGTGTGCAGAATGAACAAGGACTCAAAATTATCACAGCAAAATTTCCCTAAGATCTTTCAAGACAAGCAGATGCCTCTGGACTTTGGGTGTTGAACCCTGGGAGTGCAGAACTGCTCTTTGGGATGAGTCCAAGGCACCTTCCCCAAGCCCTGAGCAGGGCTAGGTGCAGCAGTCCTTTGTGAAACTGCCTGTTCCCATGCTGCTGACAGCCCACTGCCCTATTCTGCCCAGCACAGCATTTTGGGGGGCACAGCCCCACCCCAGCTATGCAGAAGGCAACTCTCACAGACATGACAGCAGGGCAAGTACAAGCAGAGGGAGAAGATGAGGTCAAGAAATAGGAGAAAACACGTGGAACACTGCCTTTTGGTCTCTTCATTACTCAGAATTGAGCAGCTCCCCATCACCATAAAGGGTTTGCCCAAAACAAGGCAGACATTGAAGAGAAACCCACCCAATGCTGACTTCAGGATGCCCCTGCAGCAGCTTTGCAAGGCAGCTTTACAACAAGCAGTGCCTGTTTCTATCTCTATCTGCAGAAATGAAAATTGTATTTCATGCAAAAAGCTGCTCTGCTTAAATGGAACAGCTGATGAGAAGTAACCCCCTCAAATTGTGTTAACACCTGGTCCATTTAGCTTCTGCTTTGAATGAGATTTTCCAGTTGAATTCTGAGTTGCTCAGGGAGGGAGGCTGGGAGGGAAGTGCTGACATCCCCTTCCCACGGCTGTGCTGGGAAAGGTACAGCAGTGGCACATTTGGGATGTGAGCTAAATGGGAAGTCATATGTTGTCACTAATATAAATCACAATTTTCAGCACTGAAGTTATCTTACATTTTTGGAAATGCAGTAACAGTAATGTTACATTTAACAAAATGCTGGCATGTGACCTTCATGCAGACTAAGCACAGCTAGGACTATATATGCAGATCCATGGCCTCAATTGCATTTTGTTAGGTAAAATCCCATGATATCTACATTATTACACCACAAATTTAGCTTTTTTCTAAGTATAATACATGTTAGTTGTGGCAGATAAAGATGTCACCAGGACAATGACTGAACAGAACACTTAAATGATGCTGCAACAAACTGCAGAACAACAAAAATCTACAGCAAACAACAAAAAACCCCAAATCAAGAATGAGATGATCTTTTAAGGTCCCTTTCAACCCAAACCACTCTATGATAATATCTATATTATACATCACCAGGATATTGAACAAATCTGTCAGAGCAAGAACCCTTGAATTCAGCATCTAAGGCAGAGCTACATAATATGATACAGGACCTAATGAAGCCCTCACGC
This sequence comes from Promerops cafer, assembly GCA_013398275.1. Lineage (NCBI taxonomy): Eukaryota > Metazoa > Chordata > Aves > Passeriformes > Nectariniidae > Promerops > Promerops cafer. The sequence goes on along the minus strand of VZSE01002030.1, from coordinate 49,045 downwards.
TCTCCCTGCAAGTAAATATTCTGAAGTATTCATGTAAGAGCTGCACACAAGCTTCTTATGTGGAACTCTGGACCAGCTCACTCTCATTAGCAATACTAAATCCCTGGAAAACCCAGTGCAAATAAAAAATATTCCTCTCCTTTCAAACAGTGTTTTAAAATGTTTTTCAGGAACATGCAATTATCCTAGCTAGGAATGGAATGAAAACTAAATAGAAACATGTGTAATCATTTCCTTAATAATGTTCTAATTTACAAGATGGATAAGCTCAACATCCATTCCATGTAGGAGAGATGATTTTAGCTCCTTGCAGCTATGGAAGTTCTGGCACAATCTTCTAAATCCAGCACACAACAGTGCTCGATGAGGCATTCATGAAATCCTGGCTTCCTCCACATTGTCACACTCAGTGGGGCAGCAGGGGTGTCCCAAAGGATGGATCTGAGATCCCAAAATCTGGTCTGAGCATTGCTCTGTCCCACACAAGAACTAAAAGGTTTTCCATCTTAGGAGAGATGGTTAAAAGGGTCTCTTTTCGTGCTCACTATTATCACATTCACAACTTTTTTGCACACCAGTGACTGCTGTACTTCTTCTAATGTTCCTCCCAGCCTCTCTTTCCTTTCTTGACAAGTCCTTACTTTTTACATATTTTAAATATATATATATATGTAATTCTGCCCTGAATGTGCTCTTTGGATGCTTATATGAAGACACCCAAAATGGAAGCAGCAACACACGTTCCAAATGTTAGAGTGGTCAAATGGCCACTTGTACAAGTATTAGCTTGCTTTGCAACAGTCAGTATTTAACTCTTGGCTCAATAATCCTGATGCACTCCTCAATCCCAGTCAATATCCATTTAATATTTCATGCTCAAGCTAACCAGTGAGCACCAAATATATCTGCCTCCCTGGGCTCTGGGAAGCACACAGGAGCTGCATCCAGCCCAGGGAGCCAGGGATGCTCCCCCCACCTGCCCTGGGGAATGTTCCCACCAGTCCCCCACTGCTGCCACCCCTCCCTCTGCAGGTCACTCTGGCCTGTCCTCGGTGGGAAGCAGATGACAAATCTTCAGCTGTTTGGCTCTTTGTGCTCCCTCTGCTCCGAGTGCTCCAAGCTTGAGCCTTTGGTTTAGCAGGGGAGTCCCAGGCAGCTCAGAGCTGTCATCCTGATGGCAGAGCTGCCCCTGCTGCTGGAAGCCATGCTGTCATCTGAAGATGGATCACTTCTCTTCAGTGCATCTTCTCTTGCTAATGGCTGTGGCTTCCAGCTCCGTGGGGCTCAGGGGTCAGGACTTTTCTTGGGTTGTTTAAGGAGTAAAAGAAAGCAAAGGCTTTCATTCTTTGTCACTCTGCTTTGCCTGGCTGTCCTGCAGAGAGTGGGGGGGCCACCCTTCAGGTGTTCTCCATCACCAGCTGCTGGCCAAGGAAGGCACTGGAGCAGCAGGAGAAGTGTTTGGGCTTTGCCTGTCCCCCATACCCTCCCTTATTCCTAAGAAGAATAACTGGGTTTATGCAGGGAAAGAGTAAGTTTACTCTCAATGGACGAGATACAACTTCCCCAAAGCAGAGGGAATTGTGTTTTTCTGTTAGTGTAGTCTAGGTGCTGAGAACATGACTGGCATCACAGCCTCTCTGAGGTGATGGCACAGCTCCACCACTGCAGTGGATTCACCTCTCCATGATTCCTGTGAGGTTTTCCCTCATAATGCCCCATTAGATAAGAGATGCTCTTTTTCATCTGAAAGCCCAAAAGCAGGTAACTTGTCCAAGCACAGCGATGGTGGCAAGACTGAGTCTAATTTTGGGAAAATACAAAATTCTGTCCTTCTCACTCACAGTGCTTCCAACCAAAACTGAGCAGAAAATTTGATTTTCAGGGCATGTACAGGGAACTCCACTCATTAGCCAGCTGAGTGAGCACAAGCTAAACAAGAACGCTGACGTCCAGGACTGCTCTTCAACTGCTCACATTCCTTGTAAATTTTCAATTTAGCAATTACATTCCAAAGGTTTGCGTGTCACAAAACAAACAAACAAAGATGAAAAAGGTGAGGAAAACCCACCAAATTATACTTATGAAGAGAAAGGACAAAAGCAACCCAGCAACAAGCATTACTTGCAGGACTAAAGGCAGCAGCAGCACGTGCCTCAAGTGCTCTGGAGCACCTGGCACGAGGTGGGAGCAGCAGGGACACACTGGGACATGTGGTGACACTGGTCCCCCCCAGAGCCAGTCCTGCAGCCAGACCCAGCCTCCAGCTCCTGCTTCTAATTACTGTGCTTGCCGTGCCTTACTGCTCCTTAGGAAACTTCTCATTTCCAGATCAGGGCTCTGGAGATCAGGCTCCTTCCTAGCTGGGTACTGATCCTTTTGAACCCGGATGCCTCCAGGGATGTTTTAAATTGCTCATTTTGTAGTAGTGACAGAGACCTGTGCTTCTCTTACTGCCTCTGATTGTGCCTGCAGAGTTCTGGGGTAGACAGAAATGTCACGATTTATTTTGGGGTGAAAATCTGAACTTGTAAGCTTTCAGGAAAATCAGAATTGTTTCAAATTTAATTTCTCTTTTATGTTACTGCTTCAAGTTTTGGCATTCAGAAACCTCAGATGCAGGGGAACAAAATAAAAAGGGAACTCAATTAAATTAGTGGCTCCCAAAGTTGTGTCTATAGCACTGGCTCACCTCCTGATCTCCAGAAGAAATAAAACAGATGTGAGGGGAAATTAATGGAGCAGCCAAAGTAAACGGTGTGACTTGGTCAAAAGGAACTCCCTCTCCCCCACTAATTTCAAGACTCCCCCTGCACCAGAGCCAGCTGAAGGGATATAAATACTTTGCCATTTACACCTGGTTGAAGCTTTCTGGATTTCATTTCCCCTCTCCAATTTCCCCCCTTCCTTTCATCTCCCCTTATTCCAGCCATCCTCTGCACAGGTATACATGCACATATGTAAACACACCGAGACAGAAATGCACAGCACATTATGGGTTGAATTAAAAAACCCCACGATTTGCAGGGTAACGTATTCTGAAATGTGAAATGCTATCTAAATACTGTGTAGAAAATTGCAAAATGAGTCATTAAGACAATTTTTGGAGACACAGTTCAGTGCTGGAGCTCCAGCACGAGATATTAATTAGCATTTTGTGCAGCGTGGATTTAAGTTAACACCAATTATTACCATCAGCCCTGTATTAAAACAACTATTTTGTCTCACATTGCTTGGACTTTCCTAGTGGCATGTCCTTTCAAACATAAATTGTGCAAAGCTTGTAAACAGCTACAGTGTTTTCATTAAGCACTACTGATATCTCAGTTTATTATTTTATCTTGTCCTGCCTGTAAACTGCTCTGAAGTTTGGGACAGCAGAACAGATGCTCAGCACCACCTGGGATGGGGCTGCCAGGGTGAGGAAAGCGTTCTGCCAACTCAGTGGAAACAAAACAAGCCACTCAGAAGGGGATGTCAGCCAGCTGATGTGCACAGTGCAGGCTCATCTGGCAACAGAGCTGAGGTATGAAAGAAAAATTCTTTAATGGGAAATCTGAGACAGAGACAGAGCCAGGGTGGAGGTGAAGAGCAAAATGCGGGGCGAACTTTTGTCCTGTCCAGCTGTCAGCAGCTGCCTGTGAGAGAAGGGGATGATGCTGCTGTTTGATGAAAAAGCCACAAATTGCATGATGGGCTGATCTAATCCCAAAGTGAGAAAAATGCATAGGCACCTATTATTGAGTCTAAATCTACTCGTTTGTTGTGCAAAGATAATTCAGAAGTATTTGAGGGATCTGGGGTCCGTTTGGAGGCTCCAGGCTCCCATCCTGCTCTCCCAGTTTCTCTGGATGGTGGTACCAGAGAGGAAGAGAGCCCTGAGGAGCAATCCATTCCCTGACACACAACCTCTGTCTGCTCCTCGCATGCCTCGTGTACTTTGGGTTCACTAAAAAGCCTGTCACCGCCTTCCTGCTCAATTAAAACCAGGAAAAATCCACATGAACCATTTGTTGAAGTGTTGTGAATACCCCCACAAAATAAACTTAAAGCCAACACGCATTGGCAGGGCTTCATTTTCCCTCATGAATATGCATAACTAATATAGAAAATGCTAATCTTGCCCTCCTCCACTTCCTTTCTGCCTTCTCCGTCTGCCCCTTTTGGAATTAAGCACTTATCTCCTATAGAGTGAATAGGGCTCCATTATGTGGAGGGCTGCAGAATTTTAATGAATTGCAAAATATAGTTAATTATGGAAAAAAGACATCTTCTGCACTTTTTCATGTAAATTAGACAAATTAATTGGTGTTCGGTATTTTTTTTAAACACATGCGGCCCTGTGAGGGGAGGAAAAAAAGCCACTTGACAATTCAGCTTTGGAATGGTGACAGAGAAAGGAAAACTGAGGGGGCATTTCTGACCATGCACTAATCCAGCCCCCAAAGTGCCGACCACCTAATTCCAACCAGAATGGTGAGAAACCCAGGGAAAGCTGTTTTCACAAACTGAGTTACTCATTTTTGAAGTTTTCACCTCTTTGACTCCCAGACCTCAAGAACACCTATCAGCAGCTAGGTCTGAGCAGAGCTCAGGGTGGGAATTGTGTGGGATTTCCCCAGCACTGCCTGTGCCACCTCCCTGCCCATCTCCCTCCAAGTGACACTGTGGTGGCACCCTGGCTGGTGACACGTGTGCAGCTGGGGCTGCAGTGACTCTGGTAGGTGAGGTTTTGGTTACACTTCACCAGCATGTGCATCCAGCATTTTCAAAATGATAACAAGCTGTTCTGCTTGAAACCCTGTCCACGAAGAAAGCACTGCAAATTGCACAGGCTCTAGCAGTGAACAGTAAAAAAATATTAAATATATTCCAGGAGAGTCTGAGTCCTTCAAAAAACAACGTAAATCTGCACTGCTGACCTAAATAAAGCACCTACATCCTGCTTTGGCTGCCCAAATCAATACTCCTGTGTGGAAGGAGACACTATTTGCTGCAGGTGGGTTAAAGGAGTTCTGTTTAACTGGAGGTGAGAACAGAGCACTCTGTCAGCTGCAATAAAAGGAATGGGTTTATTTCTCAAAATGTAAAATTGACTCTGGATAGTTTCAGAGAGGGTTACTGTCACAAAACAACACAGCAGCAGCAATAACAGCATCTATTAAAATGACTATATAAAACATGCCATGGTGTATTAGGATTGTCCTTTATAAATAATATTGCACTCTTACATTGCAACTGGCATCTGTAACAGAAGCATTCAGGCTGATTTATTTCAGTGTAGCAAGGCAGCATTACCACACTATTATTTTTTTAATCTGGAGAAGTGCCCCATTTGGAACAACTGAACCAGAATGTGCTGACATGGAGCACCATTTCATGTCCTGAGAACCTCCAAGGCAGTGCACAAAAATGGGTATTTGAGGGATCTGGGTTATGAGCATCTGGGAATGCTGATTGCCCTGACACACCTTGTGGCCCAGCACGTTGCTCCCCTATTTCATACATGCATTCAATGTGTCTTTATTGGCACGTGGAAGAAAATATTTCCCTTTTTGTCTTAATATATCACAACTGGTATGGCTTCTACCTGTTTAGGATGATTTAATACCTAATGATACTAAAAGCTTCAGTGAAGATTTGAGTCTTTGGGTGCTCTGCAAGCCCAAGAGACAGGAGATGCTCATGAAGATGAAGGTGCTGAGGCAGCCAAGGGAGAGAGGAGCTCCCTCCTCACACAGAGATGCCAAAGCAGGAACCTAACTCAAAGGGCTCTGAAACTCTTCTAATATTTCTCTTCCTCTACCCTAAACAGAGAAGGATCCTGTGGACACTAAAAAGGACTAAAACTGGCCTTTAACAGCATTCCTGTATCTCCTCATCAGAGAGATTAGATGAAAACATCTAAAGTGATTCCAAGTTCAAAATTTATTACAAATATTAACAAAATGAACTTCATAACATTAATATGATGTAAGCACATGAAAATTTTCTTTCTCGTTCTATAGACAGAGTAATTGACATTATTTAGATTGATCTTAACATTTAAGTAATATTAAAAAAATCCAAATGAAAAAGTAACTTGACTCTGACAGAAGAATGATAAATGCTGAACTCAGTTTTAACCAAGTAGGAGTTCAAAGCCCTGCAAACCACAGCTGATCCTCGCTGACATGAGGAGAGCATGCCTGAGAGATCTCAGGGCTTGTTTCAGGAACTGATTTATGTGAAACATGAAACGCTTCTTAGAAAAAAGCTGCTGATTAGAACTTTTCAAGAGGCAGTCAGTAAGTCACTCAGTGAGCTGGGCAGAGGATGAACTTTGTTGTGGGCCATCTGCAGACAAGTTGAAACGTGGAAGTGCTGAAAGCGTTAGGAAGCATTAGCAACAAACTCTAACCAGATTAAATTCTTGTAGGAAAACCTGCCTGCTCCCAGGAAACATTCCTGCCTTGTTAGGAACTTTAGAAGATTAGAAAGGGTTTAGCATCACAGTTTTAAGCACTGGAGGAAACCTATGCTAACCTTTCTGTGTTTCATTTTATTGATCATGATTTTAACTTAAAAAACTCCTCCACACAGTATTCCTTTCCATCCCCAGTCTCTTTGAACCATGCTATTGCTGGCTTATTTTTTGTTGTCAGATAACACACCTAGGATCAAACGTCCTTGGGAATCCATGTAGGTTTTTAGGGCTACCTGGATCAGGCCCTGAATTAGCATTGAAGCACTTCAGTGTCTCCTTAACTGTTAAGCAGATGCTACATCCCTCCTCTAGCCACTGATGAAAATTAAGATTATTTTAAGTCCTTTGCTGAAAAGAATGGAATGAAGCACCTTCCTCCTAACCAGGCCTAGAAAACAACAGAACCAATGAGCAGAGCCCTTCTTTGTACAGATAGTTTAAGTGGGATATGCAATTACCTTAGATACATGTATCTGACAGAGCCATTAGAAATCACCTAAGCAAGATCATCTAGATCAGCTTTGCTCTGCATTTCCTTCTAGCCAGACTTGTCTGGGCTCCTGTTTTCTCCTGTTTTTCCTCATCATACACAATCATAACTGAAGCCTGTGAGGGTGAGCTGAGTTTAAACTTCTACACTACTGGTACATCTAATTCAAATCTCAAATAACTCAGGTTCGGCTGTGAACAGGGAGAGTGACAACACTGAACACTGATAAAATCCCCTTCAGCAGGTACTCCACAGCTGGAACACCGTGGATCCCACACAAATTAATGCACTCTGCTGGTGAAGAGTAAATCAGCCTATTTCAAGTACCCCCAGTTTGCCCTACACTGCAATTTAATCTGTCAGCTAAAACGTCCTGAATGTTGCATTATCAGATGCAGTGTGTTGATTTGAAAAGGGTATGAAATTCCAGGCTCTGTGTTTCCTGCACTGCAATCAGGACCAGCTTCAGCAGATCTCCTGTGTGAAGCAGGATGTGCCTGTCTGGGTACAGCTGTGCAAAGCTGAGCTTCCCCACACAGCATCCATTAGCATGGAAGTAGCCTTGATTAAAGGGAGGAGAGAGAGCACCAATTTCCCTGCTACACTAAAGCCTCTGGAGAAGCAAAGGACTGCCAGCTGGAATTAACCTCTGAGCCTGAGAGAGCTGTCAGTCCAAGGTCCCCATCCAAACATGCATTAAGGGGCTGCAGCAGAGCTCTGAGCACTGCAGGGCAGCCTTCAGCTCAGGCAGCTCCTGCCAGGGCCACCGAGAGCTCCTACCCCTCCCTGCACACCAAACTGCCCCTGTTCCACTGGCAAGTGCCAAACTATTCCCAAAAATGTGAAGGAAGCTGAAAATCTTGGGAGGACCAAACACAGAGATGCAGATACACGTTCCCATTGCTTCCTTGGCATTTCCCCTCCTGGAAAACTGCCAGAAACAGAGGTATTGGAACATCAGGAGCAAACTTGTTCTCACAAGATTCCTAACAGAGGGTTATGGGTGCAAACACAGTGGACAGCTCCTACGTGCATTCCCAACCCAGGCATGTTCAGCAATGTGAAGTGAAACTTTGGCAGTTCATTCATCAAAACTTAGAGCTTTCCCCCTCCTTGAAAAGCTTTCTTGTTTCCTTATTTTCTTCTTTTTTATGGGTAACCTTTTGCCTCCTTTTGTGAGGCAGTTTTCTATCCCTTTTTCATCTCTTCTCCAACTCTTTACCTTTGCCATTAACCTGCAATAGGCAAACTTGTAAAATGTCAGCAACACCCAAAATGTCATCACAGGCTTGAACTTTTCTTCCTTCCTTCCTTCCTTCCCTTTCTTTCTTAATCTTTCTTTCTTTTCATTCTTTCTCTTCCTTCCTTTCTTTTTCCTTTCCCCCTCTCTGTTTCTTTCTCTCTTCTTTCTCTTTTCCTTTCCTTTTCTCTTTTTTACTTTTCTTTTTACTTTTTTTCCCTTTGTTTTTATCAAATACGTGCCTCTGACTTTCAGCATGACTCAAAACAACTCTTTTCTAAAGAAATGCAATTCTAAACCCAGAGTCCAAATTATCAGCATTTGGTTTGGATCTCTAGCATCTACACATCCTAAGCCTCTATTTAAGTACGCAGAGGCATGTTCAAGAAAATGGTAAAAGAAAATCAGAGTGCAACTTTTGTGAATTCTGAATTTTTCAATATATCATGTTATGAAGCAATGTGTCATGTACGTACAGCTTCCAGTAGAATTGTGATTACAATGGGTATCTTGGTATCTCCTATTAATTGTGTAGGAAGGAAGCACTTTTTGAGCTGTTTCCTGGAACAAAAATTGTTCTGATGCCCTGATCTTACTCCTAATTTAGCCCTGAGCTACTTCTAGCCCCAACTTCATGGATACCTGGCTGCTGCCACAGATTCCTGTGTCAAAGAGACAGGAGAGCAAGTGATGCTTTCCTACAAACAGTGGCAGAGTTTCCCAGAGCCCATGCCAGCTGCCCAGCCCGGGGTGTGGATACCCCACCCCACTGAATCCCCACCAGAGAGCAAAGTCTGCCCCTCTAACCTGGAGCCAGCCTGCAAGGAGGGAGCACTGGAGGCTCAGCACTTGTGTTCCCCACCACAGGCTCCGTAGGGACAAACTCCCTCAGGAAAACCCTGCAGACAGAACAGGTTTCTAACCTCAAGCCAGTAAATCAGAGTTTAGGAGGATGGCTCTCCAAACACCAGGCACATGAGCTTACAGAAACAATCACATTTGGACTGGCAAACACTCAGAAATATTTGCTTAGACTTTGAAGGCTGCCTCAGACACATTCCCCTTCTCCCCATCTTGGGCTTCTTCAAAAAGTTGTGATTTTGTACATTTTTTGCACAAATCTGCCCCAAACATTACAGGCTACAGTAACTGGTTCCTTGAGCAGAAGCTGAGAGCTGTAGCATCTCAAGCTGCAACTTGGGGATTTCTCTTGGGTTTCTTTGGTGGTTCTCCTGCCTGCCTGAACACCTCAGCTTTCCCTAAAGTTGGGGAACTGCACTTACATGGGATTGGCTTTCTGAAGATCATTTTCAGTGTGTAATCATCTGTCATTGCTAATTATTGCCACGTTGTTGGTCTACATGAAAAACAGTTGCTAGATTTTTGAGTTTGCTAACAAAGCTCTCTTGCATTCAAAGCATTAAAGAGGCTCTGTGGCATCTGAAACATTAATAATTCAGTCCAAAAAGCACAATACATGACTGACAGCTGTCTAATGTATGACATCACCTCTCAGTTATACAATATAATAATTTATGGTCTAATGTGTTCAATAAAATGAACAATCCACAGAAAAGCAGAGAAACTTAAAGTGACGTCCAGGGGAAAGTTCCTTCCTGAGCTGTTAATTTAGATTTTCTGGAAACAGTGAGAACGTGCAGTTCTTAGCACAGCAAAGCCTTTCTGAAATTTTTCTGAAATTCTGACATTAACTTTCAGCATGTAACCATTACCTCACAATGGTCCAACATCACACATCAGGCTGCTGTACACTACGTGAGAAACCCAAATTCTGCTCTGAAAAATACAGAGAGAACACTTTTCCTTTCAATGAAGTGAAACTCTTAGAAGTTTTTATTCATTACTGTGTTAATTATGCAAATACAAAACCCAACACACAAATCTTCAATGTTTTGGGTTGCACATCATTTTATGCTTCCCCAGAAGAGACAGCAGAAAGCGATGGCTGGAAAGGGCAAGAACAGGCACACAGAGTTACTTACTTGGCAGTAAGGAGCTTAACTGTTCTCACTCTCTGGCCCAGAAAACAGTTTAACCACATTTTTGTTCACCAAACTGCTGAGTGCAACAGGGAAAGCACAACCAAACCAGGCACAAATGGCACGAGATGTTCTGTGGGAAGCAGGACGCAGCCTGAGCACCTTTGGTTTTGTGGTCATGGCTGGATTATCTCACCTGTACTAAAGCAGGAGACCTGACTGAGGCTCTTCTCCCACCTGAGCCACGTGGAGACCTTCTCATTCCTTCCCCTTAATGTGGATTCTTTGGGATACAGAACACAACCCAGCCTTCCAGCCTTTCTGTCAGTGGGGCATGAGCAGGATCTCTCTCCGAACACCTATTCTCATTCAACTTCTATGGTCTCTATTTATTTTATTTTTTTGAGGCTACAACAGTGGTTGAAATGACTGACAGGTTCAAGAGTTTCTGGGAGGATGAGCAGTGCACCAAGCTGTTCACTCCTTGATGCTGAGCAGGGCATGCTGACCCTCCCTGCTCCTGTGTGCCAGCCCCACGGAGCGGACAAACTGCAATCCCTGCACTTCTCAGGCCTCACCTGCTGCTCCCAAGGCATGCCAAGGAGTGAAGGGAAGTTCCCCAATGCTCTGCTCCAGCCTGGGCATCTGCTGCAAACACTTTCCAAGTCTATGCCCTGGCTTCCAGAACCAACACTCGAGCTTCAGACACGTGGAAATGCCACGGCAGCAGCATTTGGACCAGTGAACTTTCCCCGTCATTTCTGCTGCAACCATTTCCCCTCTTTCCAGCTTTTTCAGTTGTTATTAAAAGTACACAAAGGACTTGCAGATACAGGAGAAGATTATCTGCTTTCTAACAGCAACAATTTGACATTTTCTGCAATGGTGAGAGGGAAAAAAACCCAACCAAACAACCTAACTACCCCACCCTTTGGAAGACACTCGTCTGCCTGAAGTTATACCCTTACAATCTGAGGAGAGATGGAAGGGAACCTTTATCTTCAAAGAAAATAATGAGCTGCAAGATGCCTGTATTTAAAGATACCACACAAAATTAGCCACATAATTCTCAGTTTTGGAGAGGAACCAGCTCCAGGGATGCTGCACAGATCTGAATTTAAATAGTACAATCTTACTGCACAGTGAATGTCAGATAGGGCAGGCCAACAGAGAATAGCAAGGAATTAATGGGCAGCCCTCGACACATTTTTAATTAAAAGAATCCAGAACAATAAGTATGTCTAAAAACCTCCCAGAAGACCTGAAAAAGAGAGATCTCAAGGACAGAAAATCCTTTTCAGACCTGCACCCTTGTAAAGGTCATACTTTGCAAGGGTAAAGTTACAGAAGTGTGTAGAAACTCGGCATCCTGAAAAACTCAACAACATAAATTCTTGCTTGTAGATTGAAAATTTCCACTGAACTGTATTAAAAGGCCATAAGATTGGTTATACTGGGTCTTTCTACTGGGACGTGCAGGGCACTTGGTGTATCAATTCAAAAGTATTCACAAAGAAACACCCAGAACTCAGCTGCTGCTTCAGAGGAGCTGGAGGGATTTGCCCTCTCCTAGTCCAGGTACAAAGGGCAGCTTTGAGCCAAAACCTGTCTGCCACAGTCATGTACAGTCCTGTGTCCCCTGCAGATGTAGTTTTACATAACCATGGCAAATTTAGACTTGGGAAGTCATGTTTCAATCTAAAAACATGAACAGGCATTTCTGACCTCTGCCTTAGTCAGGAGCTACCATACCCTGACAACAAATGAACCTGAGCAACACCATCAGATGCTGCTGAGACTTTTGTCTCACGTTAGAGCAGTGCTCCAAAAAGTGGCACCCAGCCTAAACACTCAGTGAGCTTAGAAACCCTAAAGAGAGGATGTTGTCTTGCCTAGAATTTGAAATAATAGTTATTGAATGATGCCTTAGGATTTTAGCTTTCCTATTTTTCAAATCCTGTACTGCATTAGTGCATAACTCTGAACTCCATACAGAGTGTTAGTGAGCTCTCTCCACACTTTGGTCAGACAAACAATCCAAGGACACCCAACAGCCTCAGGCCCCAGAAGTGTAAACAAAAGTGAATGGGGGGAGCAAACTTGGGGTAAATGACTTCATTACCTGGAGCTGTAATTGGAGGATTAACCCCTGATATGGAAATGGACCAAACTTGTAATTGTCTGAAAAACTGGTGACCATTGTCCATCCTGGGTGTAGCCTCTGGGAGGCTTCTGACTGCCCAAGGTGCAGCCATTGAAGGCCTTTAATAAATCCTCACTTCATTCCCTGAATCTTGTCCAGCCTCTGTTCTAGGCAGCCCCTCCAAGGCATCAATAAACCACACATGAAGATGAGCAGAGGGCAGGGTGGAAGGGACAAGATGCTTTTTAAGGATCAAGTACCAACCATGGAACTGCAGTGGGCCTGGAGGATTCATAGAGGGAGATGCTGCTGTCCAGAGTGAACCCTCTGTGTGGGAAATAAGCACAGCAGATGACAGAAAAAGGTATTTTGTGGATAACCAGCCACTTGTCTTCTTTCAGAGACAGAGGGAGAAAAACATCCTGTCAATGTGACAGCCACAGGTAACCCCCTGCTGACAAAGTTTGCAGTGGCACCTGAGCATCCAGCTGAGCAAGCAGCTTTTGATTCTGCTGTTTTCAATCTGTGATGCTCAAAACTATTCCCATACACACATCCACAGATGCCAGCCCAGCAGATTACAGCTGACACTCTCTGAAAGCCACCAAAGTCCAGATATGATGGAAGCCTGTTCAAGCTGTTGGAAATATTTCATCTGATTTCTGTCTCATCCAAAACTCTGTATAAAGCCACCCTGAGGAACAGCATCCTCAAACCACAGACTAAGCTGCCACCAAGCACTGCTGACTTGCAGGTGCTAATGAGCACTTTGGGGTGAGAGAGGGACTTGGAGGAAAAAGACAAAATTCTTCCTCAGCCCCTCATGTTGTCAGGACTCATGTTGCAATTTTCTGTTTAGTCCCAGAGTGGAAAATTAAAGTACAGCACGTTTGAATGTTCAGGGTTTTGTGTTAAGAAATCAACGCCATTTTTTTCTTCAGGAGCCAGACTAACCCTGCCTTCTCCCACTTCTCTTATGGGGCTTCCAAAATGGTGGGAGAAACTTGGCTGATTTAACTGCAGCAATGTAACTGTTATGTGCTTGTAGCTATGCTTGTCAAGGGTTTAACCCAAATCCAAGGCAGAAGCCAAAAACTAACTGTGAATTTGCTAAATCTGCCTCTTACTGCTCTTCCCTCTGACAGACACTGAGGTTCCAGCTTCGCTAAATTCAAATTATTGACCACTTTGAATGGTTGATACAACCAGACAGAGGGATGCTGAGACTGACCTGAATTCTGGGGTTTGCAGTGAATTGCCACCTCCCCAAACTGCATCCTCCACCCACTTGACTCTTCCCGGGAGAAGCGTGTCCAAGGCTCCCCCACACCCCCACAGGCAGATGGGCTGCTTCACACACGTGGGGCTTCTGCTCCACCCTGCTCCTGTCACCCACTTACCACGGGCAAAATTAAACATTTCACTTACAGCAGGGCTGGGAAGAAGGGAGAGAAAAAAGGAGAGTAGGAGAGAACTGGTGCCTTCTCTTATCCTCTACAGTCTGTCCACAGCCATTTTTACTCCATAGTTAGATCACCCTGAGAACATTCTCTGACACCCAGACCCACAATATTAATAGAGACCAGGCCAGACTTGCTCTTTTTAGATACTTTCTAATCCCCCATAAAAAATGTTGCTGAAATCTGCCTTGGGATGCAACCAATCTCCTCAGGTTTTCTCCACAGACCAAAATTTCCTTGGATTCGAGGTTCCAGCAAATGATCTTGTTGTTCCTGTGTGTATCAGCCAGAAGAACAAATGTATTGATCATATGAACTCTCTGAAACTGCCAGAGCCTAACAGCAGGCAGCACAGCAACTGCACACACTTCAACTCCTGCTCACCAGTTTAACTCCAGCTTAACAGTTCTTATGGAGCTATTTCAGCTCACCCCAGATTACAGTCATTCAAATTTTTCCCTGCCTGAACTGATAAAAAAAAAGCATCCACACACAACCCTGTTCTCAGTTAATCAAAACAGCACCAGGCCAGAGTCCAGCTGAAAGTGTGCACAGGCAATTCCCAAGCTGAGCACAGTGCCCTGCATCCTCTGCCCCCCTCCACATGCTCAGAGTGCCTCACTCAGGCATTTCTTCCACGAATCTCCTCTCAGGAACCAAGCTGCCATATGTGCTAACCTGTCAGTGTAGCCCAAAACCTCTTAAAACAGGAGGAATGGGCAAGGAGAGAAACCTCCTGCACGGCTAAAACCAGCCGTGGAAATGTGCTTGGGCTCCATCACTTCCAAATGCTGCTGGAGGAGCAGCCAGGCAGCACAGCTCGGGCTGCCTGAAAGCACACAGCCCAGAAATGTCAAAGCCTTTACTAGAACTGAAATGCTGCACAGAGCTGCTTTTTGCCTCCTTATTAAATAAGGCACTTTCTTATTTTCCTGGGCCCTACCTGTCACAGTTTTCACATTGCACCATTTAGCTCTTCTAATTGACTTTTACATGTCGTAATTTCTCCTTCATTCACTTCAGTATTTTTCTTTTCTTACTTTTGCAACCTTTGAAATTGTAAAGTGCTTTTCCTTTGCCACTGGCCTGAGATGGTTTATGACCAGCTAATCCCATTTCCTGAATGTGCACTCACGACTTTCTGGCTTTTACCATTACACTTCGAAGCTAAAGAGAAACTTGTTATTTCCAAAAGAAATTATTCACATTTTCAAAGTAATGGAATATATTTAGTTCTGCTTGACTGTCTCAGAATTAAGTAGCAATTTATTATATTTTGTTTGGATTATTAGTTAATATATCATATTACCAACACAGAAAGTATTCTATATGGCTGCTAACTGGCGTGCAGTCTGTAGCCTACCAAGTGCTTGGATGTGATTAGCAAAGCTAGACAAAAAACCCCTCAAAAATATTTTAACCAATAACTGAAATAATCTTTATAATCAGGAAGCATAATATTGCTTCATATGGTTCATAAACACTCATAAACTTCTGCATAAACTGAAGTCCAAAATTGAACTTCAATACTTGAAGTGATTAATTTTATATACCTCAGTTAGAACTTTTGTACGGTGCTGCATGACTCAGAACTACCCTTGAGACCAGAACTTCATGCAACACAGCTCTTTAACATTAAACTTTTATTTGAGGGACTGGCCCAAATGGTCAGCTTCATCAAGGGGTTCAAAGTGCCTGCAGCTCACCACAGCCCCTGGCCCCTTTATGACTTCATCCAGCCCCAATTATAAGACCTAAGACAAATCTCAAGCTTTCCATTTACCCTTCTGAAACCCATTTGACATTATTAGATTCTCTTATTTCAAATGCCACATCAAATATGGCTCAGCTTCATTTTCCTGCAGTGAAGCACGAGCCATATTTCATTAATGCTACCCAGTAACGACGTTGTTTGTCTCCAGTTCACTCCCATGAACATGTCACTTTGAAAAACTGCCGTGAGAGGCTCCTCTTATAGGTCCTGAAAGCAAACAAGACGTAGCCCTGAAACGATGCTGAGCACTTTCTGATTCTGTTTGCAAGGCTGATCACTTCTATCTGGGCATATGGCAGCATTCAAAGCACTCCATGCTTCCTTATCAGCAGGCTACATTCTGGTTATTTGCTTCTGGCTATTAAAAGCTCTGTTCAAATTTGATTATCACTTGAATCCACTTCAATTAGTTATTAGACATACTTTTGTAACTGTTAAAAAGTCCTCATCACATAGAAAAAAAATCTTCCATATCGGAATTATTAATAAATTAGAGCTGGAAACCTTTCCTAAATATTGGAAACAACAGATTGTGTAAATGAGGATATTTTTCTTTTAGTTGTACACGTTAAAATCATGTAGAGGCCAACCTAAATTCATCTTCAGATGGGCCTGAACTGTGTAAGACTGAGGACACATTGTGGCTGCTTCTAAACAATTCAGGCCTGTTACCTGTCTCTCTGGGGGTGTCCCTCCCTGTGCTGGGGTTTGCACACTCCTGTGAGCCTGACACACACAAACCCCTGGGCAGGAGCCCATGAGGACAAAACTGGGGGGGCTAAATGAGAGTGGGCTGGCAGAGCCTCGCCAGAGGATTCCCTTTATTGTTAATGCAGAGGGGTAAGGGAGTAAAAGCCTCAAGGTTTTGATTTATCCTCTCAAGGCAAGCAAGAAATACACCAAGAGTTCAACTCCAGAAGGCCTACAGGCCCCGCATCTCCCTTATTTCTGAGCATGCACACAGCTGTAATTACACACAGTGTGAGTGGCCAGTGGAATTATTCACATCTGTCAAGTTAGGGACACAGCTGAAGACTGATCCTGGGCTGGAGCACAGTTACACATGCTGGGTCTTGTTTGCTCACTGACCAGTGTTACCTTCTGCAAACACTCCCCAGTGCTGCTCTGTAAACCTCCCGAGAGAGGCAGAGAGCTCCACTGCAGCCCTGAGGGCACCTCCTGCACCTGTCTGAGAGGCTCCTGCTCCCTGAGCACTGGCAGCCCTCACACCTCTGGGCTGGGGAAGTCTGGGAACAGACTCCCCAAAGGATGGCTTTCCTCCAGAGGGATGCCTGGGCTCTCTGCACAGCTCCCAGGCCAGCTGGAGGGAACTGTGGTGGAAGTGTGCGATTCCTACACGTGAGGTGGCACTGTCCCATTCCCTGCCTCTCATTTCTCACTTGGCTCTTGGTGTTAAGGCAACACCAAGGCTCCCCATTTCTGAAGGGACTCAGTGGTCTCCTGTGTCACTGTTCTGCAGAATGACACGTTCATCCATGACATCTGGGACTGGGAATACTCAGCTCCAAACAGAGCCACTCCCACGTAACTGCACTGAGGCACAGGCTCATTCCAGACGCAGGAAAAAGGCAAGAGAAATAAATGTATTATCTCATTTAAAATGCATACAGTCCCAGGAAGCAGGATAGATTGGAGGTGTCACTGAACACTGCATAGTAAATAAATCATATTTGCAGTGCAAGACACTTCAGCCAGCCAAAGCCTGAGGTGGTTCGGGGCATAGAAACTGAGGGCCTGGACACTTTTAGGACTACAGAGCTCCAATCCTTAAGCAGCATTTTCCACCATGAAATCACAATTAAAGGTAGAAGTCCCATGTGTGCTCAGGAGGCAGAGCTGTCTGCAAACCCACCAGAGCTGTGGCACACAGGCTCTCACACACACCTCACTGCTTATTCAAAATAATGAGCAAATGGCTCCTCCCTGTAACACCCCAGGCTTTTCCCAGCACCATGTGCACAGTAAATTTTCTTCCAACACGCCAGTGTATGCAAATTGTGTGCTCTGAAAACGAGGTGGCTGCTGCTTAATCACTACTCTCCATTAATCTACGTCCACCTGGCTGCTGGGAATCCAAGTCCCATCAGGAACCTGCTTCACACAAGATATGGAGACATACTGTCTGCCTTGGTTGTTATTTCCTTTGGATGTTTTCCTATAGGAAGCAGGAACTTACAGGTGTCTCACTACTGAGTCACCTAAATGCTCCTGCTTTATACACTACAACGTATTTCAGTGTATAAAGGTAGAAAGTGCCTATTCTGTGCCCAAGACTTATTGTCCTTGAATTCAAGCTGGACCCTGAGAACACAATAAACAGGAAGAAGTGAGGCACTTAAGAGTAGTATACTTATTTTCATAGAGATAAGCATGCAAACAAACACAAAGCAGAGGGGCACCAGGGAAGAGATGCAATCTCTCCCTCTGGAATTATGCAGGACCTGGTTTTACAGGGCCCTGTTTAACCTAATCTAAAGCCCTGCTTTCAACAGAAGGCTGGATTGTCTCCAGACTGTCCCTTCCCATCTCAAATTATCTATTACTCTGTAGTAACTTTACAGTCTGGCAAATGCTGGTACAAGATGCTAGAAGACTCAGAATTAAAATATATGCCTCTAAGAATAGTTTTATTGCTAATGCACTTAGAAAAAAAAGTCTTTAATCTCAACTGACTATTACATGACAGCCATTCCCATCAGTGCTCTGTGGGGGTCTCTGCATTTTAAGCACCATGTAAGCCAGCACACACAGCGCTGGCTGGGACCCAGACTTGTACAGAAGGCTGAGGAAGGTCTGATTTTTCCCATTCCTACCTATCCAGATAGAACAATGTTTATGGAAAACTGTGCCACAGTCTCCTAGGAGCAAAGACATTTCTTGCTATGTTTTCCTCCTCAGCCCACGTGCTGGCCTTGTACCTGCACAGGGCTGAACTGAGTGAGCAGCAAACTGAACAGACTGCCTGGGGTAGAATGAAATCAGCTCATACACTCACTTTATCCTGCCTTTAAATAGTACAGGTAACTCAATTATTGTAAAATTGACTCAAATGAGGCTGATTTTCAGAAACAAAACACTTCAATATGGGTAAGAAAGGCCAGTGAAAAAGGAAGGTAAAGACTCATCAATTTGCTCCTAAAAGTAACAGATTGTGAAAATGAGAGTAAAATTCCTACTAAACCTTTTCATATTAGCTGAATGCACGTTCTTTGCGAATCTCCAAGTCTTGACACAAAAGCAAGGAGACAAAAAACAAGAAACAAACAGTTACAAACAGAAGTGATACTCCCTACAAGCTGCTTCTCTCACACTTCATGTCAGCCAGCAGGCAGGTAAGGCTGGCAGGCAACTCTCAGCCTCTGGTGTCTGATGGGAAGGTCACTGTGGGAATTCTGAGCAGTGATATGAATGCACAGCATGGAGCAAAGGAGAAAACAGGATGGCAGCCACACAGAATTGATGCTGCTGATGGAGAGGTGTTTCCCTGGAGAAGCAGGAATAGCTGCACTTGAGCAGGGATGTCTCGGGGTCAGGATGGCAGGAGCCTCCCAGGTCTGCTCGTGGGGCAGAGGGCAGGAGGGCACCTCCCAGCCCAGCCATCCTGCTCAGCACCCACAGCACTGAGGTCCCCTTGTTTTGGGGAACACGCTGAAATGAAGCTCGAGGAGGTCTTTGGTCATTTCACAGCTGCATCATGCTTTTGAAAAAAGAGCAGTACCAGCAGTGATCGTGTCGAACTGGTGTTTTTTGATTTCACTAAGTAGGCTGATGCACCTACACACATCTTGCTTTTTTGATTCCAACTTGGCAGAGGAGCTTGTGAAGAGATGAGGAAAATGAGGGTCTGATAACCTAGGATCAGTTCTGGGTTTGGTGAGCTCTCAGCCTGCCTCAGGGCTGTGTGAGATGTAATATACTCAAACCTTTACAATATACTTACAAACCTTTACAACACCAAAACAGTGCCAGGGTGTCAGAGGCAAAACAGGCCTGAATTTCTTTAAAGTGACAAAAAATGCTGTTCCACAGCAGTGGTTCTGCCTGAAACAAGAGTTTTGTTTCCTTTAGTCCTCCTATTGACTAATTACTTGTGGATGTTTCCCTAAGTAGAAGAGAAAAGCTCTTCCTGGCATGGCCTCTCTCCAGCATTCAGCATTGCTCTCTAAATTCCAAGGTATAAGGCAACAGACACTGACAGAAGAGCAGGGCAGAGCAAGAATTCCTCTACCTTGCTCATGGCCCTGTTTTCTCCTTCAGACACCACCCAGGAAAGTTGGGACAACCTCACCTCACGGCCACCATCAGCTCTTCTTTTGCTCCCCACGAAGGACACGAGCACACGTGGCACCAAACACTGACAGGCTTTAACTCTCCACACACTGGGGAGACAGATGAGAAGGGTGCTTGCCTGGGCACAGGGGGAACATCTCACATGGAGCTAAGCAACCCAAACCTGAGGGCTGCAGGTGCTCTCCAGGACCTGCTCCTGAGCTGCTGGGCTGCAGGGAGCTTCTGGGGCTGGCACTGGGCAGCCAAATCAGGCATCCAGGGAAGGGAAACCTCACAGAGGGACACCTGAGCTGGGGCTTTTCCAGCCCAGTCTGATTCACCAAGTTACAACACAACCCAAATCATTGCTGGAACCACGCTGTTTGCTGTAGCTGGCTGAATACTCCAGTAGCATGAATCCACTTGTCAGCAGCAGTACAGCTCCACTTAGGCTGGGGTTTAGATGCCCTTAGTCCTCTTCTCTTACCCTGCTTTTTCCTCAGTAGCAGAACAGAAAGAGAGGAAAACAACCCTGTTCTTGCTTTTGGACAATGATCAATCAATTGTTTGAAGACCTTTATTCTACCCGAAAGAAAACAATGATTAGCCCATAAATCTCTGTTTTCTTTTCCTATTATGCTAAACTTACCACCTCCAAAAATAAGCATGTTATTGTACCTCAGGAATTAGATCAAAAGTAAATACCATGATCTCACTTCTAAGGGTAATTACTTAAACAATGCACATAACCCAGAATTACCAGAGTGATCAGAAAAATATAGTTAAAAGAAGAAAGTAAGTATTTACATAAAAGAGAATTTGTAATTTCAGTTAATTAATTCAATGACGACTGCTGACTTGCCATCCACTAAAAAAATCAATTCCCATCAAAACCAATAGGCCAGATCCATGTGTCCTCCCCTCTGAGACCCCCAGAAAGGGGAGAGCAGTAACAATTCCTGGCCTTGGGTGCTCACTGCAGCCCTCATGTTCCCACCTTGCCCTGGTCAGCTCCCAGCAGATCCCTCCAGCATCCTGTCCTCAGCAATTCCACCAGAGCATCCAAAGCACTTCCCAGTGCTCAGGTTTCACTCAGCAGCTGCAAGAACTGGGCACCCACACCAAGGGACAGAGCCCATTTCTATTTTTTTTTTAGAGTAAGACTCTTCAAGCTATGTTTTTCTATATGTGAAATGCTTTGGCTCAGTTCTGGACTGAAACAGTAGCTGTGCCCTCCTCTCCCCCATTAGGCTCAAGTCACTACTGAGATTCAATATGTGATTTTGATTTATTAAGACTAATTTCCTGCAATGAGCA
This sequence comes from Promerops cafer, assembly GCA_013398275.1. NCBI lineage: Eukaryota > Metazoa > Chordata > Aves > Passeriformes > Nectariniidae > Promerops > Promerops cafer. The sequence continues at coordinate 27,868 of VZSE01002030.1, read as the reverse complement.
AAACAAAGCACATACAATGGTCCATCTGGGCAAATAATTTCTGAGAAGGCTTGCAAGACAAATAGCACAGCACACTCTGAGACACAACACATGAATAATAAAAGGCCATTTTAGCATTATATATTTGCTAGCATATAATAAGATATGCTGGATTTACACTGAGGTTTAGATTTGTCTTGTTTAAAAATGCTAAATTCTACTTTAGTGGAGCCAGTATTTCACATTACTGTTTCTACTGAAATCCTGATGCTGCTTCTAGTACTAAAAGGTAATTTCTCAATTCTAATTAAAAGTCTTTAATTATATCTCAAGTCACTATGTTTAACAAAACCAAACAAATAACCTGCAGCCCTCAGACCAGCAGAAGTTCACTGATTTCAGCCAGGGATGATATGTATCTCAATTAGCACCAAATTACAAATTGAACATATGCTGCCAGTAAAACAATGTTCCAGTGCTGTTTTTTCAGTGCACTGGTCTGGAAAGAAGTCTCCTGTTCTGATTCATGGACAAACTTCTGGCTTTGACAGGGGTTGAGTGCCACAACAGAACCAAGGTCAGAGCTTCCAAACAACTTTTCTTTTTGAAATCTAAGAGGACTGGAGAGAAGAAAACCACTGCCCACAGCCTGGAGCTGCCCAGCCCTGAATGAGGAGATCCCACATTGACAGATGAACAGCCCAGTGACTAAATCACTGTCAGCTGCTCTTCTTTTACATACATATATATATATATTTCCTAAGAAATAGAAAACCATACTGAGGAGACCACACAGAGAAAGATCATTGTCAGTCTTTGAGTAAGCTGGATTGTTTCAAGCATTGGGATGAATTGTTTCATTGCATATGGATTATGAACACGATCAGAGCTGAACGTTCAGCATCTATATCTGGAAGCAAAGACATGTCTGACTTAGCAGGGGAGAAGAAAAACTGCCCATGAATCTAGTAAGGACAAACATATTGAAAAAAAAATAGGATGAGAAACAAACTTTGTATAACTGATGAAGTAATCTGAGATGAGAGTTGATTTGACTGTAAGGGTGAACAATTTTTATACAGCAGGGCAGGAAATAAAAAAAACAGAACAATACAGTTCATTTGGTATTTCCTGGTCTTCACAAGATGTTAAACATAATTGTTTCAGGTTTCATTAATTCTGTCTTTACTTTTCTCTAGTATGTGCATGTCTTGGTGCTATTCATTAATCAGCCAATAAATGTGGTATTAATTCAATTATCACTGCTGTTTGCTTTGGGAGACAAAGGTGGTGAGGGCTGCTAATGCCTTCACAGTGAGGTGAATTCCAAAAGGTCCAGCACAGCTGCAGAGGTGTTTGCTTCAATGAAAAACCTTTTACCTGAGCTGCAGACAAGATGAACAGCCTCTGAGATCCACCTCTGAGGCCCCAGAGCCTGGCAAAGCTGCCCTGGAGAACTGACACCTCTGCTGGGTCCTGAGCAGCTTTCACTGGCTGAGAGGGGGGAAAAAAATGCCCTTTTCTGGGCCAGGGCCCATTTGGGGAGGGATGTGGGTGACAAGCACCTCTAAGCCTGCTGGAGCTTTGAAATAGCAGGGGACAGAAGTAGGAAAGCAACAGTCTTTCTCAGGTAATGCTCTTCCTTCTGTGCTTTCACTGGATGAAATGGAGAACAGAAAATTCTGAATCCTAGTCCAAGTCAGCTACAACTTTGGCTAAAAATCAAACCAACTTGTCTCCAGTCATATCTCATATAAAAATTCTACAACGTAATAAATTTTATAGATGTCTGAAAAAATACACACTTTTAAATTAAGTACTACTTAAATTATTTATTGTATTATTCCCTATTGTATAACTCACTATAAGTGAGTAAGTGTATAAATTCCCTTTCAAGATTAAATTATGGCTGGCTCATATTATTGGAATGAAACATCTCAGTGCTGTTGCTTTGAACTTTGCTCTAACAAAATCCTCTGTATAGAAGTCTGAAAGGAATTAAGTTACATGCATTTCTTACTTCAGCTGGCAGATCCATGAAACTTCAGCAGAGAAAAAAAATAAAATATGTGGGTCCACATCCAGGAAGATTTGCTTTGACATTACTCTCATTTTCTGCACCAGGTTATTTCACTGTCTTGAACTACAGCCATGCCCTAAGCATTCATCTCTGACAAGAGCAAAACACACTGATTCACAAAACCTGTCAAGAGCAGATTTAGGCTGACAAAAACCAAGTCAAACTTGTATAATACTTATTATATTATAATCCCTTGAGAATGTTGCTATCTCCCTGCTAGTAAAGGTACAGTCACAGCTTCTGCACTTTGCCCAGCGTTCTCATTTCTTTTCAGTGCAATTGATCCTTGAGGATTTTTAACCTTGGCCTGAGAACCAGTTTAGTTTGAGCTATGAAAAGCATTAGGCTCAAGAAAAACATTAAAACATTTAAGTGTGATTTTGTAGCAAGAAGCAGCACTCAAAAAAGGTGCAATGGATGATTATTGTGTTTAACAGCACTTGTGGTTCACACCTGTTCTATTCACAAAAAAGAGGGAGGAAAAGATTTTATTTCTGCCACTTTTTCAAAATCAACCTGGGACTTCACTTGATCTGTTTTTGTGTTACTAAAAGTTACCATAAATTGTAGCTCAGTAATTCTATTGATATGTGAATCAGCCACTACAATAAACCCTTCAACCACCTTATCTGTCAGGGATGCAAATAACAGTAATTGTTGAATAATATTCTCTAAATTTCACTTTACTTCCAGCTTTGCCAAGTGGATATAAAATAGCCTGCTATTTGCATAATCATTTTAGGGGAAAAAAACCCAACGATGTGCTGAGGATTTAAGTCCCAGATGAAGAAAAAAAAAAAGAGGAGCTGCTATAATCTCCAACAAAGTGGCATTTCAGCCTAAATGACAGCAGAAATGGAAGATGCCTTGCATACAGATGATTTGTAACATGCTGGAGCTGGGATGCACCAACTAGAACAGGAGCAGGACAAGAGTTTTGCTCACCTCCATGAGATTTAGGGTCAATGAAGTTATTAGTTCTCTTACCTTTGGGGACATAATACGGAGCTACCAAAGAAAGGGCAAAGCCAGACAGGTTGGGATTTAAATGAAGGACTTTTTTGCCTCTTCTGCCTGGCCAGTGCCACTCCTGCTCACAGTGGCCAAGCCCTGCTGGCCTGGCAGAGGCTGCTCAGGGATGAGGAGGAGCTGGGCTCTAGCAGTGGAAGAAGAAACTATCACAGACAGCAACCATTAGATTTGCTCCAGAAATCATTAAGAACTGCTGAGCTAAGGCAAATCTTTCAGGAAAATTATTCCTGTTGATTTGAACGTAGCTGTAGCTGACAGCACTCCCCAGCCTCAGCAAACTGATGCAGCAGCAGGTTATCCTGATTTCAAACACCTCTGCAAAACAGGGAGAGAGTGAAAGCCAACAGGTCCAGACTCCCTGAGGGATAGACACAGCACGGCTGGAGCTTGTTTCCTTGAGACAGAAATGTTACTCCTGTAAAAACCTCATCACACCTTTCTCTTACCCAAGGATCTGCTGGCTTCTGGGTAGTTCAGCAGTATTATTTAAGTGGTAGGAGACTGCTGGGGCCCAGACACACCAAATCACCTCTGATGCACGCTGTGGGCAGTGCCTTGCTCTCTGCTCCCCAGGCTTCCTGCCCCTCTGGGATTGCTTCTGAGTGCAACTGCTGCTCCAAGCAGGGTTGCAAATGTGAACTGCTTCAGAAAATACACAGCCAACACCTTATTTGAGCAGTGTTTAGATTTCACCCTACACATCACTAAAAAAAAAAAAATTTAAAATGTCTTCTTACGAAAAGAATCAACTTGTCCATAAAATTAGTAATGGAATTCTGTATAACTCTACAGTCTACACACACTAGTGATGACACTTTAAACTCCTGATTTAATCAGCTTTTCAGTGTCAGTTTTTATTTGTTTAATAATATCACAACTGAAAAAAAAATCCAAGAAGTAGCAAACAGCTACATGTGTTTGATGTTGTATGTGAAGGCCTCTGATATTTAGCAACTTCTTTGATGCTTTGATCTCCAAAGAAATCTTACTAAAATTATGATCAAAGGATTTTATATTATTCTAAGTACTTAAGAACAAACCATCTTAGGGCAATAATCAGTATTCTGTTTAATCCTTCACCCTTGGAATCCATTATTGCTAAGCACCTCAATCTGATGGGAGTTATTCTCCTGAAACAGTTACAAGTACCAAAAAGCAACACTTCCAACTTACAGAGCCAAGAGCTGGATTGCATTCTGCTGGCTAAAAAGGGATTTTTGAGACTCTTTTTAAAATGGATGTAACTTAAGGAAAATTGGTATGCAGCTCAGACCAGGCAGATTTTTAGTTTTCTACAGCAGACAAAGAAATAGAATTTCCAATACACAACTACTTTTGATTTAATCTATTTCTAACTATTTCCTATTGTCAGTGTTTATAGAGCACTATTACACAGATGGATATATCTAATATTTATAAAGTAAATTAACACTCTACTTTATAACATGCAAAGACAGATAAATAATTCATTATCCTTTTCATCAATCTGACCACATAATGCCTATTTCAGTGTAATATTAAGTATTGCACCAGACTGGTGGTTGTAATCCCCTATGGTGAGTTAAATCAAACAGTGTGATACAAAGAATCCCTACTCTGCAGCCTTCAAAACAGGAGAGTATTAGAGACAAGCAAGGTTTAACAAAAACACTAATTACACCTTAGATTATGGATTTACCATCGTTGGTAGATGAGAGGTAAGGGAGGGTTGTACTTTTTGTGGAGAAGTAGAGGAATTCCTGACTCCCAGCCACAGCCTTAACAACCTCCAGACCCTGCCTAAGCAACTCCTCCTCAGTTTCACCTGTGCAGATGATTCTTCCTCCTGCACACCCCACCCACCAGGGTGGGTTTCCTGCTGTTTCCATGCCCATGCTCCACTGCCCTTTGATGGGGAAAGATGGTGAGCAGGCTGCTGTGCAAACACCTCTGCTGCAAGCATTCTTGCAGGCTGACAGGAAAGCATGCCTGCTCTAAATGAAAATCAATCTCTGTTAAATCTGTGGCTCGTCTGGGCTGGTGTGGCTCTAGAGCTCACAGAGCTGGGCTCAGGCAGGAGGGCCAGGGAGCCACACTCAGCTCTGCAGGTGTCACAGCAGCAATGCCAGGGGCATCCACGGGACCCAAACAGAGGCAGGCACAGCTCAAGCACATCTCTGACAAACCTGAAGGTTATCTGTCCTTTTGGGGGAGAAGGCCTGTGAAGGAAATGTCTCTCAAGAGGCAAGGTTAATTCATCTTGGAGCACCCTCTGTCCTGACTTCAGCATTTACAGTTTGGTTGTCACAGCCTCACAGGCTCATTTTGGGTTTGCCCTGTTGGTATCTCTGTCCCTGAGGAGCAGGAAGCTGCACCAGCAGAGGACAATCCTCCAAGCCAGGAGTATCCCGGGCTCCTGAAGGCACCAGCAGGAGCTGCCTGCAGTCCCAGGCTCCACCTGAACTGTGGGGAGCAGGAGTTGCCCCCTGCTCCTGGGGCTGTGGGCTCTGGGGCAGCTCATCAGCAGCCAGGGAGCAGCTTCCAGGGAATTCTGCCTCACTGGAGCCCACAAGGCAATGGAATCTTCAGCTGCCTTGAGCAAACCCACACCAGCTCCTTCAGGCCTACAGCCCTGGAACGTGGACTACAATGAGCACCACCTAGAGATTTTACCTTCAGCTCCATGATAAAATGGTTTTATCTTGGAAAATTACTTACTTGATTAAAGTGCTGAAGTTTATCAATTAAATTGTTGATGAGTGGGTCCAATGCTCTGACTTTCAGCTCTGGATTATTAATTTGTGCCTTCAGTCCATTGGAAACAACTCTGCTGGTATAACTGAAAAGCAGAAAAAAAATAACACATCAGTGACTGGAACCATATCCATCAGAACCAAAAATCGTATTACAGGGGACTTACAAAAGGAAAATGTTTTGTAAATGGGAATAAAATTTATTATAAATATTTATGTTTTAAAATACACCAACCAGAATAAAAGTCACAGTTTCTTGCAGTATCATTTACCACTTTAAACTATTCAAGTCATGAACCAACAGCAATTTCATAAACCATAGAGAGGCTTGTTTCAGTCATAATTTAGTATTTGAACCTTTGTAACTAACATTCTCAAGTTCTTCCTTGTAGCAGTCAAAGCTGATAGCTTCCAAAAATTCATTTTTTTGTTCTTGCAGAAACTTGGGGAATTTAAGACAGAAATTATGTTTTATGAGACTGAAACAAATTCCAATGAAAGGGGGGTGTGATTTGAAAAAGATCCCTAATGGAAGTGTGAACTGGAGTCCTGTTGCCAGAGCAGCAGGGGACACTGGGGACAAACTCTCTGGGGACACTGTAAAGCAGCAGCTGCTGCTGCAGCAGAGCTCCCCAGAGCAACTCCCTCTGCCCAAGCCCTGTGCTGGCTGAGGAACAGCAGCTCTCTCTCACCCACTTCTCTCACTGACTGGTGACTGAACAGCTCCTGCCAGTCTCTTCTGGGAGCACCCCACAAAGGTATTCCCAAACCCTGCGTGGGCTGGGGCTCCCCCAGGGCACCCTCACGGGGAACATTCCGGGGTTGTGCACATTTGGCCTCTGCTTCTCTCCGTGTCTGCACCACAGCTGAGGGGCTGAATTCACCAGCATCAGTCTTTGCTGAAGCCAGGAAGTATCCAGACTCCTTCAGATTTGCTCCAGCATCTATCTGTGTACAATTTAAGTTCCACAGAGCTACAGAGCAGCCTTTTTTAGAGAGTTATGGTTTTTAGGGTTGTATGAACCCCTGAATTCAGCACTCTTTTGTCACAAAGGGGATCAGGGATGTTTTGCATGACCAGCTTTGAACTGGACAAGTGTTCACAAACCAAACTCTCCCAGACTCACACACACACACACCAGGGAGGATCTCATCAAAGACATTAAAGTCATTTAAGACTCAGATTGGCATCTTTGGAAGTGAGGGAGCCACTGCCTCTGCTCCTGTGGACTGAAATGTGGAGAGGAGCAGCCTGCTCCATCTTTCACTCTGATCATCCCTACACACTTGGGTGTGCCAGATGTTCTCCTATCAGTGACTTCTTCCCTGTAAACCAGTTTGTGCTGAAGCTGAGGACAGCACTTCTGAGTGGAAAACAAGACCCAAATTCTATTGTAGAAAGGCAACAGAATGAACTGGAGGGAGACCTAGCTCTCCAAATATATTTGTCCTATCTTAGTTTCATTTAGGATGAACAACAAATTTCTGCAAACTGCTGGCACAACACACTGCTGCTAAAGGTGTGGCTTAGAAAAAGAAATATCTGAGAGTGGCCTGCTTTTTCAGTAAACTCAATACATGTCACTTCTCAAGGAAAAAAAAAAAAAAAAGAAAAAAATTGTTTAGAACAGAGAATTGAGAAAAATAATGTTTTGCCTCAATAGCCAGATAGTATTTAGAGGACAAATGGTAAGGAAAACCTTTTTCACTGACATAGTATTTTTTTTGTTCACTGAGCTTTTTAATGTTCTCTTTTTTCTTGATATGTAACTCATCCATGTGTAAACTAATCTGAAGTGTAAACTTCCACAATGCAGTGGCACACCCAAAATGATGGTAGGGCTCAGATCTTAGAAGCAGACCCAGCTGGACTTATGTCCCCAGGAAGAACCCAGCTAAACTATTACTCTGAAGCCAAGGGTGATATGGATTGTAAAAATCCACATCAATGCATTTGGAAAATATTACAACACTGTTCCATCTTACCTGCCTTTACCTTTATTCACAAATCATAATTATTTGCTGAATGCTCAACATAATTCATCATGTGAAAACAAACACATGGTGACCCACTGTAGAAATACAAGGACATGTGACACAGCTTCCTGAGATCATCTCCTTTTAAAACAGGAGAAATTTGATTTAATGGGTCAGCTCCTGGCCTCCACCAGTCTGTCTGGGGATTCCCTGCGTGTGCTGCTTTGTCTGATCTGAAACTCATCAACAGCAGCAAAATGCAAGGGCTTTCCTTTTCACTGCTCCTCACTGCTCTCCATTCAACCCCTGGTTGGAGCTGTTGGAATTTCTCTGGAGCCTTACATCACTATAATCCAGGGTAAAGAAACCTCTGGGTGGGCTGGGGTGTTTTTTGGCAAATGATATTGGTTTTTTCCCCATGAATCACCAGCCTCCACTGACTGCCCCTAAGTGCTATTAGAAACCCACAGCACTGCATGGAGTCTGCACAAGCATGGCCAGCTCAGAGACAGCAGCAGCTTAATGAAGAGTCCTCAAAGGGACCCAGAGGGAAAGGGACTCAAAGGGAAAGCCAGGCTCAGCCAGCTCATTCTTACTGCTGCTGCTAAATCCTCCCTTCCCACAGACCATTACCAGGGCCATGTGGAATGAATGAGTTCACAGCCCACCGAGGCAAAGGGGCTCTCGTATCCTTCAAGCTCCAGCCATGATCAAGGACTCCCTCTTTAAAGCTCTGGAGATAAGCATTGTGCACAGATATTTCTGCTGTCCAGGCTGTTCTCAGTTAGATTCATCACACAGCTTAACTAAATTCACATGTCAGAGACTGCATGCATGACCTGTGTGAATCCTGCTTCAGCTCCTTCACCTCCCTGGTGCCACCACCAGGGCACCAGAAGTGGCCCAGCTCTGGTCTGGAACGTGACCTGCCCAACTGGAAAAGCCCAGAAAGCCAACTGGAGTGGTGAAACAGATGGGAGCTGCCCCATGAATGGGGTAAAAAGCTGCTGGAAAAGGAGGTAAAAGACTTGCAGGGCACAAAGCCAGCTCTTGGGTTTTCCCATAATAACCTGGTTTAGCCCGAGTTGATCATAGTGGAATTGTTCAATTAGGACCAACAAAAATGATGAAAAAAAAATGTGTGGCAGATGACAAAATACTTCTGCTTAGACACTGCTGTCTTGATGATGTATAGTGTGTAATTAATTTTTTTTAAATGTGATTACCAGCTGTGGTTGTCCTGTGTGCTCTCACTGGGAGATCACTGCCAGAACAAGCCTGAGCTGGAGAGACTCAGTGGATTCAGGAGATGGTGATTTCAGAGGAGAGGGGCTTCAGCTCTTGAGGAGAAGGAGACAGGGCAGGAGAACTGCACACCCAGCAAGAAGGGAGTAACTCCCCCAGCCCATCCCAGCCCAGCACTAAAGCCTGCACTAGAAACAGACATTTTGTCCCTCTGACCCAAACCACCAAACTGCAGATCCTTCTACTATCTCTGGACCACGTTAAAACACTTTGGAATAAACACTATACATTTCCTGAAAGATAATCTGATTACTTCTTTGCACTATCTAAACCATTTTTTTTTTGTTGACATCAGATCCTGAATTACTGGAAATGTACATTAAGTAAGATCAGAAATTGGCTTGCTTTATTTAATAACCTGCAATTTAACTGAAATATTGTAGTACAGAATTGTTAACTCTGGTTACAGCTCTAGTACTTTATTCCAACTAAACCCAGAAATGTCAGCAGAAATGTCCAGGGAAGTTGTATTAAAATATTGTCACTGGAGCAATCCTGAAAGTAGCTGTTACACTGGAGCCCAGTGAACAGCTTGTGCAGACAGAATTTTCATCCAGACCTCAAGCCTCAGGCCAGTGTTATTTCCACTGATTGATCAGGCTAAGCTATGATACTTTAAAAAAACAAAAGCAAATTATAAAAAAACCAGCCTCTCAAACACAGCTTTTCAGTATTTCAGAAGAACAGTATCGACTTTTTAGATCTCAGGTAAGGCTCATCTCAAGTTTAAAAATAGATAAAAAGTGAAATGCTGTTTACATATGGGATTCCATTTCAACTCAAGTAGTATGTTTTTATTTCATAAATAAATAAAGATAAATTAAGATATCTGAGTAAAAATGCTATTTTAAAAAGCCAGATGCTGTTCTGAAATGTGTCTTAATTCCTAATATGAAAAGGAAGCAAGGTACAGAGTTTTCTCAAAGGCAAATATGCCTTTAAAAAAAATTTAAAAAGCATATAAAACAGAAATAACTTTGAATTCCAGGCAAAGGACTGCAGGAGCTGCATCAGGGACAGATCTAAGCAGCAGTGGTATTTAGCCACAAAAGCCCAAGAAACAGAGTGCTGTTTCTGCTGTTTCCACACCACTTCCCTGCAGCAGAGCACAGCAGCCAGGATGCTGTGGGCAGCTTTTGTGAGCATTATCGAGGCACATTCCACACCTTGGGAACACACACTGAGCATTTCAGGATTATCTGTGTAGGAAATCCAGGATGCCTGGAACAGGGACTTCATCTCAATGCAGTTCAGTTCTCCTCATTTTACTCCTCTGTTCTCTGCTTGAGTATTTGACCCAACACAGCTGTGCAAGAGGCATCAAAAATCTTATTTAATTGTGAGATAAATGGGCCATCAAACATCACATGGCAAAGCTGGAAATCTGAGCCTTACAGTCAGTTCAAAGGAATCCAGGAAGTGCAGCAAACATCTCTATGGGACATAAACTGCTTTTGATGAAATCATCTGTCATACAACCTTAAGAGCTGCCGTATATGTAAAAGAAGAATAAAATCCACTGCTCAGAAGATTTACTATGTATTTGCTGAGATATTTCTGATTTTGTGATCACATTTTACAAAAAATAAATTCCACACTGTACATCAAGACAGCAGTATCCAAGCAGAAATACTTTGTCATCTGCCATGCATTTTTTTCATCATTTGGCACTGATTGAATAATTCCACTAGGATCAGCAAGGGCTAAAACAGCAACACCTTTCTGAGACATACTGGCAAGTACAAACTCTTCCTGGCTGAGACTTGAAAAATCACATCTCACCATTTATTTCTTTGGTGTTATACAAATACGACTGTCCTATTTTCTGTACAAATGTAAAAACTATTCAGTAAGAGAAGAACACGTTGGAAATCTGCAGACTGGACCACTTAAAAGAAAATATCTGCTTTCTCAGCCTTCTAAAACTCAACCTGCTAAAGCCAGAGAGCTCTAGAGTAAGCCACTCATTTTCCAGTGAAATCACAAAGTGTTGAGACAAAGCAAGACTTTACATCAATCATTTCACATCCAGCTCTGCTTCTTTCACCTCTGGGCACAACTTACTCAGCAGCAGATCCTCCCAGAGATGTGTGTTGCCTGCAAACCCTCCCAGAAGCAGAGGGCACTGTGCAGACAGAACCAGAGGAGTTGAAACGATGCCTCTCCAGCCCCGTGTGCTGGCCAGGGTGCAGCAGCCTGTTCACTTCAGCAAATCCTCAGCACAGCACCAAGAGCAGCCACCACCCACCCCTGAGTGACCCAGAGGTTAAAGGGTGATGGGGAGAAGCAAGGGAAGAGCTCTGAATGTGCCATTTAGTAAGAAGCAATGAGAAATATGGGTAAGTTACTTAACCAGCCTTGAGAACCCCTGAAAAAGTAATTCAGTTCCATTAGGCATGGCTCGCCAGATGGTGGGGTTTGTCTTGTATTCATTCATAATTTGACCCTTAGGCTGGAATGGTTTGCCTGAAATTCAATAATGTGAATCCACTGCTGATCTAGAGCAGCCTGTGGTGTCCACAAATTAATAATTTTTGGACATTTCCCTTGCAGTTTTCAGATGCAGCCCCTGGACCGTGCCACCCTCTGACCTAGAGGGCTCTGCAATCCTTTTTATTTTTTTCCCCAATTCAGGGAACACAGAAACATGCACCAACTAGTAAAAGCAGTGACATAAACTGTAGAGTTGCAGAATGTGACAGAATTCATCAGGATTATCACTTTGATCTGATTGACCCCTCTGCCCACTTCTTCCCGAGGTGGCAAGAACAAGCAGAACGCAAGGCAAGCGCACATCCCAGCTGCTTGTCACTCATGAGTAACTTCAAGGAAGGAAAGAAAATGCTGTTTTCCCTGAGGTGTTGCTGAGTTTAAACACACTTCTCCACGAGGAAAAGCAGAGCAGGACTCCCCTCGGACTCAGCTTTCCCTGAGCTGCTGCACACAACGAGCTGGAGAGGGGTGAGTGCCCCCATCTCCCCTGAGCCTTGGCACTAAAGTGACCAACACAGGCTGTGCTTCATCTCTGAGCAACTCCCACAATGGCACTGCTCACAAAAATATCTCCAATCACACATTTTGTCATTTCTGCACCAGCTCAAATCTGGTTACCCTCACAGAGCATCACATGGCTGAGAGATCTCCAAAAAGGGATGATCAACCCATGACCAGTACTGTTCTCTAAGCAACTAAGCTGACAAAATAAACACTTTATTGCAAAAAAAAAAAAAAGGAAACACATCTTGGTAAGTTTACTGGCACATAATAAGCAGCCATGGCTTATTTTTGAGGAAAGAACCAAGGCATTTATGCCAGTGTACAATTCTGCTGAAAGAGATGGAGTCACCAGGGTAAAATCAGGATGCATAAAGGAAAACTATTTCATGTATTCTACACAATCAGCTGAGCACAACTGCTGCAACATTCTGTGAGAGAAAGGTTTCTCTTTTGAAAAATACCTATGCAAAGAGTTCATTTGGAAATGATTAAATAACTGCCAACAGATTACAAGAAAGCTCAAGTCTGGCACATAATGAGTTTAGCTGCCCTGAAGATTTTGTGAAGCAGAACTGACACGATGAGAATTCCATCTCTGCCAGAACTATTCTAATGGGCTCCAGTGGAAGTTTCACAAATAATCTTATTTATTAGCAATTATGGAAAACGATGAGACAAATGCAGTGTGCTAATGGGATAATTAGAAAAGGAAAATCACAAAGCCAAACAGCATTTAAAATGGTCTTTCTCCACTTCTACAGGGCTGAAAAAGACCTCCTGTAGTCTAGATTATAAAGACAGTTTTAAGACTGCAGCTACAAAACCAAGTTACCAGATGGCTTCAAGTGACTGGATGATGCCAGCCCATGAACACTCTGAAAATCAGTGAAAAACAACCAGAGTGTACATGTTGTGAGAGATGTCAGCCTCCAAAAAGATGTGTTCCTCAGTTTGTCCAAAATCATGCAGCAAATGTACTGACTGGAGCATCACAGAATATTGTAAACACTTGAAGAGTGTTGCAAAAAAAAAATTACTACAGATTGTTGGTGGAACAGCCTTCATTCTTCTCCTAGGTGTACAAAAAGTTACCTTAAGGCACACTGAAAGCACCAAAGAAATTTGTAGAAGTTAATTGGACAATCTTTATTATGTCAAGGGAAAGAAAGGACTTGCCTGGAACACCATCAGATAGGAAAGCTCTTTAGTTTCAAGTGAAATAAACTCTTCAGGACACACAAAAGGTACCTCTATACCAGTCACACAGAATATAATGAGCCATGAAAATGATACAAACCCAAAAGCTGACAACCTAACTGGGAACTGGAGGCATAAAGAGCATTATAATGACTCGAGAAACAGAACAGAAAACAGAACAGTAAACAAAAAATATATACTTATCAAAACAGCATCTGTGGCCATTCCTAAGGGAAAAGTAAAGCTAATCTGAAACACCTTTTCCTCAGCAACTCCCAGGCCAGGAGAGAGCCTTCCTTGAGTACAAACAGAGATAAATCCTGGGGGAGAAAGTGATGCTGCCCCTCGAGGAGGCTGGCAGCTTCCACTCTGTTCTGCTGGGCAAAGCAAATGGAACAGGTGATGCCTGACTTCTGAACCTGCCAGATGCAAGACACTGGTGGAAAACAGCACCAACTCAGCACAAAACACATTCTCAGGAGAGGACATGAACTCTTACAAGAAAAGTAAAAGCAGAAAGCAAATAAAAGCAAAAAATAAACTTAGCAGCGCAGAGGAGAATGAGCACAGAGCAAGGGCTCACTTTATTTGGTTGACAGGATTTTAGACAGGCCAAGGCAGCAAGAATCCAATTGCCTTTCTGAAAACCCTGGGTGCAGATACTTAACAATTAGTCTTGACAGATGACCATGGCTATACAAAAGGATATTCTGTGATCCCAGCATAGAAATTTTTATGAAGCAAAATGGAAAATTTCCTAATTTGCACACTATCTGACATATGTCACAGGGAGAAGATCTTGCCTGTGGCTCATTAAAAGCAAAACAAAACAAAACAGAAATAGATTACTACTGAGGTCAAAATTCCAGCTTTCTTCAGAAGCCAGTTTCTCCACATGCACATAGATACACATGGGAGATTAAAGCACAGCTGTCAATAATGAATATATGAAGTGCAGCTCTGTATGAACTCAGCTCAGGGACTGAACTCTGCCCTCCAAGCCCTTGCTGATCCCCCTGGCTTTGGCCCCAATTTCATTCCCTTATACAGTTTTTCCAATATATTTGTGCAATATATTCACTGCAATTCTTATATGCTCCAGTGTCTCCACTTCTGCCCACATCCTAATACCTTAGAGCAGGTGCTTGGTCCTTGAATCCCAGATGGAAAAGCTATTTACCTTTCTGGGCTGCAGAAAGTAGTCTGTACCTAGTGCAAGGCACATAGTTCCAATTTATTCCTATTTCCAGGTTAAGAACTTCATCACGAAGATGGTGGTGTTAAATTTTATATAAGTAAAAAGCAAATAGGAGATCTTAGTGCTGTATAGAAGGAGATCAGACACTAAGACTTCCAAGTCTCCTGACTCAAGTGTTCTTAAACTCCTTCCCTTTTGCTTCATCTTTTCCACCAGCAAGACAGGCAGCTGAAATCATCATTCCAAAGCACCCAAGTTTTATTCTTGATAGAAGAACCAGTATTTTACTGCAGAAGATACCTGTTCATCTCACCAGCAGACCTACACATTTCATCCAGGCTCTTCCTTCTGCAACTGCCTGACATGGATCAGGACAATTAGCACTTCTTGTCCCCCTAAGAGTAAAACAAGAGCCCAACTGCACTCAGCAAATCCTGTGAGCAATGCCACTGCTGATGGCTACAGGCACTGGACTGGGCTCAGCCTGGAGGCATCCTCACTGCTAGAATTCCTACAGGCACACCAGAGCCTCTGCCACACTGGCACCACAGGGGGATGTGCTCAGCACAGACCTTTCCAGGGCCAGCTTCATGGTTTAGAAGCCCTGTTAAAAGCAGCACTTTCTATTTGTTCTAGCCTTTACCTAACTAAATATTTGATGCAGTATTTCAGTATGTAGCAAAAAATCACTGTATTTATCGCTCCTGAAAACACTGCAGAAAATGTCAGTAGTAGTAAAGGGCAAGTATGGTCCAGTTGTGGAGAGCAGAATGTCTTTGCACTTGTCCAAGACAAATGTTTACCCAGGTCAAGGTTGAAGAGCTCGAGAGAAACGTGGGAAACTGAGCAGCCTCTATTCATGTTTTTGTCGTTAAACACAAAGCATTGTTTTCCTTGCTCGAGTGTTTGGTACTTCCCACAAAATAACTGCACTAGAAGAGAGGTCAAATGTAGAAAGATTTTCCTGTCATCACACATCTGGAACAGAGAATATTTATGCAAAAGTCAATTTATTTGACCTATATGGTTCAATTTTTCTGCTAATACTGCTGTAGATTTATGTCTGGTTGAAACTGTTCCCTTCTGCAATTTAGCATCTCTCCCCCTTGATTTTGCAGAAAGGTCACAATCCCGAGTTCATGATTTTATACTTTGCTGCCACAGAGACAAACAGCAACACAAATTCACACAAGTTTGCTGCAGGATTAATGACAGCAAAACCCCATTGTTGGGGGCAACACACTGAATGCACACGAATGCATGCACTGCAAAACATTGTGCAGAAGAGCTAGGAAGAAAAATAAGGGCAGGGAATCCCTTTCCACATTCTACAAATGTCCTCTTCTTGAAAACCCAAGCTGCCAGTTCAGTCATGGCATGCACAATCTTATTTTTGATAGTTACTTTTAAGGCAGACCACAGCAAATGGGAAGAGGAACCACTTCTGACATAGTTGCAAGTTAGTGGCTTGTTTCCTCTAAAGTTTTGATTTCTGTTGCAGAGATTCCCTTCCCTTAAACCCCTGCAAGAGCTGAAACCCTCTGTGTTAGATGCAGACAAAATCAAAATCCTCAGTATAAAATCCCCAAGTAAGCAAACACAAGGCAGATCAGGAGGCTCACCAAGGACAGGTAAACTCAAACAATCTGCCCACCACACATACCATGTACCACACTCACAAACATGCATTTTGTGCTTGCTAGCTAAAAGGTGTACACAGCTGAAAACAGAAAAATAAATAGAATGAGTAACATAATATAAAAAAAACCAAGCCTGACAGGACATGGTGCTGCACACAACAGAGAAGGCCCCTCCAGCAATGTCCTGATGTTGCAGTGATGGCCCTACAGCCCTCCCCTACAGAAAGCCCTTTTCTTTGCATTTAAGTATAATCACAAATAATCTGTTCAGTAATAGCATTCTACTCTTCTCAATTTATATTCAGGGGATGGAGTTACAGTGCCTTCAGCAGAGATCCTAAAAGGACCCTGTTCCATCCCATTCCCACTGATCATCTAGTCCTAAAATAATCTAAGTTCACACTTGGAAGATTCTAATGGGCAAGGAACCAAAAGCTCTCCCACTTCCCAGGGCGAGGCATGGAGGTCAGGAGCCACCCAGCAGCTCCTTATCTTTTCTGTGGACACAAGGTGCAACACCAAGCACTTGAGAGCTGGAGTGTGACCACCCCTGGTTAAAAAAGGAGCTGATAGTTTCAAGTGGCTGCCACTGGCTGAGCAGAGAGCTCCTTGCTCAGCTCAGCAGCTGCCCTGACCTGTGTGTTTTCCAAGTCTTCCCTGAGATGCTGAGAGATTTTGCCCACCACACACAGAGGAGCTGACACCCCTCAGCAGGGGAAGTACAAACCTGCCTGTCCTCAGCCATAAGGAAAGGCCTACAAATACCAGGGAGACAAAAAACCACAACAAGAGAACTGGCTTTGCTTTCCTGCCAGAAAATCAGGGGGAAAAGGAGAAATAAATAGACAGGAAGTCTCTTTTTTCCTTTTTCTTTTTAAAGATGTGTACAGTATTAGAGAACATAGAGAACTAAAGTCATTTGGAACACAAGACAAAAGGATTGAGAGAATAGCAGGCAGTTTGTTGTGGCACAACTATCAGCTACAAAGCACCACTTGTTATCTGTGTGCTAAAAATACTGCTATGATTAACAGCAAGGCCCAAGGAGAGAACAAATAATAGAAGAATAAATGACGTAACGATGTTCAAAAAAAAGAAAGCATGTGACATTTCAACATTTACAATAGGATCTGAACAGACTTCAGTTGTCTGCAGCATCATCCATGCTGGAGGCATCCTGAAGAACTTCACAGAGGGTGGGTTGGGCTGGTACTACTGAAGGCAAATGGAACAGGCTTTAGTCACTATGAACAGCACACAAATATTACAGCTGTTTTTCAGTACAGGAAATAACTGCAAGTCTACAGAGCTAATGCTGTTGGATATTTAATTCCTCTTTTGGATATGATGGCCAACACAGCACAAGGACACTGGTGATGGACAATTATGCCTGAATCTGTTCTACAGAGATTTACAGAGAGAGAATTACCACATGCACAAATCCACAGGCTTTGAAAGTTATGCTGGACAAAGGCAAGAGGAGGCAGAGAAGGAGGAAGCACTGACTGTCATGTCCTACCAGGGCACAGAGAATCTTTCAACAAAGCAACTGGGTTAACAAGCTAGGAACCAAGTTGTCTTGTTTTAATGACTTTAAACCAAGTGTTCCCTGTCAAAGTATTTTCTGCAGACGTTTGTTAAACTTGCCAATCCTCTACTTTGAGATTGCATTTAAAGAACAATGAATGAAATTAATTAAAATTAATCAAAATAGGTGCAGGGAGTGAGGAAGTAGTTTATTGCTTGCTTCATTTTAGATGAATCACCTCTTTTTACCATGGAAAAAAAATTAATCAAAAGAATAAGGATTAATTTGGCAAAAGGTAAATTATTTCACCTGATTTTCTCTCTTAGTGTCTAAACTAACAGTTTATTAATCCCTGAGGTGTGCAGGCTATTTCAATGTGTCTGCTTAGTTTTACATACACTTACAAGTTTCTGTTTGGATCTTGCCTTGGCATGAGACTAAATGCTACCAAAAATTACTTGCCTCCACATAGACAATAATGCTCAGCAAGAATGGTCTCTCATTTATTTTGGAAAAGCATCTGAAACTCTAATGACAGCTCTCCCCTTGGCTAAATGGTGCAAACACAGCAAACTGCGTGACGAAAAAACCATTTAATCAGTGTTTTACTGGTTTTCATCTCAAATAGAGCAATGTATGATCCACATAAAAAGATAAGGTAAAATTATTACAAATTACTGGATGATTAGCCCAGCACAGGCCAAATCTGTTAGGCAATCAAAGCCTGTGGCTTAATGCCACTGCACAGGAGGGACGAGCCTGGAACTTGTGCAAGCAGAACTAAGAGCCTCTTGTGAGAGCCCAGCAGGGTGGCCACACCGTGGGGATGCAGCCTCCCAGCCTCCAAAGGAGCTGCCACTGAGCAGAGCTGGGAACTGCATTCCTTCACCCTTGTGCCACCACAGAGGCAGGGAATTGTCTCCCAGCCCACACTCTCTCCTTCCCAAACCTGTCTGCTCTGGCACAGGTGTGTCCCCACACTCGTGGACTGCACTGCAGGCTGGAAACCTCAGTCCTGGTCTTGCTGTGCACAACTCCAGGGGGAACACTCATGGGTGTAAGCTGGACACTGCCTGCAGCGTGCAGTCAGACACACACCAAATCCATCAGTACAACCAGCAAGTGAAAGCTCTGATGGAGAGCCCAGGCACAGAAGCTGCAGGATGAGGTTTGGATGCTCACGGCTCACCATGCAGGTTGGTGAGGAACCGAGGGGTCTGTGCTGTGCTTCTGAGAGGCATCACTCCCACCTTTAACACAGCAGAGCCTGGCAGCACAGGCTGCTCTCAGGAGCAGTGCAGGAGCTCTGCTGAATGCTGCAAGCCCCAGCCAAAGCCCTGTCAGGTATCCCAGCCCAGCCCTTCAGCCTGCCACGAGAGGAGGCTGGGGGAGCAGTGGCAGGACTGCCTTGCTGAGGGGGCAGGGAGAATTTCTGCACATGGAGGCCTTAGAAGGGAATGAGAATCCCATGTCTCACTCCCCTCTTAAACTTCTAAAATCTCTGTGTATAAATCAAAGGAGAAAAAAAAGACTGAAAAGAAAGTAACTAGTGTAAGAAAACAGCTGAAAGCCAACAGGTCGTTCCTGCTTACTTCACCTATCCCACATAAAGCTGCTTAACTCCTGCACCATTCCCATCTGATTGTCAGCTTGGGCAGAGCAGCGTGGCTGGAGCCTGTGACAAGGCTGCAGTGACACAGCTGACACTGCCACAGCCAGAGAGCCCCTCCAGCCCAGGGCAGTGTCAGCACTTGGCTGCATTTCAGGGACTCTCAGGTTTACGGGGCTGTTGGGCAACTGCTTGTCACTGCTGAAAAAACACCTTTGTAAGAGATGGAAATTAAAAAGCAGCTCTTAGCAGCAGTAGTTGTCCCTGCAGGGAAGGAGCAGTGTCTGTCACACACTTGGATGGCCCAGCAGGGACAGCAGCTCAGAGTTTAGGTGGCTACAGGACAACAAAAGGCTGAACATCCCTTGCAGGGTCCCTCTGACTCAGAGCAGCTCCTGGAGACCACACCATCTCTGTTTCTGTATCTGCTCCATGCAGCCTTCTTTTTGTTGGTTTTTTTTTTAATGCAGAGGAAGTATTTTAACTGTAAAACCTGTTTCCACTTGCCTTGCTGAAAACCTGCTCTGTGTTTCCTTCAAGCTAGTCAGAGCAGCAATGAAGGGCTGCCAGCACAACCCTGACATGGAAATACAGCTCCAAGCTGGCCCAGGGCAGGGAAGCTCAGGGTCCCAGCTGGGGCCATGGCACAGCCCAGCCCATGTGCCCTCCAAGGACTCTGGGGACCCCCAGAAGCGACCTGGGCTCACAAGCAGGACCTCAGGAGCACCAGTGCTGTACCTGCAGTAGGAGGCAGTGATTAATCACACAGCTGTATGCTGTGGGACTGGAAATGAAAAGCCTTTTATTGGCAACCTCATTATTTAGTGATAATTAGAGCCCAGTGTGCCATAAACTGCCCTCAGATTTTATTTTTACAAAGAGAAGGTAAATTCACTGCTCCTTCTGCAGATCTCTTCAGTTAGCCCCCACGTATAGAGGAAATTGGAAATGCAATGGCAGAGTTAAATCCAATATAGAATGAAACAAACCTTTACCCACTCTGTGCTTTTCAGGGAGATGGGAAAGGGAGAACTGTTGCTTAAATTATTCCTGCAGCTTTACTTGCTTAGTCTCCAGCAGCTCTAATCTGTCTCATTTGTAATTTCTCCCAACTGCAGGAGGCATATTGGAATTGCCAGAGAAGATCAGCTCACCAGCACATTTAGCCCTCAATTCCTGCCTCTGGCAACTGCCTGACTTTTAACTTGCACTGTAAAGCTAACAAAAGGTATTTTTCTGAACCAGGATGCCAGCTTGTAGCCTCAAGCTTTCAACTCACATATTACTCCCATCTTTCCTCCCTAAGATATATATTGTCCTTTACACTCCAGTTATGCTGGTGTACCTTTCACTGGCCTTCCCAAAAACAAGACACAGAAGGAATTTCTTCCCCAACAAGAGAGATGTCATGAGGCAGATGCCAGGGTTCAGAAGGCTGGGATGTCTTCTAGGAGTTACAGACATCCACTGAAGAGAGACCCAAAGCACCTGGTGACTGAAATTACACCTACAGCTGTAATTCTCTAGCAAACTCTTGGACTTGCCCATAGTTTTATATAAAAGGAGTGTGTTACCACATTTCCTTACAAAGCAAACAAGCAACAATTTCTGGTTTAAAAAAAAAACAAACCAACCCTTAAAGCCTGGCAATATCCAAACAAAAGCCACTCCTAGCTTTTGTGAGAGAGCACCAATGCCACTGCCAAAGTGCCCAAGGCACCTGAGAAGGGCAGGGACAGGAGCTGGTGTGTTCCCCTGGGTGCCTGGGACATCCCTACTGGCACCACACAGACAGCACTGCAAACATGCTGCTGCTGCAGCACACTGTGAGCGAGTGAAGCACAGGGGCACTGAGAATTACCCAGCACTAACTACTCATTTTGGGTAGGAGAGAAGCTCAAGACTTCTCAGTTCTAATTTGCAAGCCAGTGCAGTCATTTTCTGTCACTTCCTTGTGCTCATCTGACATGCCAATCACAACAGGTGGGGAACCACACTTCCATTTTAATGTGATTTCGAGTAACAACAGCACATTGTCGCTCAAGAGTGATTAGTACCAGCACTTCCATCACAAGCTAAGTGGCACAATGTCCCTGCTGAAGTTCAGCTCCCTGCTAAAGCTCGAGGAGAGATCACTCCTGCAGAATCTCTGAAGTTCTTACACTGCATTCAGTGGGGAGAGTGACTCTGTACACCACTGTTACAGCTGAGCAGGTTTATAAAAAAGCAACCCTTTGTGAATTACTATATTAACTCAGCAGAGTGGAAAAAGCCAGTTTGCATGGATTCTACTGAAAAAAAAAATCGAGTAGTTTCAGTTCCATTAAACTATTACAATCTTGAAATCGTAATTTTATAGTTAAGTCTAATACACTGAGCAATTTAAAACAGAACGTGGCTGGGGATGTTCTGTACAATCTATGAATATTCACCAGCAATTTGAACCTTGAGCTCCCCCTTGTGCCACGCAGCCAAATAGGAACGGAATAATTGGGGTTTCCTTTACAGCCTTGGCTGGTGGGGATTTTGGGAGAGTGGATCCAAGAACGCTGGAGCAGCCCCTGCCCAGCCCATCCCCACCCGAGGGGTTAACATCACACACAGCACCTGACTGGGCAAAACGACTAAGGGAAGGTGAGAACAAGGGGTTTGTACTTGTGCTCAGCTCACAGAAGTATGAATATTTCATAATGCTACCGAGACATCAAAATGCAGCTGCAGCTTAATGCATGTGATCCATGTTACATGCAAAATGTAGGATCCAGGTTCACCCTCTTCATGATTCCTTCCTTTCCTTTTCCAAAACACTGTTTGTGACATGTTTTTCAATGAATATTCTCTTCCTGAACCCACATAATCTGAGGCATACAGTGCTACAAAAAACAGCCTCTGAAAAACCAAGTGTCACCTCCAGCCTGAGCCAATCTAATGTTTTAAAGACAGAGAACAGCACAGGCAATAACTGTGTAGACAAGAAATCAGACTGCTTCTAGGACAGTCTTTGAGGCCAGTCACTCTAACCCCTCAATCCAGATTTATTCTTTTACTCTGAAGTAATAGCTCATCTATGAATTGATAAGGCAAATACTGGTTGGTTACATTAGCTCCACTATGCTGTGGGTAACTAATGCTGACACCTGAGAGCTCCAAGAATTACAAGCACCCATTTCACTAACAGGAAAGTGTTTCTTCAAGCAAAGTTCCCTGTTTTGAAATATTTCTGTTTTTCTCATAAGGAAAATCTGTGCCTGTAACTGAGTTTGGATTATAAACCACACACAAAATAAAAACCACTTAAAGGTGACAGTGCTTAAAAACCAAAATAAATGCACATATAAAATACATCTTAAAAATGTGTATCAAGAATTTCCCTTGCACCAGAGATTATATCAAGATGAAATGCTGCTCACCTTTCAACCAAAGAGGAATTAGACTTCAGCAATTGCATTTATATTGAAATATCAAAGAGCTGGGTTTATTAGAAGTCTGCGGTCTGATGTTTTTCTGGGCCTTCAAGCACAGCTCTGCACAGGGCTGCTGTAAATCTGCTTTTCCTGAGATTGATTCCACTCTCTTGCCCTGCTTTCTGAACCAGGGGCTCCCAGCATAAAGGCAAGCAGTTGACATGAGTAGCCTTCAAATATCCTCCTAGGTTTTGAGGGAGGTTTTTTGTTTTGTTTTAATCATTTCCCTAATTTTCCCATCATTTTCTATGACAGTGATATTGTACTTTTTTCCCAGACACACATACTGATTTGCACTGGGCTGAATGCAGATCCCCATGGAATGAGCACAAATTAAGCAGCTTCATTAGATGAGTTCTCCTCATTTCCAGTTTGGGGTTTTTTGGTGATCTTTCAGGCAGTCTTAATCCAGTGGATATGGACAATATGGATTTAATAATCACACATGGCTTTACTCAGAATGTTGCCTGGCACTATGTCAAATGCCTTACAGAAATCTAAATGTCCTAACAGAGTTAACTTTATCAAACTTTTGTGAATGCCAACAAAAACCCAGCATCAACACTGCCTGGTAAGATCCCATTTATAAATCAGTGTTGCCTGGAATCATGTTTCTACCTCAAGGTCCCATATGACCCTTCCTAACTGCAATTACCAACTGTTTGAGCTGATTCACTGATTCTGGAACAGTGACTCCTCATGAGCTTTTCCTCCCAGGTTTCCCAAGCAGTGTTTGACAAGCACAACCATTTCTGTCACCTCAGGGAAGGAATTTGTCCCCACAGGCTGCACACAGCAGTCCCTGGAGAGACACAGCACGCCCAGGGCTCCACCCTGCTCCACCCTTCAGCAATTACAGGTGTGTTTGTACCTAAGCCCTGCATGTGGCAGCACCTTTTGTGTACAGAAACAAACAAAAAGGGTAAAAGCAACCACTTTTCATGGCAACCAAAGGCTGCCCCGTGTTTACAGGAATTGGGTTCCTTTCCACCCATCTTCCACCCTCAGCAAATCAAAGCAGCTTCTGCCAGGACCACATCTATTGCACACGAAACTGCTGTTTGCCTTGTAAAACAAATTTGTTGTGTTTCTTCAGAATAATTTAATTCTAGCCTAATTCTGCTACTGTAAAAACCCAGATAAGTCAGACTTGCACTGATACCAGGAGGGCAGCTGGCTACACCTGACTGATTTTACCTTTTTCTCCACTCTTCCCTGGGATGTGTGTAGCTGAGCCTCTGGTCCTTAGTGGGGAAAGAGCTGGAATGTGAATGTTTCTGTGTTCCCACATGCTGCCCCCAGGAAGGATCAGGACCAGGCAACCCCCAGTTCCCAAGCACAACCATTCTTTGGGTAACGTGGTCAGCACAGGAAATACAACACTGCAAAAATAGTTTGATGCATCCTCACTGCTACAAGTTTCAAGAAATCTGATGAGTATGTAGATTTGAATATTTAAATATTTAAATTTAACCAGCACACTCCTCCCTCCTCTTACTCCCTTAAGCACCATAAGGAAGAATGTCTTAGATCCCAGTGCCACCACTCTTCCCACAGCTCATTCTGCCTTCACAACTGGAGTGTATTTTTTACACTCACTTTACACATTTTTTACACATTTTACTGTTTACAGCAATAAAAGATCAGGAGGATATATTTTGAAAATTTAAGAGTTTTTAGATTTTTAAAAAAATTATTCTTCTTCCTTATTTTCCATAGCCAAGTAGAGAAGAAAGAAAACAGAAGTGCTTGCAAAGCTACAGAAAATAAAGTTACAGAAAATAATTGTTTAAACTTTTCTGTCTTCTCTCTTGTTCGATGCTAAATGAAAAATAAACTCCCAAAACCTCATCACAAATGAACTCCAAAATTGGGATTTTTTTTTTTTTTTTTTGCTATTGCTGTTGTTGACTGAGCTTCCACCTGTGAATTAAAAAGATCTACCATTTGGGGAGCATGTTTATCTCTTCTGTTGAAGATGTGTGCCAGTTTTCAGACATTTGTTTTTTGATAAAAAAAGAAAAAAACATTATCAAGTGCCCTTGCTTTCTAAGAAGAGCACAGCAAAAGGCTGACCATTAGATGGCCTGGACACACAAACTGAAATTAAACTTGTGAAACTTCAGCTCCAGAGTGTGTGTTTCTGGGAGATAAACATGTAATACATTCTAACAAATCGAAGCTAATCTACTGTTATCTCTCTTTTATTTCATCAGCTCTTTGGATTAGAATACACAGCTTCACTACTGTGCACCAGGAATTGAGTAGATGGAAAAATCTTTTTTATTCTTCTTACTTTAAAGAATACATTTTTCAAAGCCTGATTATAAATCCTTGGCTGGCAGGAATTACTACCCTAAGTATTGTGTAAGAAATATATTCTCAGCACAATGCAAAAAGCTTTCATGGTGGATTTGAGGAAAGTAATGAAAATTAACATTAAACCTGAAACTGGGCAGACATTGCACCTCTCCACACCAAGCCTAACAGCTTACCTTCAGATTTGCATACTGGCCCTTATTTGATATTTTTAGCTACAGAGCAGGTGCTTTTAGACATTTTTAATGCATCTGCATATTTCTGCCTGTCTCTGCACTGCAGTGCCTTATGTCTGCAGAGAAAAATGGCACCAACCTTACATCAAATGCTGCCCGTGGAACAGACCAACAGTGACTGTGCCACCTTCCTGTACCAGAAAACAAGTTTAAACAGCACCTGTGCTTTACCTGTCCCCAAAACAGAGTCCCACAGCTCGTGGTGAGGCGTGCAGGGGATGCTCCCCTCCACTCACCTCTTCCACAGGACTCTGGGGACCAGGGAAGATCAAACACACGGTGTGGGCCTGTCCCACACCTCTGGCAGAACCCCCAACAAGGTACTGATTGCCCATCCCATAGTTCAGGGCAGTGGGCAACACAGGGAACCCCAAAAACCAGCCCTGTGTGCTGGGACAGGCACCCAGGGCTGTCTCAGCAGTGTCACTTTGTGCTTCACATCCTGCTCTACACTGGGCAGGGGCAAAGCCACACTGCACAAAACTGACAAAGAGTTGCAGAAACAGTGGATAAAAAGGACCAAGAGCACTAGGAAACTAGCACCAAATGGAATTTTTTCCTCTCATTTAGTAATTTTCTTCCACCTTGTCTCCTATTGTTCTTGGCCCTTCCATGAGCTCCTCTGGACTGTTGCTTTTTGTGCTGCTGATAATTGCAGGCAGTGATGAAGTGGAGAACTGCAAGCAACTGGTCTGCTGGCTCAATAATGCAATCTCACATATGGACAAACCCTAAAAAGCAATCTATCAAAAGAAGAATAAGCCTTCCCTTCGTCCCAGGGGCAGAGACAAGGTTTTATTAAAAAAGAAGGAGGGGGTTATGGGTGAATGTCTTTGTTGAGAATTTTTAGAATTATATTTCAGTTTTCCTCTCCACACCAAACTGCCACTTGCTCCCACATCTCCTGGGTGTTTTGCCTGTGTAAAACAACAAAATGCAAATGGGCCAGCTTTAATTTAACAGCAGACCAAATAAAGAATGACCCTTAGGCTGTAAGCTATGCAACAATCATTAAACAATTTCAGACTATTCTAAAAGGAGCTTTTCCACCAAAAAATCTTCCAATGAACTCTCAAACACACCCTCCAATCTTGCTAAACGCATCAAGTTTAGCAGGAAACCACCACACTAAATGCCCCACAGTAATAGCATTAAATTCTCTGGATGTTGGATATTTATTCAGCATGTAGTATATTACATCCAGGGCATTAAATGCTCTCTTAGCAAGCAAGCAACCTCTCTTCACCAAAATGAGCTCACTCAGATTCTTCATAACAGACAAAACCCCAGATACCCATGGGAGAACATAATTCACTAAAAACCAGTGCATCTCTGACCTCTCACCCCTTATGAGGGATCTTCAAAAACAGTTCTAAAACGCAAGCTTTGGAACTAAAATTCATAACTCTGCTGGACACTGAAAAACCCCAATAAATCAGACTCAGTTTATACACAGTGGTTCCAAAGAATGTTCTATTTCCCCACCTTCATGAGCTGCAGACTATGAATGACCTGTCTCCTCTTTTCTCTCTGCCTCTGGAACTCCCCAGGGACAACAACCCCCTGCTCCACCTGCCCCCATCTCAGAGCTACAGCCCTCCTGCCAGCAGTTCAGCTGATTTCCATCACAGAGTGACTGTGCATGACATTCTGGGCCTTTGCTCTGTTTAAGGCACTCACCCAGGAGCAGCAGTCATGGCCACCCAATTGCTCCACAGAATAATGCCTTTATCCTGGCACAGCACACGGAGCCATCTCACACTGCACTCCTTGGTCTCTCTCCTGGTTCCTCACGTGTGCAGTCCCCTTTCTAACGAGCTCTGGGCTCCCAGAAGATAAAACACAGCCTGCTCTCCTCCATGTCTCCAAGCCAGATGCAGCACAGCAAGGGAGGCATGTTCTAATGAAGTCATCAAGTTGCTTTTGGGGCCATTTTAGATTTCCACCTGCTCTCTGTGACCCTGAGCAGCTTCTCCCACTTACAGGGTCACCCCCTGGAATGAGTTAGTTGACCTCTCTGATCCTACCTTATTTTCCTGAGAAACAGTTTCTCCCTGTCCTGTGCTGCCCACACTGCCCCTGTGCTGGCTGGCAGAGCAGGACACTTCAGCAGCAGAAACATGAGCAGCACCTGCCTTTTCTCAGCTGCATCAGCAACCACAGGCAAAGAACAGCTACTGTTCAAAACAACTTCCTCTGACTGCTGGTAATGACCCCATTAATTGCATAATTAATTAATTAATCCCAACTGAGTAACCCAGGAGACTGACAGCCTGCTTTGACTTCTGCCTTTCTCACGTGAAATTCCAATGAAATCACCAGCTGAGGACAACAGAGCTACAGGTGCCCCTTCTCCAGGTATGTTCTTACAAATGGTTAGACTCGGTGGGACATCAGTAACATTTCTTCCTGCAATTTGCAATCACAGGCTAAAATTGAAATGATCGTGTGAATCTGAGCCCCAGTTCTGTGTAAGGAAGCACTGAGGACACAAATCCAATCAAGGGGTCTCTAAAGTAGTGATGGGTTTTCAATTCCATTATATCCTCCCCTGAGAAAGTTAAAAAAAAAAAAA
>VZSE01002027.1:0-10056 GCA_013398275.1 Promerops cafer | reverse complement strand
GAATCATTTGACTTTGTCATGTAATGCAAAGTAATCTGATTTGCTGTTCCTGTCAGGTCAGTGCTAAAAACTGGGCACCTTTGGGATATGATTCATCTCATCCTCCTGCTGATGTCTCAGATGCATCAGAGGAACCACATGGTGCAGGTGTTTGAAGTTCAGTGAGGACATTCCCATCCAGTGTGTCCATTTGCATGTGTGTAGTGGGGTGGTAGGAAATAGAAGTGGTAACTTAAATGCTGCAGCTCATCTCTGAGTGGCTGGAGGGTGATGTGCTGTAAGAGAGACACTCACCTGGGGCTCAACAAACCACCACGAGTGAGGTCTCTTGCCTTTACACTCTCGAGGCTGTTGAGGCTCGTATTTGTAAGCAGAGTACACTGGAATTCTCCTGTCTCTGTCGTACAGGGTGGCATAGCGATACAAGTTGTCGTAGCGCTGACAGATCCAGGCTGGGTTCCGTGGATGCAGGACATCATTTGGGGCGGTCGCTGCATAGAAAAACTCAGGACAACTTGCAAAGGACTTCACCACCTCGCTGTGTCCCAGCCAGAGGCAGCTGGCCAACACCTGCAGCAGCAGCAGCCCCAGCATCGTGGGAGGATTTCAGCGAAGGGCTCTTGCTCCCCTGGAAGGCAAATGCAGAGGGACACTCAGCTTGGAGAGAGCTGGTCATGGCCTGGAGTCTTTTTGTGCAGGGGGACTGAGAGGGCAGAGGAGGGGATTATGAGAGACCAGGAAAGGAGTCATTTCTGTCCTCCTGGATATGGAAAAATCACGAGGGCAATAAGAGTGGAACCCAAGATAGGGTGCCCAGAGGAGGCAGCAGTTGGAGAGCTCAGCCTGTTGGAGGAAGGAGCCAAACTCACCACCAGTGCAATCAGCTCTCACAGCAAAGTTATCTTGCAACTGAGGCACGGCCCTGGGACAAGGTCACCTTTTCCCACCTCCCTCCTGCCTCTGAGCACCTGGAGCTGGGCACGGACTCTGCTCAGCCCCCTGCAATGCTGAGCTGGGCTTTAATCTCATGGGGCATTGGGCAGGGAAAGAACAGCGATGCTGCACTTCCTCCACGTCTCTGGCCTCATCCAGGTTCACACACACAGCTCTCCCAGTCAGACCCAATATGGAACCCCAAATGATGCACTTGGGGTCCTGCCTCTCAGCTGACATTGGGCAGTGGGTGTCCTGCTGCTCACCTTGCATTTCCACGTAATCCAACCCCAGACTCTGAACTTGCAGACACATGGAGAAAGCAAATGAAGGGGCCAAGCAGATGGTAGCAGCAAGCACGAGAGATAACACCTCTATCTTATCAGCACAATGGCTGCTGCAATGCAAGCACTGAGGGGCAGCTCTTCCTGTGGTTGCTTGGGATTCCTGCTGATGCCCATCTTTAGCCTTGCTGATTGATTTTCCTGTACAGTCAAAGGCATCATTGCAGGAATTTCTTGGACAGCCACCTGTCCTATTTTGTCTTTCTCAGTGCTGACATCATTTTCAGCAGTCAGTAAGATAATTCCTTTAGGAGAAAACAGCTGGAAAGCTCCCTGGGATGTTGGCAGCCAAGCAAGGGGCTTTGTCTCCTTTCAGAGGCAGCACAGGTTTGGGATAGCAGGGATGCTTCCATTTGCATTGCCAGGCACTCAATGGAGTGATTTAGTATCATCAGCATTTGGAATACGGCAGCTAGGACAGGCAGTTAAAAGGGCTCCTGGGAGAGAAACCTGCCACAGCCTCTAAAACACAAAGCCCACCTCTGGCTGGGAATGGTCTGAGCTGAGGACTGCTGAAGGCTTGACAAGTCACCTTGCACATTTGCTCTTTTCTTCTTCTTCTCCTTGACCCTCATCTCTCCATTTCCATTGGATTCAAGGTGTTGAGCTGCACACAGCCCTACTCTGACTCAAGATATGTGGTTCTTTTTACCAGCCCTGGATCAGGAACGTGGTGACCAATGACCTGGAAACTGAGAACTGGAGCTACAGCTAGGGACTTTTTACAGTATTCTGCAGGGCACAGCCATATCTGCCCCGAA
Organism: Promerops cafer; assembly: GCA_013398275.1. Classification (NCBI taxonomy): domain Eukaryota; kingdom Metazoa; phylum Chordata; class Aves; order Passeriformes; family Nectariniidae; genus Promerops; species Promerops cafer. The sequence goes on along the minus strand of VZSE01002027.1, from coordinate 8,018 downwards.
TCAAGCAGAAAAGTGTCTGAAAAGTCCTTTTGCATGACCCACTCCATGAGATTAAAATTTATCTAACTAACTTAATATCTAACTTAATAGATACATAGAAAACAACCTACCGTGAGAAAGAGCTGCACAGGATTCTGCTTGCTGCCACAAGTGGCAAAGGACGCTCAAATGCCTCCACCACAGTCTCAGACTGTCTGGGTTTATATGCTCTCCAGGAAGAGACAGTTGTTAGATTTCCCAAGTAGGGTGTAGAGTGAATTTTCCCAGGAGTACAGACTGCACCTTTCTTTCTCCAGGGTTTTTCTACAAGGTCATGGGTGGAGTTTTGGTACTCAATAATCTCCCCCTTCCTTCTTATTCAACAGTTAGATGTTAATTTTCAGGTGAGCTGGCTTGAGTTTCTTTCCTTAAATCATTCCTTCTGTCCTTGCTCTCCTGACTGACAGAAAATACTAAAGTGCTGCAAAATTCAGTGCGTGCATACGCTCTGATTGCTCCTTGGAGCTCAGCAATTCCAGCCTAGGCTTTGTCTCTATATATTTATTCCAAAGCTCAGGGAAGACTTTGAATATTAGAACCAATATTGAGGAAGGAGCAAGAGCTTACCTTGAAGCAGATTCTCAGAACAGGCCGCTGAACCGTTCCTTGTGTCTTCACCCTGAAAACCGACTAAATCCTCAAGAGTGCCACTGCAATATATACCCAGTCATGAATTTGCTCTTTCTTAGAAACAGGGAATTCCACAAAAAAAGAGAAGTTTTCTATTTTCATTCAGGGGATTTGCTCACACCTACCCTGAAATGTCCTGACAGTTGTTTGTCATCGTTTCCCCAGAATTTCTCCCCAATTTGCTGACTTGCAGCATGGTATGTCAGCATCAGCTAACAGGGTCTGGTCACTTCCTTGACCATTTCATCAATGCCACCAGCTGCAGCTGCTGCTGCTCCAGCACCTACACGTGTTTCTCTTCCAACAAGAACATCTCTGGTGACATTAGATTGTCGCGGCGGGGTCGGTGGTCAGGTGCCACAACCTTCCAGAAGCGTCTCCAGCAAAGGAGGTGTTCGAGTGGCACAGGCACACTAACACACACACAAATCCACGCACACAGATAGCTTCTTGTAAGAATCACCGACAGAGAAAGAGACGGGAAGGGTCTTCTTGAGGAGTTCCTCTGGGGTTTATTGAAGCCACGCACCAAAGGGGGCCAGGACGAAGAATCAGAACAATGGAGGTTCAAGGGATTATGTAACAGAGGGAAGGGGCTGGGTAGAGCACCAGGATCCAGTCATCTGAGGGCTTAAGGGCAGAGAAAAGGGAAAGGACCAATGGAAGGTACTAGGGTGGCAGGGTGGGGTTACATAGACCAATGAGGGAACGTGGCGTGAAGAACTTTCCAAAAGCGATACATAAAAGGGTAGAAAGTGGTAGGGAAGGCCTATGGGGAGAATTGAGTAGGGGTATATTTGAAAGTTACAGAAAGGTATCCTGGGAGAGGCCACTTTTGTCACCCTAAACTTAGTGGAGAGATTCATCTTAGGGGTTGCTCCTTCAAGGGAGCATTGGAAGTTCCTGTGCTGTGGGCCTACTGCCCTCCACATTAGATGGACAGGCCTGTCGCTGAGTACACTCAGGTACTCACAGTCTGCTCTTCCGCAGCCTCACATAACATCATTCCTATGGCCAGGCTACAAACATTCTCTTACCTGATTGGAAATAGGCTTTGTAACATGTACATGGCTTTGTAACAGCTTCATCCCAGCAGCGTGGGAAGGAGAAGGCTCTGGGGATACCTCAGAGCACCTGCCAGTACTTTAGGAGTCTACAGGAGAGCTGGAGAGAGACTTTGGACAAGGGCATGCAGTTGATATATGTGCTGGGTGTTTCAGTTTGAGAGGAGGAAGTGAGTTTTTTTGGGAAGTTTTAGTCAAACCAATCAGTGGTCAGATTTGAATATTGACACCTGGTGTGACCACTGAAGACAGGGATCGCCTCTGAGGACACAGGGGGTTAAAAGCAGAGAATTCCCAGGGTTTGCTCTCTTTTGTTCTGGCCGCAGGAGAATGCACGCCTTCCCCCTGCCCAGCCACAGGCTGGGTGAGGAAGGGGAAGCCATGGAGGCCCAGGCTGAGGTAGGCTGGAGCCCCGGAGAGAGAGAGTGGAAGGGAATGGAACCAGGCCAGCCCCTGCAGGATAGAGGGGTGGAGAGACACTGAGGTGTCTTTTGTTCCCCCCCCAGAGGAAGAGAGAGAGAGAGAGGGAGCCTGTGCCAGCAGAGGAGGCAGGGGGGGGAAGGTGCCCAGTGTGGGAGTTGCTGCCATNGGGGGGGACTGTTGTCCCAAAAATGAGACACGGTTGGTTTTTGGCACTTGGCAAAGCATCCTTGAAGAACCCTATGAGCAGTTTCGGTCCATGGACGGTGGTGAGAGCACTGTACATGGAAACATGGGAGGTTTCAACTGTGTTTCGTGGGAAGGACTATGGTACAAGAGAGACTCCTCTCTCCCCTAATGGACTGAGAATTGATTATCTGAGTGGTGGTAACTTGATCAGGCTTCCAGGGTTTTGTCTCACTGTGGTTTGGTGGAAATTGGGTGGGAGGAGGAGGAATGTTTGGAAGGTTTTCATTCTGTTTCCTGTGTGTTCCTGTTATTTTAGTGTAGGTTAATAAAGTTTTTTCCCTCTCTTTCTAAGTTTGAGCCTGCTCTGCTCTGTTCCTGGTCACATCTTACAGCAGTTAGTTGAAGAAAATATATTTCCATGTTGGCACTGGCACTGGGCCAGCGTCAAACCATGACACTGGGTTCACAGTCAATTTTCTTGACAGTGGCAAGTATGGGGCTGTGTTTTGGAGTTCTGCTGAACACAGAGTTGATAACACAGAGATGTTTTTGTTATTGCTGGGCAGAGTTTTCACAGAGGCAAGGCTTTTTCTGCTTTTTATACTGCCAGGCTGGCAAGGAGGCTGAGGGTACTTGAGAGGTTAGGAGGAGACACAGGCAGGACAGGTGACCCCAACTGACCAAAGGGATATTCCAGACCATGTCACATCATGCTGACTTTATAAAGTGAGGGGAGGAAGGAGGGGACATTTGGAGTGGCGGGTTTTGTCTTCCCAGGTAACTGTTAGGTGGGATGGGGCCCTGCTCTCCTGGAGGTGGCTGAACACCTTTCTGTCCATGGGAAATGGTGAAAGAATTCCTTGATGGGCTTTGCTTGTGTGCACAGCTTTTGCTCTTCCTGTTAAACTGTCTTCATCTCCACCCATGAGTTTTCCAGCTTTTACCTTTCCAGTTGTCTCCCTGGTCCCAGTGGCTGGGGAGTGAGGGAGCAGCTGTGTGGGGCGTGGCTGCTGGCTGGGGTTAAACCACACCATTAGGACAAGGTGAAAGGGCTTGAAATGGAAGGAGTGTAGGTTTAGATTGGACATTATTTGTTACTGTGGGGGTGGTGAAGCCCCAGCACAGGTTGCCCATAGAAGCTGAGACTGCCCCTGGATCCCTGGAAGTGTCCAAGGCTAGGTTGGATGGAGTTTGGAGCACCCTGGGATAGTGGGAGGTGTCCCTGCCCCTGGGAGGGCATGGAACTAGCTGGTCATTAAGGTCCTTTCCAACCCAAAATGTTCTGTGATTCAATGATCATTTATTCACTCAAAACTAAACTGGACTAATTTTCTTCCATTTCCAAAAGTCCAGGAATAATAGAATGATGAGTTGGTTGATACAACCAGAAGNTATTTGTTACTGTGGGGGTGGTGAAGCCCCAGCACAGGTTGCCCATAGAAGCTGAGACTGCCCCTGGATCCCTGGAAGTGTCCAAGGCTAGGTTGGATGGAGTTTGGAGCACCCTGGGATAGTGGGAGGTGTCCCTGCCCCTGGGAGGGCATGGAACTAGCTGGTCATTAAGGTCCTTTCCAACCCAAAATGTTCTGTGATTCAATGATCATTTATTCACTCAAAACTAAACTGGACTAATTTTCTTCCATTTCCAAAAGTCCAGGAATAATAGAATGATGAGTTGGTTGATACAACCAGAAGTATCCAGAAGAAGTGTGTTAGACCAAAGTTTGTTTAAACAAACTGGTTGAGTCCTGTGGTTCCTTTTGTCTCTGTTAACCTGGGACTGATGTCTTAAACAAAGTGGGGTTTAGCCACAATGAGGGAGAAGGCCAAGAAGCAGCAGATCTGGTGGATGTGGGGCAAATTGCTCCTTTTTGATGAGGCACAACTGACATAACAAAGCAGGGCCCAACAGTGGTCACATAATTAGAAGGGGCCATAAACCATCAAAGACCCCCAAAGTGTCCCCCAACTCCACAGTGCTGCATGACACAGTGTAAATTCCCTGCGGGGGAAAAGTGGGGCAATCCCACATAATCCTGAACTCACAGAACCCGTTGAACTCTTTGTTGTGCAGGCCCCCACCCCCAAAGGATCAAGACTGAGGACATCAAAGTGTCAAGTCTTGTTGCTGGATCCATGGGGATATCTTGTATGAACTGTTGGCACCCTGGCCCACTTTGTTCATGCCCATTCATACGAGAAGGAAGTGGAGTCTGATGCTGACACTTGTGTGGGTGTTATGGCATCCTCTTGATTGTGTTTGGACACCCAGCCTCCTGCAAGGATGGTCTGGGCACTGTGACATTTACTGCTGGTGGGAATTTCAGTAGGAAGCAACTTGTGGTTTATATATGAAGTGACCCTGCAATCCAGCACTGAAGCAAGTAAACTTTGTTGTGAACTCCTGTATTGGGTCTGACCAAGATAAAGGTCACAGACCTTACAGTGCTGTGCTTTGCGTTGGTAGCTGGACGGGTGTTGATGACACACCAGTGTTTTGGCTACTGCAAAGCAGCACTGTCCCTCTGACATTCCTTCCCCCATCAAAGGGGATGGGAGTGGGCAAGATCCTGGGAGGGGACACAACCAAGCCAGCTGACCCAAATTAGCCAAAGGGATAGTCCATACCATGTGACTTCAGCTCAGATATATAAGCTAAGGGAGAGAGGAGGAAGGGGCAGTATTTGTGATTTTTTAGTATTGGTCTTCTGGAGGAATTGTTACATGTGCTGAAGCCCTGCTTCCCAGGAAGTGTCTGAACATCACTGCTGATGTGAAGTACAGACTTTTGCTCTCTTTAGCTCTTGCACACACAGGCACACACCTTCCTGGAGTGTGTGTGTGTGGAGATTCCTCCTTGGAGTGGAGATGCCTCTCAAGGTCACTTCTCGAGGCTGAGCCAAAGAGATTTGACCATGGTCATTGGTATGGGTGAGTAACATCAATCTCTACTTATTTGTTTTTGCTGGTTTTAATATAACTGCTTTAATATATTTGCTTCAATACTGCTTCATAGTGCAAAATACTATACTAGTAGTTATAGCTTCCATACTGTGAACTAAATAATTCTGATTAGCATATTTTTGCCTTATCATTATCATCATAAATCATATCTAATTATGTAAATATGTATGGTTTGCAATCCTCAAACCTGTGGAACTAGTTGTATAAAGTTTCAATTACATCTATATAATCCTTTAGACATAAACAACTGACAAAATCTGGGGCTAAGATTGGATCCAGCTGAACCCAGACAGCTCCCTGAAAAGGAGTTTACCAAGCAAGGGGGTCCTTTCTGCAGGTCACGACTCAACAGGAAGGTTTATTTATTAACCTTTGCCTGAAGCTCCCATCCTGCCCACAAAACCACCCTCAAGGGAAAGGGACCCCGCAAGATCCCTAAATGTTCATGGTCAAAAGGAACAACAAAAATCAGAGGATACATAAAATTTTACAAAGTTTTATTAGTAAATTACACACTTGGCATGGAAATTTTTGTGTTAGTCCCTAAACTACTCTATAAGTACACAGCAGTGCGTACCCTTTTATGGATAAATTTCCCTGACCTGAAGACAGGTTTCCCACTTCCTAATGGAAATTAGATATCATGTGAAGTCTGTTCTCTCAGACCTTCTTGGAAATGAATCAGAGGCCTTTGGGAGTCTTGGGTTGCCTTGTTCCCCTCTACAGTCCATTTGTCCCCCTCTGCTCTGTTCTGGTGACACCCCCACCTGCAGTGCTGCCTCCAGGTCTGGGATCCTCAACAGAAGAAGGACACAAAGCTGTTGGAGTGGAGTCCAGAGGAGTCCACAAAGATGCTCCAGGAGCTGGAGCACATCTGCTCTGGACAGAGGGTGAGAGAGCCTGGAGAAAAGAAGTTCTTGGGAGAACTTCAACCCCTTCCAGTGTGTAAAGGGTTTTAAAAGCAAGAGGAACTTTGGTCAAGGATATGGAGTGACAGGACAAGAGGGAATGCCTTTAAACTGAAACCAGGTGGGGTTAGATTAGATGTTAAGAAGAAATTCTTTACTGTGAGGGTGGTGAGGCCCTAGCACAGGTTGTCCAGAGAAGTTGTGGCTGCTCCATCCCTGGAAGTGTTCAAAGCCAGGTTGGACAGGGCTTGGTGCCACCGAGGATAGTGGAAGGTGTCCCTGCCCATGGCACAGGAGCTGAGACTACATGGATGGTCTTTGAAATTCCTTCCGACCCAAACCACTCTGTGATTCTATGACATGTGGCAAAAGCTCCTGAGCCTGTTCCACCCATGATATGAGGCTTATTCCCGAGGACAGTCACTGTCAAACAGGGAAACCTGTCCCCTCCCATAGAGCTCAGTTAACGTGTCCTCCAGCTCCCCCAGCGTGAGGAGCTCAACCTGGTTCTTGTCGTTCTCAGCGATGACCGCCCAAGCCTTTATGTAGTTGTTGTCCACCACGCAGCAGGCAGCCGACCAGAGGTGGCTGGGTTTATTAACCCTCCCCTTGGCGATGTAGTTGTTCCCAGGCACAGCACCCACGATGACATAGGTGGTTTTACAGCCCTGGGTCCTCCTGATCATCGTTTGCTGCTCGTAGTTGTTCCAGGCGCCGCCATTGAGCTTCTCATCCTGGGGCACTATGTTGGTGAGGGTGAAGGTAGCCATCCTGCTGCTGTAGTCGTCATGGTGGCCATTGGGGTTCAAATGGCCCCGGTTCAAACCCGTCAAGTTCTTGTAGTCGTGAAGGATAGCCTGGCTCTGGCTGAGTTTCTCTAAGGTGACATTGTATAGATTTAAGAGTGTCCACTCTTTTTCCATAGTTTTGGGATAAGTTGGGCCAATCAGCTTGACAGGAAAAGAAGAAGAAGAGGTGTTAGTATTGGGGATGGGGATAATGGAACACATTTCCCTAGAGCAGAAGTCTCTGAGTGTCAAGATCCTGTTTTTTGTCTGGTCCTGATGTGGTACAATACCAGATTTGTTGCTGTAGTTCCTATGAGGAACTTAAAGTGCAATCAAAGTGCAAATATTTTTTTAATTTCAGAAATTCATTTCCCATTTAGTGCATTATATTTAGCTTTCCTTTGGAACACTGCATATGGGTTTCTTCTGTGGTTCATTTTCACCTAAATCAATCCTACCACTCTGTTCTTAGCAATGACATGAATTTCTTCTTTTTGTGCCCCTTATTTCCTTGGCCTGTTTTCCTAAAATGCTGAAGTTTGTGTGAAAGACATCTGGGAGACCACTGTAGCTTGTGGAGTTCTGTCTGTCTGCTGGATCCTTCTGGACCAGGCCTGAGCCAAAGGTGCTCAGGGGTCACTGCCCATGGATGCACATCACACCCTTCCGACTGGAGCGACACTGATGCTCCTCACTTTTCACTGCCTGAAATGTCACTCCAGAAATCCCTCCACAGTTAACCTGACCCTCTCATCAGCCAGGGCTTCCGTCTGCCTAGGCTTTGTCACTGGACCCCATTCTGAATCTCTCCCCATTCTGAGTTTCTTTTCACTTTCACGCCACTCACAAAGCCTGTTTGACGGTTCATTGGGAGCAGATAAGCTCTGTCAGGGATGCAGAACAGAGCAGGGCAAAGTGGGGATCAGAGCCCAGCTGAACCACTGATCCTCAAATTTAGCTGCTGTTGGATGTCTTTTGCCCATCAGTTGTTCTCCCACCACAGCAGGGCACAGGGA
>VZSE01002025.1:232612-266669 GCA_013398275.1 Promerops cafer | reverse complement strand
GGGGGGTGGGGGTGGGGGGGGGTGTCTCCTGGAGCCTCCAGCAGCTTCTTTTGGGGTCTCAGGGGATGCTGGGTGTGCAGGCAGAGATCACATTGTGGCAGCTAGCTGGCAGTGAGGGACAGTCATGGGATGCCCATGGCCAGGACAAACTGTGTCCCCACAAACGGGAGAGCCCCAGCCGGGTGCTCCAGGAGGAAAGGGGACGACAGGTTTGGCTTTCCCCCCAGCTTTTCCCTTGCCATGGGGAGCACAGGGGTGGCTTGCTGTGGGACACAGCTTTGGCAGTTTGAGGAACCAGAGGTGACAGCCTGGCACATTTCTTGGGGCAACCTCACCCAGGAGAGACCCCTGCTATGGGGTGCCCCGCAAATAACTCCTTTCCCCGTTTTCCCCCTTCTGTATCTGTTGCCATTCCAAGCCCAGAGCAAGTGCCTCGGGGCGTAAAGGAGGGGGACACTTTATCTGAGCACTCTATTCGAACTCCGCCGCTCAGGGAGGAGATATTTAACCCTTTATGCCCCACCCCCTCCCCACCGGGGCCATGCTGGGCTGGGGAAGCATTTCTGGGGTGCCACGGTGGGACCGGGGGCTGTGAGTGGGGCTGGAAGGGGACGTGACACCCGACCTCGGTGCCCCCGAGCAGAGCCAGGCTCAGCCGTTCGCTGTGAGTCCCCCTCGCTCTGTGGGGATGCCTTTGCCAGGCTCATCGGCCCTGCAAGGCTCCGGATGTGGGGGCATTACTGGAAAACAGCCCAGCCCAGCTGAGCACTCGTGTCACCCCACTGACCCCTTTGCAGTCCAGGCAGTTCGCTGGAGGCGTCCCCGACCCTTCATCAGCACAAACACCCCAGAAAGGCACCAACCCCCTTGTGTCGGTGCTGCCCAGACCCCAGCAGGTGTAGGGCCCTTCCTGGGACAGGAACTGCCTTCCCATACAGGGGGACAGGGACAGGAAGCACTCCAGGTGTTTGGGATCACCTGATTGCTCTAGAGTGCTCGGTGTTCCCAGATCCATGGGATCAGGCCAGAGATGTGTTCCTTTAGGATTTTCCTGCAGCCACCACCAGCAGAGGCTGCTTGGAGAAGGAGTGTAAGACAGAGGAGGGGGCACAGGATAAATCCACCATCCCTGCCCACCCCCTCCCTGCCACACATGATTTTCACAGACTGTTCCCGACTTCCTCCCTAGGTGTGATTTTCCCAGTCACTGTCTCCCAGCCCGCCAGTGTCACCAGAGTGATTCCCACCCTGTCACTGCTCTTGGAGCTTTTTTGGGCTTCGCACATCCCCTGCATGTGGGGAAGGCTCCAGTGTGGGAGTTCTGCGGCTCCACAGGAGCAGCACAGTCTGTCAGGCATTCTCCTAACAAACCAGTCCATTTTTAACTCCTTGTCTGCCTCTGAGCATCAGATGGGCCTTTCAGGGGAGATTCCTTTCCTCATCCCAGAAGAGTTCCTGGGAGCAATATTAATATTAATATTAATGTTAATATTAATATTATGCTGTACACAGTTTGGGTGGGTTTTTCTCATGCAATTTCCACCCTGAATTTTGTGATCCCACTGTGTGCCCAAGCACTCAGCAGCAGGAGATCTTCCTCTGTCTTTTCAGAGCCTATTTTAATATTTTAAAGCTTTGAAACCTCATCAACTTAATGGTTGCACTCAAGTATCTTAGAGGTCTTTCCCAACCTTAAAGATCCTACAATTTCATGAATTCCTGGCAGTTGGTACATGTGGTGATTTTAGGGGATGTAGTGCCCTGTATATAGCACACAGGACAGGAAACACCCCTAAGGAATATTTCCTGAATCTGAAATGCCTCGAGTTTTTCCCAACCTGTTGCAGGATGCCAAGGATGACAGTGACAGCATTCTTGCAGTGCTCACGACTCTTGTGGTTTCATTCCTGACTGTGACACTGAGCCCAGCAATGGCAAAGTGGGTGCTGAGAGCCTGGAGCACCTGGCTCCAGGTGCCCTGGGGGTACACGTGTGGCCACTGTGCCTGGGAGAGCTCTGAGAGAGCTCCAAGCATCCCTGGAGGGCCTCAGGCAATGATGGCAGCCAGACCTGAGCAGAGATTTGCAGGCAGGTGGGGAGGGATGTGGGGAGTATCTGCCTCAGACTCATCCCCAGGGCAGCCAGGACACTGAGCAGGGACATCTCCTCCAGCACAGGCATGGACAGTGTGCTCACTGCAGCCCATTCCTGTGCCAAGGGGATTCCTCAGACAAGCCTGGCACAGGGTGGATCCTCACTAGTGTGACCCACATGAGGCTGAGGGGGTCTTGTGGGGATCCCCCACATTCCAGCCCTGCCCCCCACCCACAGGCAGCCTTGGCACTGCCGAGGCTCAGGGAGAGGGAAACTCATTTCACAGAATCACAGAATCCCTGAAAGGTTTGTGTGTGAGGGGATGCTGCCTTGGGCAGGGACACCTTCCACTAGCCCAGGTGGCTCCAAGCCCCTTCCAGCCTGGCCTTCGACTCTTTCAGGGATGTGGCAGCCACAGCTGCTCTGGACAACCTGTGCCTTCCTCACAGGGAAGAATGGCAGGGAATGGGGAACATGGTGCATGGCAGCCTGGTTCCAGCTCCAGGCTCCCCATGGACACCCTGGCCCTTGGGCTGCAAGTTTGGGAACTTGGTGGCCCCAGCGGTGGGTTTCTCCTGGAAGAAATGGTGCCCTGACACATTTGGGGTGTCTCTACTTGGCAGTGGGAGATGCCAAAGCAGCATCCAATGCTCCATCGCTCCAGTCGCCACTTCCCACGGACGCAGAAGCACGGAGGGATGTGGGCCACTCCTGCAAGGTGGAGGCAGATTTCATCAGATGGAGAGGGGTCTTGTTTGGATTTGAGTTGGTACCTCCTGTTCTTCCTTCTCTACCCAGCACACACCCAGCATGGTCAAGGGACTGGGATATCCCATCAAACCCTCCCCCTTTGCTCCAGCCCCTGGGTATGACCCGTCCTGGCTGCTGGACCCTGAGTGATGCTGCCTCCCCCCCCGAGGGGCCTTTCCTTGACTTTGGAGGGATGAAGGAGCATCCCTTGGGCTGAGCAGGCTAGAGCAGAGGGTCCCCCACTTCCCAGCCCCCACAGGAACAGCTGGAAACCACCTAAAATAGATCTGCTGGTGGAAAACTCCCCCTCCCCTCTCACATCCTTCCTCCCTGCCCAGCAGCCAGGCAGGACCCCCAGCCTGTGATCCCCCCCATCTGGGCACAGCAGGGTCCCTCAGCCCAGCCCAAACTTCCCTCTCACAGCCGTGCCTGGGGGAAATGAAATGAGTTCAAAGGGAGGGGAAGCAGCCAGCTGGGGGTGTCCGGCAGGAACCGGCCCCTCAGTATCCCGGTGGAGGCAGGATGCTGGAGGAGACGGTGCCGGAGGGATGTTTTGGGGGGGATGGTGCCAGAGGGATGTTCGGGGGGATGCAGCTCCTTCAGCACCAGCCTCTGCTGCCTCGGGGGCCCTGTCTCTGCTCCGAAACGTGTTTTGGGCCTTTTGGAAAGGGCCATAGCAAAAGGAGCTGCTGTCCTTGGGATGTGCCAAACCACCCCTTGGCTGGGGATGCTGAATGTGTGGATGCAGCCTAAGCCTATCTTGGAATGTCCCTGGGGGTCCTGACCTTGTGACCTCACCTCAGACACTTTGAAATGTGCCAGGAAGGGAAAACCTGCAGGAATTTGATGTTTGCAGGAGCCCTCGTGTTGGAGTCTCTCTGTCCACAGCCAGGACCTCCACCCTCTGTGCCTGGGCCTCAGCACTGGGGTATCCTCCCAGCCCTGCCCTTCCCACCCTGCAGCATCCCAAGGAGCATCCCGCCAGGGAGAGCTGCCTTTGGTGTTGCTGAAGATTGCAAGGGGTTGTAAGGAGCAATGGGTTCAAACAGAAAAAAATGGAAATTTAGGTTCAATATGGAATGCACACCCGTGAGGCAGCAGAGCCATGGAAATTAGATCAGAATGGTAGGAACTCTCTAGGAAACAGGGGGCAGGAGGCTGGAGCACAGCAGGGGGAGACCCCAGAGTAAAAGCAGTGTTAGGGGTGGCTCTGTGGACAGCACTGGCATTGTCTGGTGGTTCAGGAGTGTCCTGTCTGGAATGAGATAAAACAGCTCAGGGACTGCAGCAGCATCCCTCAGCCCTGGACTGCAGTGCCTGCAAGGCAGGGAGTGAGGGGGATGTGCAGGGGACCTGTGAGCTCCTGGATGGACACGGAGGGGGAAGGAGGAAGCTTCCCCCCTGGACTCCCTGTTTTCCAGGCTCCTGCCTGAACTCAGGCTCTTCCTGGGATTGTAGTGCTCTTTCCCCTTCTCTCCAGTTCTGCCAACGGCCACAGGCATGGGGCCAGCTAGGACTAGGTCATGGTAAGCCTGGGAAGTCTTGTTGCCCTCAGCCAGCTGGGTGGTAGAGCAGGACACATCTGAAATGGCTTTTCCCCATTCCAGGTGTCCCAGAGAATCTGTGGCTGCCCCATCCCTGGAAGTGTCCAAGGCCAGGTTGGACAGGGCTTGGAGCAACCCGGGCTAGTGGAAGGTGTCCCTGCCCATGAGTGGAATGAGATGGCCTTTAAGGTCTCTTCCAACCAAACCTTTCCATGATTCTTCCACCAAGAGTTCATGGAGGGTCTTGGCAGGAGAGCGATGGGCACCTGCTGCCATGGGATGGGCGAGGAGGAGGTCATTGGGATGGTTAGGTGCCAATTCCCAGCTCCAAAAACATCTACGGGCCCATGGGACATCTTTCCAGCACTCCCAACACTTAATGCCAGGAAACCTTCCTGTCCAGCCAGGCCAGTGAACAAGCCAAACCACAGCTCTTCCAAAGCCTGTTTTACATTCAGAGGAATTTCAAAAGCATCCAGGTGACTCAGAGCTCTCACCCCGGAGCTCATCTATTTTCTTTCAACTTCCATTAGTCAGTGAAAATATGCCATCTGTCCTTACAGGCCCCGTCCCTGAGAAAGCACATTTCATTTCCAAGGAGAACACTCCCATTTTCCCTAACCTGGAGGAATTTCGGGGACTGGTAGGTCTTTGCAGCCACCTCTTTTGTTTCTTCCTTTGCTGCCCTCCTCCAGGTGTATTTTTAGCAAGTGAGAGTGATCTGTGGAGACCTTCATTGCATGGAACAGGCAGCTCTGAACTAAGGATGGAGATTAAAATGCAGGAATTACAGTCCAGGGGTGTTTCTGCAGACTTGAGGCTGTTTCCAAGCCACAGTTTCCAGCACACTGCACCAGCTCAGCATGTGGGTGCTACATCAGAGCCAGCATTTCCCACCGAGCTCTGCTCCAGACAGATCCGGCTGCATGGACGAGCTGTGCCAGTGCAGCACCAGGAGCTCAATTCCAGTATCACCAAAATCCCAGAGCCCTTGAGATGGGCAGGGATTTACCAGCGGGTTATGTTGGTTTGAGATCCTGGTAAAGACCTGTAAATACCCAGGTGAGCTGGTTTTCAGCCCTGCTCTCTGATCCACAGAATAATTTTCAGCCATGAATAGGCTAAGTCAGGGATCAAAGCCATGAAGGCTCTTCCCTCGGCGAGGGGATGCCTGGATTAGGCTCACTGGGAGCTCACACAGCTGCTGCAGTGGCGCCACGGGATCTTCGCTGGCAGACGCAAAATCAGGTCACTCCCAAAAGCTCCAGACGCTGCCATGCGGCTGCAGGGAGGCAAGTAGGGCTGTCTGCAGCATTCCCAGCTCCTGGAATGGCAGGAAAAATGCTGGGACTTGGGAGTGGCAACTTGGGATGCAGTGAGGGGCTGAGTGTGGGATGCTCCATCCCTCAGAGGGAAGGGGAGGAGAGCCCTGAATCCTGTGAGGGGATGCTCCAAACTCGGAGCCTGATATTTGGAGTTATTCCCAAATTCTCTGAATTAAAAGGGCAAAAGGAAATGAATGGCATCAAGAGACCCTGTATGGGCTTCCTGAGCAGCAGGACCCTGTCCCCTCCTGGTCCTTGCGTGTCCCAGCAGGGCAAGGCGTGGTCCCTGGGCCGGGTAATTGCTCTGACCCCGACAGCGATGTCACATCTGTCCCTTAACAGAGCTCACGTCTGCCAGGGCTGTGCTGCAGGGCCATGAATGAAAACTTGCTCCTTCCTGCTGCTGTACCCCAAACCCCTGCTCTGGGAACATTTTCATTGGGCTTTTTACCTATTTCTATTGATTTTCAGGGTAAGGCATCGACCCTTGGCAATGTCTCACCAGTAAATTTGAGGGCATGTTCCCAGCAAGGGCACATCTGCAGATGGGGAAACTGAGGCACTGAGCTGCACCATGGCTGGCTCAGGGTGATCCCATGGGTGAGGGATGGAGGCTGGGAACAGAGAAGGTGTGGAAGCTGTGATTTGTCGGGACAACATGGCCTCTCTGTTCCTGCACTGGAGTCCTGCCGTTACTGTACCGAGGGCTCTGGAGCCAGGCTCCTCCAGGATCCAGTCCCAGCCCTGGTGATCGCTGCAGGAGTAATTCCATGAAATTAAATTGTTTCTCTTTCACAGCCCAGGGTGCATCACAGTATGGGTTTGTAGCCATTTGTGGTGTTAAAATAGACTGAATGTGTCTTAAATGGGCCAGGTTGGCTCAGCCGTAGGATAGGACAAGGAGCAATGGGTTCAAACTGAAAAAATGGAAATTCAGGTTCAATACTAAGAAGGAATTCTTCCCTGTTGGGGTGGTGAGGCCCTGGCACAGGTTGCCCAAAGAAGCTGTGACTGCCCCATGCCTGGAAGTGTCCACGGCCAGGTTGGACAGGGCTTGGAGCACCTTGGGATAGTGGAAGGTGTCCCTGCCCATGGCAGGGGATGGAATGGCATGAGCTTTAAGGTCTCCTCCCACCCAAACCATTCTGGGATTCTGCGATTCTATGGCTCTGCATGAACTCATCCTGCAGGGAGCGGACACCAAATCAGGTGGGGATGTATGGATGGAACCCAGCAAGGCTCTGCCAACTCCATGACCATGGTTCAGGTGTGGTACCATCAATCCAAGAGGATCTACTCTGCCAAGCAGGTGGGACACAGCCAGCCTGTGCTCCCTCATCCCATGGCAGCATAGAGGGTCCACGAGGTCCCCATCGAGCAGAAAGTGAGGAGCAACCACAGCCAGGACCACCCAGGCATGGTGGGACAGACAGCAGGTCCCTCACTGGAGCTGAGAGGTGCTCCTGTGTCCAGGGTACAGACCTGTGGATAAGCTGCAGGGCCCCAGAACTGCCTGGGAACACCCAGACACACTGTCACACTTTCAGGACATGGTTTTCCCTTTCCTGGAGTGACCGGGCTGTGTCCCCAGGCACTGGGTTGGTGGGGGTGATGGTGATGCCCCTCTGGGCTGGGTGTCCAAGGGCCCTGTGCAGCTTCTGGCACAGGGACTAGGGAAACGCCCCAGGAAGGAGGCTCTGCCAAAGCAAAAGCTGCTGATTCGGCTGTCCCGGCTCCCGCCAGCCCAGCCTGGCCCTGCAGGCTGGGTGTTGGGGTGAGTCAGGCCCAGCTCACCATGGTCTGTGCTGAGCTGGCTCAGGGCATGCAGGAGCCTTTTGATGGGGTCCCAGGTCTTCCCCCACCCCTGAGATGTAGGAATGTGACTCCATCCAGGGGAGGTGCCATTATCACCTGACCTTTACCGAGACAGTCCCACCTCTGGTCTCACCTTTGCTCCACATCAGCCAGAGCAGGTGTTAGAGCAGGAATAAGTGACTCACAGGGGGTGCGGAGGAGCTCAGACACCGTTCTGGGGTGCAGGCTGGGGGTGCAGAAGGACTTAGATGCTCCTCTTGACATGGAGCCTCTCTCATTGACCGGCTCTGGGGTCTGGGCTAGGCTCCGTGTCCTTGCCCAGCCCTTGGCACAGGCATGTGGCCTCTGTCTTGCTCTTGTTGGATGTGTCCCATGTGGCCACCAACAGCCAAACCACCCTCAGCTCCTCTTACACCCCAGGTCAATCACACCAGGGTTTTTTAGTCCATTGGTGGTGTCAGAATAAGCTTAACTGTGTTGTAAAAGAATAAAAGGGCCAGATTGGCTCTGTTTACCAGGAAGAGGATTTTGGCCGTGAGCTCAGGTGGGAGACAGCTGGGACAAAGCCCACTAGCCTCCACTTCCAAACTCAGATCTGGAGGGACCCCTGTGACACCAGACCCAATGAAATCTCCTGTCTGGGACACTTCAGAGCAGCTTGTACCTAACACCAGGAACTGTTGGCCGTGGGGATCTGCTCTGAGGGGTCCTGTCTGGGTGGCCTGCTACATGCAGGTCCGTGGGTCTCCTTCTTCCAAGGCAGAACAGGCAGGGCTGGACAAAGGATCAGGGATGGGGACAATGGAGCTCCTGTATCCAAATGACTGTGCTTGAAATCAGCCTGACAGTGTGGAATGGCTCATCCAAGGGGTCACAGTGGTGCATTGGCAGGTCTGTGTCCTGGGGTGGAGGCAAGGGGGAGAGAAAGGTCATAGGAACACAAAGAAGGATGGAAAAAAAGGGGAAAATGTGTGGGAGGCACCACAGTGAAAGAACCTGGGAGATGAGTTTCATTGTGACACACTCCAGAGTCATTTCAGAGGAGAGGAACTGATGGGCTGGAAGAAAACCTCTGTCTGAAAGGACAGGGAAGAGCCCTGAAGGATCTTGCCCACAGGAGTGTGAGGGAAGCCCAGACACAGTTCGGGGAGGGTTGGTCTCTGCAGACAGCAGGACATGGAGCGTGGAGGGGACCACAGGAGCGAGAGACTCCTGGGAGGGGTGGGGACAGGTCGAGAGGCTCATCCCCTTTGGGACAACAGCACTGTCTCAGCCTGGGGAAATGACAGCCAGCATAGCTGAGCTGATAGGAACAGCATTAGATTATCCTGGAGACAAATGAATGATTTTTCACAGTGATCCTGCCAAAGCAGCAGGGATGGACACAGCAGCTGAGAGCTGGCAGAGCCCAGTGCTGGGGCTGCCAGCGGGTTGGACGGAGTGTCCCAAGGGGCTGGTCCTGTTGGGACACCCCTCACCCAAGGTGACCTGAGCTTGCAAGGCCATGGAATGGGAAAGGTGCTGTCCCAGAGGCTGCCTGGGCTCCTGGCAGGGAGTTCCTGTTCTGGAAGTGAAGCCACCCAGCTGCTGGGGCTGGCTCTTGCATGGGGTGCCCAGTGGCAAGAAAGAACAACTGATGCTCTCTAAGGCAGCCACAAAAAGCCCACAGAGCCAGTGGGTTGTCTTGCAGAACAGCAATGAGCTGAGCACCCTGGCCACTCCCACGGCACCTCTGGCCCTGCATGGGGATGCCGTTCCCAAGGGTGGCTGGATGGGCAGGACGGGGAGAAGGGGAGACATCACTGGTGATGCCACCAGTGGCAGGATGAAATAACCCTGAAAGACTGAGATCCTCCTCCTCACAGAGTCCTGTGGGCTGAGGGCTGGTGGGCAATGGGGGCAAATAGGGGAGGAAGGGCTGCCTCTGGTGATGTAGGGAAGAGCAGAGCAGGATCAGACACTGGAAAGGTTTGGGGCATTTGGGTTTGCCCTCCTCTGCACTGTAGGACCCAACACCTCCCCCTTGCACCCTCACTGTCCCTCTCACTGCATTTCCCATTGCTCCCCCATCCCTTCCTTGCCTCCTTGCCTGGGCTTTGCCCCCTGGCACTGAGCAGACAACTATGACCAGCAGCTGTCACAGCCTTGGGTGTTTTGATTGGGTTTTTGTCAGGTACCAAAGTCTCTGATCACAAAAAGGAGCTGGAGGAGGACAAGAGATTTCTTCCCCAGCCTTTTTCCTGTGTGTCCCTCGCCAGCCTCCCTCTGTGCTGTCCCTGGCACTGGACCTGGTCCTCTTGCACACAGATCCCAGGTACCACCCACGCCCAGCAGGACTATGGGGACACAGAGGTGACATCCCCCTGTCCCACCCCCTGCCTGGGGTGGCAATATCACCTCTCCATCATTCCTCTAAGGAAGGCACAGAAAGCCGGGACATTGCTGCCATGGCTGTTTATCCACCTTCTCCAGGCCATTTCTGTCCCTGCAGCCAGAGATGGGGATGATTTTCTTTGACCTGCTTCAAAGAAGGGAAGCGCCAGCTCCTGGCACCAGGGATGTTTTCTCATTCAGCTTGGTCCATCTTGGCAGATCACAGCTCCCCTCTGCGACTCAGTCTCCCCATCTGTTCACAGAGGGAGTGATGCTCTCTCTCTGACAACAGCGAGGGGCCGATGCTGAGAAATGCTGTCTCAGACATTGCCAGAATTAGCATAGCCCTACGGATTAAATGATTCCTCTTTTTTTTTTTTTTTATTCTCTGGTAACAACACTCAGTGCCTTTACCCGTGGAATACGCAAATGAAATACTCATTTCTCTCGGTGTGAAGGCTCCGTTCTCCACTGAGTGGTCCTGACTGGGAGAGCCAAGGGTTCATCCTGGGTCCAGATGGACCTGGCAAAGCCTGAGCAGAGCCAGCATGGGTGCAGCTCAGATGGTTCTAATTTCAGGGAGCTCATTCCCCACATTCATCACTGCTGGGACACAGGTTTTTTATGGGGTCAAGAAGGTTTGTCTGCTCTGAGGGAGCTCAAAGTGCTCCAATAGCAGAAGACCTGGAATCCCAGAATCCAGGAGATGCTGCAGTCAAAGTTTCTTGGATTGAGGATGGAGCAGTCACTGACACCCCTTTTCTCCAGGGGATCATGGAATCCTAGAATGGTTTGGATTGGAAGGGTCCTTAAAGATCATCTCATTCCACCCCCTGTGTGACCCATACATAAGGGGGTCTTGTGGGGATCCCCCACATTCCAGCCCTGCTCCCCACCCACAGGCAGCCCTGGCTCTGCTGAGGCTCAGGGAGAGGGAAATGCATTTCATAGAGTCCCAGAATCCCAGAATGGTTTGGCTGGGAAGGGACCTCAAAGATCACCCTGTTCCACCCCCTGCCATGACACCTTCCACTATCCCAGGTTGCTCCAAGTCCTGTCCAACCTCTATCTTGGACACTTCCAGGCATGGGGCAGCCACAGCTTCTCTGGGCAACCTGTGCCAGGGCCTCACCATCCTCACAGGGAACAATTCCTTCCCAATAGCCCATCTAACCCTGCCCTCTGGCAGTGGGAAGCCATTCCCTCTTGTCCTGTGCCTCCATCCCTTGTCCCAAGTCCCTCTTCAGTTCTCTTGGAGCCCCTTTAGGCACTGGAAGGGGCTCTAAGATCTCCCCAGAGCCTTCACTTCTCCAGGTGAACATTCCCATCTCTCCCAGCCTGGTTCCAGAGCAGAGGGCTCCAGCCCTTGGAGCATCTCCATGACCTCCACCCTGCCTGGTCCTGCATCCCTCATCTCCATGGCCTGAGCCAGCCAGTCTGCCTGGGCAGCCTTGAGCTGTGTCTGCCCATTGTTCCTTGCCTGTAATTAAGACCAGAATAATTAGGAACATGCACAGGCTGTAATTTAGGCCAAGCTAAGGGATTTCACTCCTGTACCTGATCTTGGGTCTCAGATCTCTCCACCACCCTGATGGAACTACCAAGCTGCTTTCTCCTGGGGAAAAAGGCCCCTCAGTTTTCTTCCAATGCAATAAATTATCTTTTAATCAAAATAAGAAAACAGAGTGCAAATAAACTTCAGGTTTGCTTTGTATTTGCACTTCTCATTTGTTTTCCTGGTGACAGATTCTCAGAGGTGAGGGAACATTTAATTGTGATGTTAACTGGAGCCTTCACTTCCAATTTGGCATTTCATTTGACTGACTGAGATATGGATTCACTGTTCAGACTCATTCCAAGATAAACAACTCAATGGCTTTACACACGTCTTCTGATCGTTACTTCCTCCATCTTTATGGTGTGTGGTGGGGGTAATTACACAGGTTTTACTTAAGCTTTGTGAGGAGTTGTGTTTGGACAGAAGTTGGAAGCCAACTGTAGCCCAAATTGGTACCGCCAAAATTATTTCCACCAGTTTAAACTACATATAACCAACTCAATAAAAGAAACTTAAATGAATCCAGCTGCTTTTGCATTTGAAATTGGTCTTTTAATCAGGGGAAATATGCATTAGACAGAAGGTGCTGGACTGGTTGTTTTGGGTTACTGTGTCCTCTGAGATTTAGAAACAGTAGATCTCATCAGCATGGTAATTATCCTCTAAGCATTGGGTGGAGAAAATATCCTCCCTCGTTTTGGGAACCTCCAGCCAATTTTTCAGTCTTGAATGTCCTAATCTTTGAACTGGGTTAAGTGCAAGAAAGGAAATGTTCCCTTTGCAGTGACAAATTGTGCTATGAGGATCCTGATCCAATAACAAGTTGCAAGCTAAGAAACTGAAGAGTTTAGCTGTTGGCTGCTAACTCAGGAGTCAGGTTAGCAAGAGAAGTGTAAAACCCAAGAAATTAAAAGGCAGCCAATACCAATCTCTTGTTCCAACTGTAATTTAGGATATCTCTTTTTTTCCTCATGAGTCCTTCTGCATTGGAGAGATAAAGACCCACCTCAGCCCTGCTTGGAGGCTTTCTTGGTGCCTCTTAATCGAATTCTATCTCCAGTTTCCTGCCTCCCATTTATCTAGGGAGCAGATCTCAATGTCCTGTTGAAAGCAGATACAACAACAGCAGCAGCTCTCAAGACCCCCCTCATTTCCCTTCTCCTTGGGGTCCCTGATCTACTCCTACCTTTTAATGGCTTTTGATGTTTTCCAGACTCCCCTGGCTGGGGGCCTCCCCTGGAGACCCAGCTGGACTTTGTGTAGCAGTGTGGTGGTGACAGGCAGGGAAAGGTGGTGGCACCGGGGACTTCCTCAGCTGGCACCTCCCTCCCAGCACAGCTGTTTTTCCTCTGCAGCTCAGTGTTTTGTGGGATGGACTCTGAGCCACAGAGGCTCTGGGAGCCCAGTCATATCAGGTACTTTCTATCTGCTGTCCCATTTCCATTGCTCCATTTCAGAGCCACGTTTGTCACATTTGGCATTTAAAGTGGGTTTTAGAGCTACTTTCTTTCTTCATCTTCCCCTCTTCCCCCTCCCTTTTAAATTTTGAGGGCTGACTTTAAGAGTCCTCATTTCAAAGAGGTTCTTTTGCATAAAGAACCAAAATATGCAATACACAGAAAAACCAAGTGCAGTACAATAATTAAAAACCCACCACTTTT
Source organism: Promerops cafer (assembly GCA_013398275.1). Classification (NCBI taxonomy): domain Eukaryota; kingdom Metazoa; phylum Chordata; class Aves; order Passeriformes; family Nectariniidae; genus Promerops; species Promerops cafer. Next base: position 253,549 of record VZSE01002025.1, on the reverse strand, counting down.
ATCCAGCCAAGCCCTGGATTTGCAATGAAGATTGGCAAAAGCTCTGTTATGCCTTCTCCTTTGTACTCAGGGAGTACCTCACCCTCACTTATCCAATCACACAGATACTCTGCTGAATTGGGTCTGGACAATCAGCTCCTGGCTAGTTGCTATGGCAGGGGCAGGGCTGTTGTGTGACACCCCTGGAGGTGCCCAGAGCCACAGGGTGATGGCCCAACGCAGCAAAGGAAGATGACCTGAGACTCCTGGCCAAGCAGGTTGATATCCAACCACAGCACTGGGTGAGAAACACCTACAGCACTGTCATAGAATCATGGAAAGGTTTGGGTGGGAAGGGGCCGAACAGCTCATCCTGTTCCATCCCCTGCCATGGGCAGGGACACCTTCCCTAGACCAGGTTGCTCCAAGCCCTGTCCAGCCTGGCCAGAGAGAGATGCACATGGGGTTGAGTGGCTCCCCCTGGAATTGTCTTCTGCTGGAGGTGGGGTTGCTCCCACAGCACACTGGGCTCATCCCTGTGATGCAGCTGTGTGGGAGCCACCCTCCAAGGAGACGCTTACAAAGCAAATCCCTATTTTTGACAACAAAACCGTTTAGACACTAAAAATGTCCAGGAAATATATTGCACAGGGGCACTGCTGGAGACCAGTCCGTGGTGCTCATCACACTGTCCTGCAGCTTTCACAACCTCACCCCCATCTCCTGGGGACCAAGCTGTCCTTCTCTGTGTGTCCTAATTCCCAAAGTCCTGGGTCTATAAAAGAATCTCAGCTTCTGCTGGTTTTTTGGTTTTTTTTTAAAGCACCATTTCTCACACTTTGCTTTGCTCAAAATGTTGCCTGAAAGCAGCAGCCAAAAGACGAGAGCATCACATTTTGTCAGAGAACATCACCAGTTCTGAGATTCTGCAGCTCGTTTCATGATTTTGCAGCCATTGCCAACAGTGTTAAATCACTTCCCTCCTACCTACCTCAGGGTCCTGGAGGAAGAAGCCAGAGGTTCAGGAAAATGCGGGGGTCCTGGAGGGCTCTGACCACACATGGTAGAGCTGGGAGGGAGCCCCAGAGCTGCCTGGGTGTACAACTGTGGCTCAGTGGGACTTGTGCCCCACTGACCAGGGCCATTGGGTGCACCCTCACAGTGTCACATGGCAGCAGGAGGGTGACACATCCAGAGCCGGGCCACCCACTCGGCACCTTTGGATGGACTCGGTGCTGCCCATGGCATTGGGGGTCTCACGGGTCCCTTTGGGGCATGAGGGGTCTGTCTGGGGTTGGAGGGCAGTGCTCACTGATAGACACAAACTAAATTGTCATTTCCCTCAGACATTGGATGGCCTGGGCATCCCAGCTCTCTGCTTAACCTCCACACACACATTTGGAATGAGGGGCTGAGCACGGGGTGATTGGTCCTTGCTGAGAATCTGCTTGTGCAGTGACAGAGTCCACATCAGGGTGCAGCCTCAGGCTGAAAACCAAGCTCATTTTGGAAACAAGATTAGTTTTCTGAGCAGAAGGGATTGATATTGGCTGTTGGGGTGAGGGATGCTGCTGGAGGAGGTAGGAAAAACCTCTCTGAGCAGTGGGTGACCCTCACTCCTTCACCTTCCTTGGACAGCAGCTGCATCTCCTCCACACCAGGGTAGAACCTGAAGGAAGGATGCTTCAGTGTGAGGTCTCTGTGCTTTCCATTCTCCCTCCCTGAGATTTCCAGCCCTCGGGTGCTCCCCCTTCCCCTGCAGCACCTGGTCACGGTGGAAGCCACTGGGATACCCCAGGGGAGCTGTTGGTCCTGGTCCATGGTGCAGCCACTGTGGTGACTCACCCCCCGCCTCTGAGCTGGGGACAGCTGGGCAAGTGATCTGAAAGAAGCTCGGCAGTTACTGGAAGCCTGAGGTTTGCTCCCAAGGGTTGTGACCCACTGCCAGAGCCAGGGCAGTCCAGCGGCACAGATAGCCAGAGGGAGGCACAGATCCAGCTCCAGCGGGGCTGGGAGCAGGCCCAGGAGGTGGTGTGGGGAGCTCAGCCAGCCTGGTGGGATGTTGTGGCTGCTCCCAGCTCCCAGGGACCAGAAGTGTGATAGGACAGGTCTCCTTGGTCTGCAGGAAAAGACGTAATCCTGTCACTGGAACATGAAATATGGCAGGTTTACCTCAGAACCAGCTGGGAAATGGGGGGCTGTGTGGGGATATGGGGGAGCAGGGAAACCTCCTGAGGCTCTGCGTGATGCCCACACGGGAGGTGCCAAGCTCAGGGTGGGCTGATCTCTGGGGTGTGCTGTGCTTTGAGGTTTGGTCCTACTGAGACTGGTGGCATCAGGAGAGTGGCAGAGTTGGGAGGACGTGGCCGGGCTCTGGGTTGATACAGGCGCTGCTGGAGCTGGGGGGGGGGTCACCTTTTCCCACACCCGTAACCACCATCTGGATGGACATCCCCAATGGACCCTCATTTTGGTACTGCCAGTCTGGGCTGAGGATAACCTGGCATGGACAGGCTGCCCCATGGAGGCATCATTCCTGCTTCCAACCATTGCAGCACATAAAGCTCTTTTCTACCTTATTTCCTCAGCTTCTTGTGAGGATGTTTGTGTCCCTGGGGCTGCTTTTGGATGTGCCCACATCCCTCTGCGGTCCTCAAGGATTTCAGGATGCCTCCGAGGTCCTGACAGATGTGTCAGGGCAAGCTGAACTCACATCAAGGCAGCAGCATTTTCCCAGGCCCTGTTTAGAGCCCAAGATATCTGCAAATGCTCCAGGTCCCTCCACAACCTTCTCTGACAAAGCTCAAAGTACGAAACCCCTTTTTTGTGTTATTCTCTTGCCCTTTGGTGGAACTGTGACCAGCTCCAGCTTCTCCCACCACTGAATGAAGCCCTCACCAAAGCTTCCCTGTACTACAGTTTTGTTACTTTTAGTTGCGTTTCTGTAATAGAAACACTGAAGCTTAGAGAACAAGAATCAATTTACTTCATTTTGTACACATAATAAGAATTTTTTTCTATTCATAAATATTTGGTGGTTTTGGTGACTTAACAGGTTCAGATTTTCGGGGGTAACAATCAATAAACAGTTCTACTCATGAGATAGGCAAACAAATACTGAAATGACTGAAAATGTTATAGACTGGGGACTCCATGTTTCGGTGTGGGGACCAGTCAATTTTGGCAGCGTCAATTTGTTCTCCTCAGCCTCATAATCACCCTTACCCACATCCATTAGAGAATTACTGGCTATTAGATGTGATTGCAAACATCCAGAGGTCTTGCCAGATGCTTCGCCCAGCCAGAGTTGTTTGTGTTTTGCAGGCACTCGTTGCAGAATGATTCCTACACAGAGTCACCTTTTTGGGATGGTAAAACCAAACCCTGAACACAGATGGAGCAGGATGGTCAGCAGTGGGATGCACACATCCACCCTCCCCCATGCTTTTGGTGTCTCTCCTGGTGGCTTTGGGGGAGGTTTGCATCAAGAAGCCTCCTGGTGTGGAACCATCTCCTCGTGCTGCAGTGGAGGAGACCCAAAGTGTTTTGGGAGCAGAGATCCTCAGAGAAGAGGCTTCTCATGCCCAGGTCCTCTCCGGGGAGGCAGGAGTGGCTGCAGCTCCAGGTCACCACATGTGGGCCGAGTTGCCAGGTTAGGAAGGTGCCAGCTGCTCTCAGAGCTGGGTCAAGCAGGAAAGACATGACATGGGGAGAAAATCCTCCCCTGTCTCTCAGTGGGGTGCTCCTAGCTGTGCCTGGGCACCCTGCAGGGCAGAGTAACAGCCAAGAGTGCTCCAGTGACAGCCATGACCTCTGGGATCACAGCTCAGGGCACACAGGGACACAGGCATGGATGGGAGGACCCAGCAACCGTGGGGAACATCCAGCCCTGGACTCCTTCTCAGCTTTGGACCTCCTATGCCCTCCTCTCCTTGCAGCACATGGTCCAGGGAGCACCAGGCACCCACGGCTCCCTGGGCTGTCCCAGTGCCAGCTCCAGACCAGGGAAGCTGCTGGTAATGGGAGCAGGGCAGCCTGACCTGGGCTCAGTGGTTGCCAGAGAGGTTCCTGGTAGAGGTTTGGGATGCAGCCCCACCCGTGAGTGGTGGGTAAAAGGTGCCTGTTGCCATTGGTGCCTCTCCTGCCCTGGGAACCCTCCAAAAGTGACACCTGTAGAAAAGCCACTATTGTCCTCATCCAACTGTCCCTCACCCTGAGCAGACAGACATGGGTGAGGTACCAGGAAAAGATTTTCCTTCTCAGCTCCTTTTAAATCAGGTCCCCAAGGCAGAGTCTGAGGCCAGGATTCCGTGTCCTGGCCACCTGGCCCATACCCTCCCACCATGTTTCCCACTCCCTCTTATCCCAGGGATCTGCTGGCACTTCTCAGGTTTCTCCCACATCTCAAATCTCTTGCGACCAACCAGCCAGAGGTGCTGGGAATGGACACACACAGGGTCCTCCAGGTCCCTTTGGAGCACTGTGGTGGCTCTGTGGTAGGATGAAGCTGTCAGGCTGGAAATGCTGTGCTGGTGGGGACTGCTGGGCTACTTTGGTGCAGGACAGGGGCTCCAGCACCAACACCAATGTCCTTGCTGGATGTGCTCTTCTGGCTCACCTGAAAGACCAGACAAGTTTTTTATGCCTGTACTTGCCACTTGGGTTTTGACAAGCAATCAGTCTGGGATTTGGGGATCAGGACAATCCCCCATGTATCCCAAGGGGGTGCTGATAGGATCAGTCTCTCCATTCCAAACATTTGTAGGAACAAGCTGTAATGTCCATCCAAATACCAGCTTTGACTGATGTTGGTTGACCTCTATCCCTCCCAAGGCCACCACTCACATGGTGACACACCCACCAGTGGCCACAAACCCACATTTGCTACCATTCTGTGATTCTATGAAGAAGGAACCAACTTTTCACTTCCAGGAGCATCGGTGACAAAGGCTCTACGATCAGAGTTCCTTCTGCAGCACTTCCCACTTTGTGTGAGTACCCAGGGACCCCCTTGTCCCAGCCCTGAGCTGTGGCTGACCTCGCCCTTGCAGAACACAGACACCTGTTTGCATTTCTCAGGTTCTCATTTCTGAGTAGCTTTGAACACCAACAATCTGATTTTTCCCACCCAGCAGCCTCCAAGACACTGAAAGATCTGAAGGGAAGATACAGCCAGGAGAAAGGAGCAGGAATCCAAATCCTCTGAGATTAAAGCACTTCTGTCTAGAGACTTTCAATTAGATCAGGACATGGTCTGGCTGCTTTTTCTTGCTGTGTTCATTGTGCAGATGAGCTTCATGTCAGCTTGGCCTCCTTTCCCCCTGCCACGTTGGCTCCAGCTTCTTTTCATTAGTAATGGTCTGTCTTCATTAGTGAATTAATTCCCCAGGAATTGCACTGCAATAAACTCTCCAGAGCAAAGACCAGCAAAGCCACATCTTGGCACTGGCTGGACAACAGCAAGTGTTTTGTGGACAGAAAAACTAATCACAGAACTGCTAAAAACCTCCACATTTTATTCAAACCAGGCCTAGAGTCTTTGAAGCTTTTTCAAACAAAAAAGAGACGTTTGGTGAGTGTTGGGTTTGCATTGACCTCTGGGTCGGGGTCTTGGAAATGAGCCCTCATCTCTCTCGGGGACAGACCCCCCAGGGCAAAGGTGAAATCCATGAAAGCAATGAATGCTCTGTTCTCCAGGTGCTTTCAGACGTGCCCTAATATCTGAAATGGTCACAGGGCCTTTGCCTGCCCAGGGCTGGACACCTCCAGAGCAGGGCCTGGTCTGAGATGGGCTCCCTGGGCTGCAGCAGAGAGGATTGCGGAGGTCTGGACACATCAAGATATGGCAGAAGAAGTTGAATTTAGCCTGGGAATGAGGACCAAAGGGAAAGGAGAGTGGGTGGTGTCTTCAGAGTGATGGCCAGAGGGCCATTACAAAGGTCTGGGGGGACAGGACAAGGGGAAGCGCTTCCCACTGCCAGAGGGCAGGGTTAGACGGGATAGTGGGAAGGAATTGTTCCCTGTGAGGGTGTTGAGGCCCTGGCACAGGGTGCCCAGGGAAGCTGTGGCTGCCCCATCCCTGGAAGTGTCCAAGGCCAGGTTGGACGGGGCTTGGAGGAACCTGGGACAGTGGAAGGTGTCCCTGCCCATGGCAGGGGTGGAAGGAGATGGGATTTAAATCCCTTCCCTACCAAACCATTCTAGGATCCTATGATCTTGGTGAGAAAAAGGGCCTCAGTGTCTGCTCTATCCTCAGCCTCTCCTGGAGACAGCATCTTGCCCTGGAGAGCTGCTCCCTGTCTCCCTGTCAGCTCTGTGCAGCCCCTGGGGACAACTGGTTGGCTTCCACCTCCACCCATCACCTATTCCCTTCCCCTGGGGAGCAAACAGCTCTATCAATAATTGCCATTTTGCCTCTTGGCGTTATCTTCCAAACCCTCAAAGGCAATTTTGTTCCACACCACAGTTCCTGCCCATCCCATCTCATGATGAGACTGGATGGTTGTTGGTTCTTTCTCCTAGACTTGGCATCCAGGAGGATTTGGGTCAATGCCCATCTCTGTGGGGAAGGATGGTGCAAAAACCACTCAGGGAGGGCAAGGGGAACATCTGCCAATTATAGTCAGGCACAAACACCCACAGGCAGAGGAAACAAACCCTAAGTGGATGAGGATGGGGGTGATGATTACCGTGATGTTTTAGTCACAGCTGCTAATAAAAATAATAGCAGGAATAAAATTGCAATGATGTTGGTAATTGTTCTGGAGCTGATGAGAATATTAAGATTATTTATTAACTATGAGCCATTATCAGCACTGTCTAGTGCTTCTGCCTCCCAGACCCTCCCAAACTCCAGCCCTATCATATTAATGCAAAATGAGACAAATGAGAAAATATTTTCTTTATGGCATAACCAAGAACAATATTGGGAACAGCAAGGTCTATCACTGTCCCTCTGCTAACTGTCCTCCCATCATGTGGCAGGGGTTGAGAATTAGGTGGGATCTTGCATTTCCACCCTTTACAGAATCACAGAATCAATTAGGTTGGAGAAGGCCTCTGAGGCAATCAATTCCAACCTGTAACCTATCCCCACCTTGTCACCCAGCCCAGAGCACTGAGTGCCACATCCAGGCATTCCTTGGACACTTCCAAGGAAAATAAAGTGTAAAAGTTGAAGTTAGACTTGTGGCCTTTGGACCAGCTGAGCCCCATGAGAGCTCCATGGTCAGACCCAGTGGATGGATGGACCTGGTGGGGTGGAGGGAGGAGGAACTTGGAGCAATTTTATAGCTTTTGTCATTCTCCATGTGGGGCTGATGGAGACAGTGGACACAGGTCCCTGGGAGCACATTTCCTGCAGCTGCCTCTGCCCTTGGCTTGTTGCTTGAAGGAGCAAATGTGGCTATTTTCTATGGGTTTTTTGGTTCACCCACTTTTCTGTGACCATGTCACACACAGGCTGGAGTCTGATGTCCAGGTTTGCCCTGGCTGCTTCTGCAGGTGCACCCTCAAACTTTGTAGGGCAAAGTGAAGGGAGGAGCAGGGAGAGCCAGGCCCTGCTCCCAAACGGTGTCAGGCCAGTCACTTCAGCAAGGGGTAAAGATGGATACGGACCATGGAGAGAGATGGACGTGCAGGAAGGAGGGATGGATGTGGACCATGGAGAGAGATGGGTGTGCAGTGAGGAGGGATGGACCCTGTGTCTGGGTGGTGGCTGCAAGCCCTGGGACTGTGTTGGGGGACAGCGTTTGGGGACCGCAGTGACACCGCTGCTGCTCAGCAGCTTTGTCTGTTGGGCAATGGCTCCCACACAGCTCTGCAGGTCAGGGAGCACCCGGAGTGGGAGTGTGGCCAGCAAAATCAGTAGAAGACCTAGGAAACCGCCAGGAGTGAGAAATGGGACACAGCTTGCAGGGGTTGCAAAGAGGGAAGGAGCTGGGGCAGGGGGATGGTGCTGCTATTTCTAGTGTCACCCCCCAGGCTGTTCAAGCCTGGGGAGGTGGCAGTGGGGTGTCAGAGCTGGAGGGTACATCAGCCCTCCCCAAGGACCTGCAACCAGACATGGGGTGCAGGGGTCAGCACACAGCCCCACAGAGTCTCTGGCATCCCTCTGCCATCCCCGCTCCCTTGGACACTCCTCGCCATTCCCTTCACTTGACCCCCCAGTGCTGGTTCTCTCCCATTGCCCCTTGCCCTCCCCATTACCAGTTCTCCCTGCCCTGAGCCTTTCTCAGGGTCTCCTGCTCTCTCTCCTCCCCACAAGGAATAAATCACCCTCCAAAGCCAGCCTTGGCTCACAGCGGAAACAGCTGCCCACATTGTCACCTCTTTCCCACGGGACCTGGCTGCCACCAGGATGTTGTGAAGCTTTTCCCAGAGCACAGGAGGTTCATTCAGGAAAGCTGTCAGGGACCAATGGCTCTGGACCCTCTGGACTCACAGGGACTGATGTCCTCTCCTCCAGCCTGTGCCACTCCAAGCTCCCACCTTGATGCCTTGCCCATGAGAGGGCTCTTGAGAAGGGAGAGTGAGTTTGGGTCCTTGGTTGTATAAAAAAAGACCCAAAATGCTCAATTTCCATCACAGGCAAAGGCTGCAGACCTGCAGCAGGGAGCTCTGAGCAGCAGGATTGGGAAACCAGGTTTGCCAGCCACCTCCACATGGTCGCCGTGGTTGGGTTAACACCAGCAGCACTGAGAGACCCAGCAAACAGTCAGGAAAACATTCTTTGTTCAATCCCCTTTGGTGGAAAGCAATAACTCTTGGGCTGAGAATCTTCTCAGTCTCCAAAGAAAAGCTTTCTGGAGAGCCAGGGGAAAAATCAATTCAGCAGACTGCACTTCCCGCTTGCAGAGCTCTGGAGAGATGAGCCCAGCCCCAGTGGCTCCCCAGGGGCATCAGGGAGGGAGCAGAGCCTAGCCAGAACACAGCTCTCCTTCTCCTCCTCCTCCTGCCCCTGGCATCAGCCCATCAAGAAAGAGGGTTTCGTCAATCTGAGCACATTAGGAGAGGAACAGGCTGTGCCCAAAGTTTCCCCAGCGGTCCATTAGCACCCGCAGATCCTTCCTCCACCCCAGCACATCCCAGGGGATGCTTTGGCTGGCAATATCCTCCCCTGGGACAGGGCAATTTTCTGGGACAGTGAGCTGGCGGGGTTGCTGTTTGGCAGGAGGAGAGGGCCACCTGCTGCTCTGGGTGCTGGTGCTTGGATGGGAGCTGGGCTCCAGAGCATATGAACCCCCTCCAAGACATGAGGGTTGGACACTCAGGCACATTCCAGGTGCTAATGCATTCCCTGGCTTGGCATCATCCCCCAGAGCTCACGGATTGTGTCTGGGGTCTCTGCCATCCCAGGACACAGGCAGGGAAACCAGCCTGTGAACACAATTTTCAGAACAGGCTGTTACCCACTTCCAGGGGAGGGAAGGAGGAACATCCCCCTACCTCAGCACAGGCACTGCCACCCCACCACTGCCACTCCACCTGGAGCCACACAACCCCCAAGCAGAGCATTGCACCCATGCCCAACTCCTTCTTGTGGCTGTTGTCTCTCCCACAGGTACAAGAGCATGGTGACACCGCGGCGGGCAGCCGTGGCCATCGCCTGCTGTTGGATAGTCTCTTTTCTGGTGGGACTTACCCCCATGTTTGGCTGGAACAACCTCAACAAGATGCGAAGGACTCAGGAGCTGAACAGCAGCCACACGGAGTTTGTCATCACATGCCAGTTTGAGACAGTCATCAGTATGGAGTACATGGTGTACTTCAACTTCTTTGTCTGGGTCCTGCCTCCCCTGCTGCTGATGTTGCTCATCTACCTGGAGGTCTTCAACCTCATCCGCAAGCAGCTCAACAAGAAGGTGTCCTCCAGCTCCAACGACCCCCAGAAGTACTACGGGAAGGAGCTGAAGATTGCCAAGTCCTTGGCACTGGTTCTCTTCCTGTTTGCGCTCAGCTGGCTGCCTCTGCACGTCCTCAACTGCATCACCCTGTTCTGCCCGTCCTGCCAGACCCCGCACATCCTCACCTACATCGCCATCTTCCTCACCCACGGCAACTCGGCCATGAACCCCATCGTCTATGCCTTCCGCATCAAGAAGTTCCGGACAGCCTTCCTGCAGATCTGGAACCAGTACTTCTGCTGCAAAACCAACAAAAATGCCACCAGCACCACCACAGCCGAGACAGGCAACTAGGAACTGGGAGAGGGCAGAGAGGGGCATCTGTGCCCACCCAAGTCCCCACCCGGACACGGTTCCTGCTGTCTTGGGAAGGGGTAGCAAGGACCCGATGGCTTCTGAGTTCAGCAGCCCCCTGCAGTCCCCACAGCCACCCCAGGGGGTTATTTATTCACAAGCATTGTACTGTTTGGATATTGTAGCCTGCACTGTTCCTTTTGGTTTAGGATTTTTTCTCCCTGTTTGTTTTTGTTTTTCATTTTTTAAGCATTGCCAAGTATTCAAGGAGAAATTGTACAGACAAATGCGCAGTTTATCTTCATGCAAATAAAGTCCAGTGATCCAAACCACCCAGGAGGTGCCCTGCCATTGATGGAGATCCTTAGCTCCATGGTGTTGGTGGTGCTGGGGGCATTTCACACTCTGGCCCCATGTCCATGGAGCCATGGGGGTACCTGGGCACTGGGACAAAGGGGTGCCCTGTGGGAGTGAAGATGCTGAGAACCAGGAGTCCAGAGCACTGGGATTTCTGAAGAAATTAAGTTTGAAAGCCCTTTCTTTCCCGTCTGTAACCAGGGAGAGGTGAGCTGGTCTGAGACATAGGAAGAGATAGGAAAAGTCTTCCCATGGCATTGCCAGCACCCACAGGCTGGTGAACCCACAACTCCACAGAACAAAGGTCAGTCTCCAGCTCTCAGTACTACCAGAGAGGTAGGCAGAGATGGGTATTGGTGAAACCCTTAAGCATAATCCCGGAAAATTCTGCAGAAACTGCTTTTGCTTCCCCGATGGCTCCCCATGGGTCCCAGCAGCACCCACTACCCCTGCAAGCTGCACCCAGGGAGTGTGTCCTCTCCACTTGTCTTCTCTCTGCCTTTACTCTGGTTTTGAGTCATTTTCCTTCCTTTCTCCTGGCTGTTTTCTATGAAAAGGAGCAGCAAATTGCACCTAGGCTGTTCATCTCACACCTCCCATGTTGCTCCCTCCCACCCTCTCTGTGCAGCCAAACCCTTTTGACCCAAACATTGTGGGTTAATGCAGCCACCTCCACAGTCCAGGAGGCAGAGGGGAACCTGGACCCCTCTGGGAGCAAGTGGGGGACAGCTACAGGCCATCATGTGGGTGCTGATGCTGCCACAAGGCACTTTGCCACCACTGAAGTTCAGCTGTGGGTAGATTTGAGGAGGGGGCGGCTGGAGATGGACCATCTCTCATCCAGCTCTGGTCCCCCTGCATGCTGGAAGTGCCAGTCCATGCTCTGCAGCAAGATCTCTTCCAGGGCTGAAGCGGTGGTGGGAAAAGTTAATTTGAGTTGATTTGGATTCTTTTCTTATCAGCGTCCCTTGTTCAGCAGGCTCCCATTGGAAACACAGGTCCTATGGCCCTGCCCCAGCAGGGTCATGCTTCTCAGAGGGGACGTCAGCAATGAGCAAAGTGACTGCAGCAAGTTCCCACAGAGACTGGGGGTGCAGAGAGGAGAAGGACCTTGGATGGGTGAGATTTATGGGTGATTTTTAGCAATGTTGGGAGTATGCAGCACAGGCATTGGGGCAGCCGGGAGTCCCTTCTCCTACTGCCGCAGCCAGCTCTGTTTAGCTCGGCGGGATGAGGAGGGCAGCAAGGAAGAGAGGAGATGAAAGGTTCAGCCACCCACAGTTTGCAGGGGCCTTGATGTATTTCCAGGTTTCTGGCTCAGACCACACTGGGAAAAATGGGAGCAGAGCAGAAAAACAATGGCAAGGACAGGAGAAAATCCTTCCCTTTGTCCTCATCACAGTAGAGGAGTCCTGAACACCCTCCCAACCTTCCCATGGTGTAGACGGTGCTGTGCTGGTGCTGAGCCCTTGGGAACAGCAATTCCCCATGGACTTCAGCCCACACCTCCCTCCCAGGCATCACCAGGTGCCCTGGGGCCAGCGCTGAACCTGTCACATGAGGGTGAGGCTTTGGCTCATCCCGTATCTGCCCAATGGCTCCTCTGCCCGGTGCAGTGACTCCCAGGCCCCACCTTGCCATGTCCTGTGCCGGCTCTGGCCAGAGCCAGCAACTCCTGGAAAGGGCAGAGGGAAGTGCCTCAGGTCTCATGGAGCACCAGTATCAGTGGTACCTGAGGATGCAACCCCAGGTTAGTGCAGAGGATGCCCCAGGCCGAGGCTGTGGTCCCTTGGCTCAGCAGCACCTTGCCTGGAGATTAGTGCTGCTGTTCGCCCAGCTCTGACTCCCACTTGCATCTTATTTCTGCTGCTTTTCTGGAACTGACCCTTTGGCCTGATCCTTGCTAAGGTAACCAGGAACCTGGTGGCTGGGATGCTAATAAATTAAAGGGCATGTGAATGGTTGCTTCATTAAAAATAACATCCAGTGGATTTTTCCACTCTGTGCTCTCCAGACCTTTCCCGGGGAACCCTCACTAAAAGTGGATGTTGTCGCCCACCTCAGTCCCCTGTGGGGTTACAAACACAGTCTGTGCTCTGTAGTATGAAATAAGGGCCTGGAAAGGGCACAGTATGCAGCATGACAGAGTCCTGGAGCTCACAGCCTGCTTCCAGACCCTGTCCCTGAAAGAATCCCACCGGCCAAGGCCACGTGCCCAGGTGCCAGGGACGCCAAGGGGGACAGGACACCCCCAGCAGTATCTAGAGCCAGGTGTGAGCCTGCTAGGAAAAACAAGCTCTCCACTTGCTAGCTGGGACTGCAACCTCCTCTCTGTGGTATTACCACGAGTACCAATCACCTCAAAAATCCATCCTGACCAGCAGTTGGATAAAATTAATCCGACAATGCCCTCTGATGGTGGAAACAACCCTGGTGTGGACGGTGCTGCACCCGTGCTGAGCCCCTGGGAACAGCAACACTCCCTGGACTTCAGCTTGGGCTGAAGGTGCCTGGGGACAGATGGGGATAAAGCAGAGGGGCTGCAGGAGAGATGGTGCAGAGAAGGATCTGATTAATCACAGGCACTGCCCAGCTTAGCTCTCCTTGGCACCAAGGGTGAGATGGGCTCCGATCTGTGGATGCCAGGCTGGATTTGCATCTACACTGGCAATGCCAGGGCCAGCCAGGACAGGGGCAGAATGTGGGTCTGGCCCCATGACAGGGCTGCCACGCAGCTGGGAGAGCTCCTACCCTCGTGCCCCCCAGACCGAGGAGGAGGCGGTGCTGGTGGAGAGATCACCCCACGCCACTGACCCCACATAACCATGTGTTCCATGGGTCCCTCTGGGCTCCGGTAACACGCAGTGTCTGCCCGAGCTGGCTGAGAGCTCAAATGATAACTCACTCTGCACATGAGCCACCAGCTCACAGGGACAAGCACCCTCCTCTAGATGACATCAACATGTCCTGTACCCAGCAGGGGGAGGTGACAGCTCCTGGCCGTACCACTGCCTCACTGGCATGGATAAGAAAATTTTGTTTCCATAAAGAAGCATTAAGATGCCGCAACACTGATGTGCCATTTCTTTTTCCCCAGCCAGAATAATCCCCTGCTCCAGAAGGAAATCTTTCTGCATTCTCTTTCTCTTTGTTGGGTTCCTTTTGGTTCAGTAATCTCTCTATGTGTTTCATAAAGCTGGTCCTTCCTTTCCAAGCTCAAAACCTATCTCCTCCATCCTTGGTTGGGTGGGACCCTATGTGACCCCACAGCAGCCCTGGCACCTGTCCCCATCTCCCCACCCAAGCCAACCCCACAATAAGCAGGACAGAGGGGTTTGCTGGCTTTTATTAGAACAAAAGCCCCTCAGCTGGGTTTGTTTTATTGTCACAGCTAATGACAGGTTCAGAGAGGGCCGTGCCATGGCAGGCTGAGGTGCAGCCCCCAAAGCACTGCCAGGGAGGGGCAGCCCAGCAGGCAGTAGAGACCATGGCCAGGAGCATCAGCACCTGCCCTGCCACCACCTGGCACCTGCAGCATCCACCTGGGAAAAGGAATGAGATCAAGTCCTGCAAGGGCACCAAGAGAGCCCTGGTCAGGAATGGGTGGGAAATACGTCCCTGCCACAGCTTTAATGCAAGACAAACCCAGCCACATTTACAGCCCTCCCTCCACCTCACCAAGAGACAGATTTCCCTCAGGTTCATCATCCCACCCCACCCATGCATCTCCAGCCATGGGGCAAGGAAGACCTGAGCTGGGACTCCATCAGCAGGTGACAAGGGCTAATCCAGGACACTCAGCCCACTCCAGCCCCATGAAGTGACCCACCTTCCCTCCATCCTGGTGCCCCAACCCAGACCTACCTTGCTCTTTGTCTTGTCCTCCAATCTGTCCTCACTTGGGCACTGTAGGAGAGCACAGGAGACAAAACACCCCTGAACTCCCCTTGTCTTACTCCCCTTGTCTTACTCCCCTTTTGATTCCCAAAAGTGCCCGTGAGCTCACCCCGATGTGCACCTGGACATCTCATCCCTGCACACACCTACTCCAAGCAATCCCACACACCACCATCACTGCATGCTCCTGGCCAGTGTCCCCCGAGATCCCAGCCTGGGTGACTCCGAGGTGCTCTGTGTCCCCAGCACAATGCCCAGCTCATCCTCCTTGGCCAACTGGGCTGATCCCCCAATGTGGGCAGCAGGAGAAGGGGAATTCTGCCCCTCTGCCCCCCTCAGGTGAGCCCCCACCTGCAGAGCTGCCTCCAGCCCTGGGGTTCCAGCACAGGAAGGATGTGGAGCTGCTGGAGCCAGCCCAGAGGAGGCCACAGAGCTGCTCTAAGGGCTGGAGCCCCTCTGCTCTGGAGCCAGGCTGGGACAGCTGGGGGTGTTCACCTGGAGACGGGAAGTCTCTGGAGGAGACCTCAGAGACCCTTCCAGTGCCTAAAGCTTCAGGAGAGCTTGAGAGGCACTTGGGACAAGGGTCTGGGGGGGATAGGACACAGGGAATGGCTTTCCACTGCCAGAGGGCAGGGTTAGATGGGATATTGGGAAGGAATTGTTCCCCATGAGGGTGGGGAGGCCCTGGCACAGGGTGCCCAGAGAAGCTGTGGCTGCCTCTGGATCCCTGGGAGTGCCCAAGGCCAGGTTGGACGGGGCTTGGAGCAACCCAGGACAGTGGAAGGTGTCCCTGCCCATGGCAGGGGGTGGGACTGCGTGAGCTTTGAGGTCCCTTCCCACTCAGACCATTGTTCTATGACTCCAGAGAGCCCCTTCACAGCTGCACTGAGGATGTGCCTGTGGAGCCATGGGACCAGGGCCAGCTGGGTCAGCACTTCTGGAGGGTCCAGCAGCAGCTCCCACAGAGCTGAACACTGACCCTGTGCCACACACCCTGTGCCACACACCTTGTGCCACACACCCTGTGCCACACCAAGAGCCCTGGAGCTTCCACAGGGACTGGGGTACTGGGGTTGCCAGACTGGAACCCTGCCTGCGTTGGAAGTGGGGCAGAGCACGTCTGGAGTGTGTGTGCTCAGAATCCACAGGAGGGGAAATAGAAGTGTTTAAGGACACCTGGCCAGCACAGGAACACACAGAGGGTGTGCGGGCAGTGATCCTCCCATGGGCTGAGGAGGGGCTGTGGGGAGCAACACGGGGCAGGTCTGTTCCGGATGCTCTGCTGAGGCAGGGAAATATGAGTGGGACGTGTGGGCAGGATGCCGAGACATAAATCAGAGCAGCCCAGGTGCAGGGGAGGAGGTTCACACACACCCACCATGCCTGGGACAAGAGCAGGGGCAGCCAGTGCTGGGCCAAGCCTCCAGCAGCTCCTCTAGCTCTGCCATTTCTGGTTTCCTCCCCATTTTTTTTCCCATGAATAAGAAAAGGTGATTTCAAGATGCTTCAAGACCATAAACCCAAAAAGCCCAAAAGTACAGCTCCACAGGGCTGCCCAGTGTCCTCAGACTGCCTCACAACTAGGATCAACACAAAACCACAGCACTGGGAAAGTGAGACCTGGAAAAGGCAGGCAAGGGCTCCTGCTCCTCCTTCCCCTCAGCCAATCTCACCTTTCACATCCAGTCTGCAGTCCACTGAGGCTTCCCCCAGGGCGTTCACGGCCTTGCAGGTGTAGACACCCCCATCGAAAGGGCCAGGCTTGCGGATTTCCAGGGAGCACACACCCTGATCAATCAGTGCTATGTATTTGGGATCTTCCCGGATCTCCATCTGATTTTTCAACCAGATGATTTTGGGCTGAAAGTTTAAAGCGGGGAGAGAAATGAGAAATCTAATTGGCCCCAAAATGCAGCCACCTCTCTCTGCCTTTGCCTTGGCCCTGCCCAAAGTTAGTGGCCATGATGGGATTCACAGTCAGAAGTATTTTGAAGATCCAAATCTCCCACTTGTGAGCCCTAACCACTGCTCCATCCTTCCTCCCCCAGCACAGAGGAAACAGGACATGGCTTGATTTAAGACCAGTCTCCCATCTCCATGCAGAAACACCCCAAACGAGGCCCAGTTTGACTCAGAGGGCAGCTGCAGCCCCTTAACCTCACCCAACCCTAATCCAACAGCACCAACCATCTCCCAGACACCTCCAGCCACCTTGCAAAAAACCCCACTGGTGTCCACAGGCCAAGGTTAGGTTGTCCATGGAGGAGCCACCGACCTGGGGGAAGCCCCGGACAGAGCAGAAGAGGTGAGTGCTGTAGCCCCGTGTAGTCGTTCGGTCTGTCAGGGGCTGCGTGAACTTTGGAGGCTCCATCATGTCCCGCTGGGGGATCTTCTCTGGCTGGTAAGTGGTTTCTAAGGAAATAATTAATTCTCTCTGAGGCAGACCTCAGGTTCCCAGGCTGACCAACACAGGAATTCAGCACAAGGTACCCCAAACCACTTCTGTTCCCTCTTGTAAGAAGCCAGATGTCACCTGGCCTGACCCAAGGACCTGGCCCTCAGCTCAGAGCAGCCCTGTTTCCTCATCCAATCTTGACATGGTAGTGCCCAGGCCCTGCAAGGAACAGGGGGGATGCCAACCCCACTGTGACACATGCTGAGTGCAGCAGTTCAGACCCAGACCAGGCACACTCTCAATCTCCCACTCCATCCCCAGATCTCAGTCCACAGAAATAAGAGTTGGAGGGAAGCTCTGCAGATGGCAGAGACCCTAGGTCACTGTGTGCTACCAGGGAGCAGGATGGAAATAGATGGAAGGAAAGCGGGGCTTTCCTTGGCCCAGAGCTGGGGGGCTAAAGCCAGGGTTGTTCTGACCCTTTCCAGCTCCTGCTTCCATCTCATCCCAGGGATGTCCATGCCTTGGTTCCTCTCAGGGGGCTGAGCATGGCACAAGCTTTCCCCAGAGGAGAAATGAGGTGCAGGGGTGGGGGCAGGGGACCTCTGGACCTTGGGGGTGCTCAGCCTCACCCCTGCTGGTCTTGTCCTGGGGACCAGCCCAACAGCATCAGCACAACTCCGAGATAGCCCCACTGGCCCACTGGTCAGGACCAGTCTTGGCTACCACCCTCCCCAGCCCCTCAGCCAGGGACAAGTTCCTACTTGTCTTCTCGATGTAGGCCACCCCAGAGGCTACAGCAGCGCTGTCGCTGAGCCCGCAGATGTTCTCGGAGAACACTCGGAAGGAGTAGGTGTTGCCAATGATGAGGTCGGAGATGGTGCAGCTGGTGCGGGTGCAGCGCTCCAGCACCGTGAACCATTTCTGGAAGGAAAAAAGGAGGAAAAAAGAGAGCAGTGAGGAAAGACAGGCTGTGACAAGGATGGAGAAGGTGTGGGGTGGGGCAAGGAGTGCAGCTGTCCCTCTCTCATCAGGGCATCACCAGCAGCAGGAGTTCCCAGTCTTACCCCACTCTTCTTGTCTGACTTCTGCACCCTGTAGCCCTTGATCTCAGAGTTCCCATTGTCCGCAGGGGGGGTCCACTCCAGGGCCACATTAAAGCCCCACACATCCACCAGCTTCAGGTTCTGGGGAGGGCCAGGTGGCTCTGCAAACACAAGTGCCCTCAGGGTGACATCCCAGTTTGCTCCCCCCACATTCTGTACCTTGACCTTTGACCTTGCTTTTAATCTCTTCTCACCCTGGTGCAGCACACAAGGGATGAGAAGCTGCAAGGGGCAAGGCTGGCAGAAACTCCGCATCCCCAAACAGAGAAATTCACATGCATGATCCTGTTGAAGATCTCACTTGAATGGGGACTGCAGAGTCCCTTGCCTTGTTGCTGTCGCATCACATCCCACCCAGAACAAGACCTACCCAATCAAAGAGGAGAAATGAGCTCCAGAGTGATCCTGCAGGATCCCATCCTCAGCTTACCAACCACCTGGATGTCCAGCGTAGCCTTGTCCTCGGTTCCGTTGATCTGCACAGTGAGCTCGTACTTGCCCGAGTCGCCGCGCTGGGCCTGGCGGATGTAGAAGATGGTGTCCCGAGCCGTGTTGCGGATGTTGATGCGGTTGGTGTCCAGGGGCTGCCCTCCCTTGGTCCAGCTCACCTTGGGCTGCGGCTTTCCCTGGAGCAACAGGCAGGTCAGGAGCCACTCAGGCACACGGTCCCAGCAGGTCCTGCTGGGAAGGACGGGTGGCAGGGCCACCCCGCTGTGCCCAGGCAGCAGCAGCCCGGGTGCCACCTCTCCCATCCAGCAGTCCCTGGGAAAGAAGCTACAGCTGATTCCTGTCAGACTCACTAATGGGAAGCCATCAGGCTCCAGGGATGAGGTGGGAACGTGCTGGCTCCCCAGGGTCCTCGTGGCACAAGCCCAGCTTTACTTGCCAGGGTACAGCTGTGCTCTCATGGCCCAGGTGCTGAGCCCAGGCTCCACTTTAGCACCGGGGCTTGAACTCAGCATACAGGGAAAATTCATGTCTGGAGCACAGCCAGCACAGAGTCCAAACTCTCTGTGAGACGTGGCATGGACAAGCCCCTCAGCTCAGGGGCCTCTCGCCCTCTGCTTGCCCACCATGTTTCAGAGCCAGCTGCCACAGTGGAGATGCTCTGGTGGTGTCCCAGACAGGATGAGAGAGATAGCTGAGGAGACAACCTCCAGCCTAGCCCACCAGTGTCAGCATTGCTCCGCCATCACACAGCCTTGGGGCTGCCCTCCTCCAGAGGCAGCTGGTCCCCTCTAGGGACCCCAGTGCTGTGCTGTGGGGTCCCAAGGGATGTGGCCAGATCCTGGCCAGGAGCACAAGCTGAACTGAATTGAACTTACTGGCTGAGACAGCAGCAACAACCAGCCCATTTCCTGATGTGTTTGGGGTTGTCCCAATGCAGCAGCATCATCAACAAAGATGTAGCAGGCGAAAAATGGGATCTGGGCAGGAAGAGGAGAGAGATTCCCACCCCATCACCCACCCTTGGCCCATAAGACACAGTGACCAGGCCAAGTCAGAGCGCAGTTGGACCCATAAGCTAACCTGCAGGAGCTAATCTGGAATGAAATGCCCAGCGGATTAAAGCCCAAATCAGCCACCTACCTGAAAGGGGATCATGATGTTCACAGCATCCCCCACACGCCTGATGTAAGTCTCCCGCAGGTGCCGAGGCATGCGGATCTTCGGGAGCTCTGGGGACGGAATTCACATTGTGAGACAAGGAACTCCCATTCCTCAGCTGGCTGACCCTCCCCATACACACCCCTGCTTGACCACCAAGAAAATCCACTGCAACACGGCCACCTTCTCCCTCTCATCTCCTGGACAGTGCTGCTCCCCTGCAGGGCTGTGCTAGCCTATCCCATTGCCTGTGATATCCATCACTGCCAGAGTGATATCCATCCCTGAGATCCCAAGTCACCAACCCAAGGGCAGCATTCTGATGGATCATTCACCCCTCTTCATTACAGCCAGGTCATGGAGACAACCTGGCCTCAACCAGAAGAGTCACAACACAACCTATATGGTAACAAGGCAGGGAACAGCATCTCCCAGTTGGGAAATATTTCTCCCCCTGACTTTCCAGAGGCACACAGCCCAACTTCCAGCAAGGACAAGGCTCAGTCTCCATCTTCCCTGTGCAGTCCAGGCCTCTGAGACACCAAGGAGGTGCCTGGTCATACCAGAGCTGTGGAAGCCTAAGGCTCATGACAAAGGCAAACATCCCCAAGGAAATGTAACAAAGAAAAGCAAAAATGCCACTGGAGAATGCTCATGGAGCGTGTCCCCTTCCCAGGGCGGAATAGAAGTCATACAGCTCTGCTGGCTCAGTGATACCCAGGGATCCCTCTGGAGCCCCTCGTAAAGGAGCTGGGAGTCTCTGCCTGGGTTAAATGTGCATGAGCTTAACCCTGGGGAGGGGGACTGGCCAGAATAAACCAGGCCTGAGCCAAACAGCTGTGAGGGCGGGGGAGCGCAGCGACAGTCCCAGCAGTCCCAGATGGCCCTTCCTGACAGCTGAGACAGTCCCTGCTCTGCTCATACTGATTTCTGCAGGGATCCATCCCCTCTGCTGCCACTTGGGCTCATCAGTCTCAGCAGGACAGGGAAACCTGACCTCGGGGGCCTCGGGGGAGGAATGTTAATTCATGGATGTTTTCCCCAGCTCCCCAGTGCCTTGCTCAGAGGGACGGGGCTGGCCAAGGTCAGTGGCCCAGGTGACAAAGTGCCATGGTGGGAAGGCCTTTTTTCCTGCACTTGTTCCCTGCAAAATGTGACTCCCATACTGATCCTTCATGTGGTTTCTCCTTGTCTCTCTCCACCTCCCAAGCCCACTCATCCCACCTGTTGTTGAGCTCCCGTCTGATTGCTGCTATTTAAAATCCCCTGGGGTGCTATAAATGAACTGGTGAGATGTACAAAATGCAGGCCTAGAGAGAATGTGAAGGCCAGGAGGCAACAGATGGGGAGGGGAGGAGAAGGGAAGAGAGGAGCAGAGAGGAGCGGAGCGGGGAGG
>VZSE01002025.1:166003-232544 GCA_013398275.1 Promerops cafer | reverse complement strand
AAAGGAAAGGAAAGGAAAGGAAAGGAAAGGAAAGGAAAGGAAAGGAAAGGAAAGGAAAGGATCCCATAGGTGTGTGGGGGTCTCTCAGCTCTTTGGGTTTTACACCTGTACATGTGCCTAGGACAAAGCTCAGGCAGCAGGGACAGAGTGTGGAAAGCACGAGCTGGGCATTTGGCATCTCATGCCAGTCCCTTACAGCCCAGTTTTCCCAGTTCTATGATGTTGGTTGGGATGGTTTTGAGGTCAGAGGCGAACAGGCACAGCCACCACCCCTAAGCCACATTCACCTCCTCCAAGCACACTGAGAAGATGCACCCTGCAGGACCCTTTCCATGGGCTGATTGTCTTCTCCAAGCCTTTTCCTATGAAAAGCTGGTGGTTCCTGGAATAACTTTTGTTAGTATTACTATTTTTAAGCAGCTGAAAAATCTGATGTGTTGAATAACAAGAAAACTTGAGCATTAATAATTCCTTCCAGAGGGAAAATGAGTCTCTATTTGCTGTTTGCAAACTGGCCCTGCCCTCCTGCATCAGCCTCTGCACATTGGCAGCACCCCGAGAGGAATGTGAGTCTTGCTAAGCATGGGAGCAACTCATTCATTAGCGAGTTCAGCATGATTAAAGTTCCCATGCTCCAGACAACCAGCTCTTGACTTCCCTGAGCTAAATAAACAAAGCTGTCCAATGTGTGCTGTGGCATATTTGGGATGTGACACGGCCAAGTGGAGGAGACGTGCTCAGGGGGAGGTGGATTCTGAGCTCTTGCCATAAAATGGGAAAATGTGTCTCTGCCTTTTGAGTCCTTCACCCCCAAAATTTCAACATCAGCAAGATTGGAGAGGTCAGGAAGCTTCTCCCAAGGGAAATGGACACAGTCACTGAGAATAACATCTGTCAGAGGCTGGATGGGACCCATGAGAGGCTGCTCATGCTGCAGGGATGGACAGAGATTTCACACAGGAATTCTGCCCTCAGGAGCAGTACTCACGGAGGATCTCCCTGATGAGTACTGGTTGCTCCAGAGTGGCCGGGACACTGGTTCCGCTGGCACTGACAGCCATCACCCGCACGTGGATCTTGTCCCCGGAGCTGAGGTTTGGGATTGTGTAGCGGGTGGAAAGAAAAGGCTCCTGGTTCACAGCTTTCCAGTCTGAACCTGCAACAGAGCCAGCACAGCACTTTGGATGTGCCATGGACAGACACACCCCAAGCAGCAGGATCAAGGCCCAGAAGGTGAGACCCAGAGGCAAAGAATCCCTTCCTTGGAAATATGGAAGGATTTGGGGCACCAGCAGAAAAAGGGATTTTGGAGGGGGGTTGGCCACCCCTGCCAAGGAGTGTGGGGTATGAAGTACTGGCAGGAGCCCAGCACTGGAGCACAAGGATATTTGCAAGCAAGGAAAGGCATTGGGCCAGTGAACGTGTCCCTGCTGACCAGGTGCATTTCTGAAACGAAAGATCCTTGGAGCTGCCAGCCACTCTGCTCCTCTCACTGCCCCAGCACAGCACTGGGGCTCACCATGGCCTCCACAAACCCCTCCACACCGGGCAAGGTCTGCTCAGGACCTGCCCCTGGCCGGATGTACCTCTCCACGTGTTCTTCCTGCTTGTAAGGGACATCTCAAACTCAACCCAGAGCCCAGCCCTCCCCCAGCCCCAGCTAACATGGTCTTGCCATGTGCCAAACCTCTCAAAATGTTTCTCACTTAGAAAATAAACTGCCCCCGTCCCCCAAGGACTGGGTGTCCCAGGTGGGCAATGAGAGTGACCCACATATGCCAGGGTGTGCCAAGCCCCCATGTGCACCTTCAGAACAAGAAGGTTTTCTTGTCGATGCCATTGGAGCAGCCAAATCCCACTAGATCCTCTTTCCCGTCACCACTGGCATTTCTGGAATCAGCCCTCACTCAAATCTCACCATATTTTAGCCAACCAGAGTCTTGTACCAGCCCAAATACAGCAGTCCCGTGGCCCCTGGGTGACAGTTCTCCTGTCCTCCAGCAGACCCAAAGCAAGCCAGGAGAGCATCCAGCCTGGGCCCTTTGGGTGGCTGTCAGACGGATCCTTCCAGGAATGGCTGAATCTTTCCTTGGGGCAAGGGCCTCCTCACACATCCCACCCTGTCGTGGTAACCTCTGCACCCACAGCCCAACGATGGAAGTCTCCCACAGCCAAGAACGTGTCCATCGTGTGCGCCACAAGCTAAACAGCTGAGGATCAAGTTCCTTGAGGTCCATGGGCCACCTGGGTCTCCTAAACCACTCCAGCCCAGCCTCCCCTTGCAGATCCCCCCAGCCACACAGACCCTTCAGTCTCACCCCAAAGCCCAGCAGGGCTTCAAGAGAGTGCCCAAAACACAAATCTTCTCCACCCACTGCCCAGCAATACAACTGGAGAACCATGGACAATTGCTGGACAATTGCTGCCACCTCCTAGCCCGCCTCCCTCCACCATGGCCACCCTCCCTCCAGACATAATCAAGTCTGCTGATAGGTGCCCAGGACCCTTCCCTTCCTCATCCTCCCATTTTATCCCCATTCCTTCCATGCTTCATTTTGGGCAAACATGGGAGGATTGAACTTTTTCTTCCTGTTTTCTTGGATTACCATCCCAGCCCCGAGTCTCTGCAGATCTGGAGTTCATCAGAGACCATCCCCAGAGGGTGTGTTGGTCTCTGCTCCCCACTAGAGCTGGACATAGCAGTGACTCTAAACCCGCTCCAAGCCCCTGCTAAAGACATCACTACTGTCTGAAGCCAATGGGATTTCCCTTCATGGAAAAGAAATAACCATTCAAAATGAATCCGTTTGGGCAAAGAAAGGGAATCATTGCTGGGGGAAATGCTCTGCTGTTTCCACCCAGCTCCATCCCATCCCACAACCATGCACCATCTCTCCATGTTCACGAGGCAGGAAAGACCAAACCTACTTCCATCTTTGCAGATCTCCACCACATATCCATCCAGGCCTGCCCGGCCCATGTGCTCCGGGGCTTTCCAGGTCAGCGTGAATGAGTTTTCACTCACTTCTTCCACAGCCAAGGACAAGGGGCAGCTGGGTGGCTCTGTAACAAACCCACAGTGGTGACAGCAGGGCTCGAGTACCGGGGCTCTTGGAGGGCAATCACTCAACCTCCAGGTCTTAATCCACCTATCCCACTGCAAAAATATCCTTGATGACTTCATCCCCCCATCCCTTCTCCCCGGCACGCACCCCCTCCAAGCCTTGCTTATGTCCCCTCCCCACTCTAGTGCTCCCCACTCACCTTCCTTTGGTTTCTCCAGTTTGGGTTCAGGGGCTGGGGCTGGGGGTTCAGCTGGGGAACCTTCTGCAGGCACAGGAGTTGCTTCTGCTCCAGCTTCTGTGTGGATGGGAGCAGGTTCTTCTGTGGGGGCTGGGGGCTGCTCCGGGGGATGCTCAGGGGCTGGGGGCTCTTCAGTAGCTGGGGCTGGGGCTGCTTCTTCCTTTGGGGCTGCTTCTTCCTTCGGGGCCGCTTCTTCCTTCGGGCCCGGCACTGCCTTTTTCTTGGCTGCTGCCTGAGCAGGTTTTTTGGCTGGAGGTGCAGTTTTGCCGGTCATTGCTGCAAAGCCTAGGGGCCGGGCAAGGTGATGTTCTGGGGTCTCTGCTCTGGGGTGTCTGCTCTGTTTTGGGGTTCCTGCTCCAGAAAAAAGATCTCTCCTCAGGATCTGGGGTCTGGACTCTGAGGTTGGGGTCCTGGCTCAGGACCAGGTGTCTCCACTCTTGACCAATGGTCTCTGCTCCAGGACGGCTGTGCTGGGAGGGGGGAACCAGGTCACTGAGCCAGAACAGGGGCTGGGTGACTTTTATAGGCTTTGGCTGGCACTTGTCACCTCCCTGCAAACCAATCTGCCTGCACAGGCGGGACTTCCAGGAATAGCCACCCGGGACCTGCACATTCAGCAGCCCCAGCTGCCCCCTCCTATGGCATGGCAGCACATGGGCCCGGCCCCCTCAGCGCCCCCCCGGGCTCATTCAGGACTGGGTTGGCCGGGGCAGGTCACCTTTCTTTGGGGACGTGGCTCCTGTCCCCAGCATCAGCACCCCTCTGGCTAAGAGCTTCCCACCCCCACTGCCACCTCCTCAGCCACCCACTGCCTCCCAGTCCCCACAGACTCTCCCTGGACCCCCTCATCGCCCTTGCCTTCCTTAGCCCCTGAATTAACATCAGACCCCCCCCACTCCAACACTCCCTGTTAATCTTGCATTGACCCCCCCAACCCACCTGCTCCCCCTCAGGTCTTCCCACAGTCCCTGTAACCCCAGACCCCTCTGGTCCCTCTGTCCTTCCTCAGCCTCATCCTCAATCCCACTGGGTTGGAAGAGGTTGGAAGACAACCTTTGGGCTCATGTGGACCAACCCAGCTGCCCATATCCCTAACCCACATTTCTGGGGAAGATAAATCACTCACCAGCCCCATGCCATGTTCCCCAGCCTCTGTTCTGCTCAGTCAACCATCCTTGTCCATGGAGACTGGTCAACCCAGAACTCGTGACCAGACACCCTACTCTTACCCCAAAACTCAGATTCACCCCAAATTCCCCCCAATGACCCAGGAAAGCCCCAGTAATCCTATGGGTCATAAACCACTCACCCTCTCCTTGCTCCTGCTTCCTTACTTGCCCTCATGCTGTGCAGGAGACACTAGGAGAAGTGTCTCTGTATCCCTAACCTTCCTGCAGTTAGGGTTGAGAGAGTGTTTTCCCCATTTCCCAGCTAATTCCCTGTCTCCAGGGATGGTGCTATGTAGCAGCCTAGCAAGCCTGGCTCTCCTGGGTGCTGGTCCATGGGCTCACTGTTCTGTGGTCCCCAGGAAACACCTCCAGACATGGACATCAGGGTCAATAGGCATCTCTGAGACGGCCAGGGCACGAGACACGTTCTCTGCCAGGGCCAGATGATCCCAGCTTTGCCAACAAGGAGCTGGTTTTCCAGGGCAGGGGAGCTGTGGTCACCCAGGAATGGGAGGGAGAGAAGGAAGAGCAAAGCCCCATTGGCCAGGCTGGTCTTTAAATGGATGGTGACATCCCAAAAAAGAGCCTGAGGAGTGCACCCCAGCTGGAGCACTCTGACCCTCCTGCTCCAGGAGGGATATTTTTTCTCTCCTGGTTATTCGGCAGCAGGACAAAGCCAGGATACCACGAGATGATGCTGGTGCCTCAGGGAGGGTCTATTTGCCCCAAACTATGTGATAATCCAGATATTTCTTGATTATTTCCCCAGTGAGGGGGAATATGACTAATAAAAGTTACGTCTTACCCAAAACACCCTTGGAATGCCTGAGGGATGAGGTCCTTGAGGCAGGAGAGAGTGATGGGGCTCCCAGGCATTTCTACTGCCTGCATGGACGGGTACTGGCAGCTCCTTTCCTGCCCAGAGCAACTTGGAGTGGCTCAAAATTGCCAAGTCGGCCATGAACCAGAAAATTCCCTGCAGCTGCTCTAGCCAGAGAGAAGACAAGTCCTGCTGCCCAGCATGGCAAGGAAGGGCTGGAGAGGATCATCCATCCATCCTGCTCCAGCTGTCTTTGGCTCCCGGGGGCCAATTGGAGAAGCTCTGGTTTCTCCATACCTTGGCCCACCAGGATTTCATCCTGCCTTGGATGACCTTGGCCCCTCCTTGACCCCTCCACTTGACCCCTCCACATGGGCCATGCCTTAATGGCTCTTTCCATTGGCTCACAGGCAGCCAGTTCCAGACTCCCACAAACATCTGCTCAGGCATCTTCCCTGTGTCTTTCTCAATCACGATGTCTAATCTGAACAAAAAAACCCACTTCATTGCAAAAAAAAAGGGCTTGTTTTGATTACATGTTAAGAGAAGCAATTTAAAGAGCTCAGAAAGAAAAATAAATCAATACCAAAACTCCAGTTCACAGGGAAAGGAGCACTCAGATTTCTCTCTGATTTCAATTTGGGGGAGTGCAGCTGAAAATAAAATACTTTCCCCAGGAAAAATAAAGAACATAAATGCAATAATTTCACTTGAAGTTCTCAATTTGAAAGAAACTTGGGTCTGTCAACCTGCTCCATGACATTTGGATGCTTTTGCTCTGTTGACTCAGGAGGTGACTAATAGGTTACAAGCAAATGAATCAATGTGGTTTATCACCCACTCTTATCTGGGCCATGTTACTAGAGTTTATTGGCATCTTGTTTATTCAGACGCTGGGCAAGCGTTGGGTGTTGAGCAAGCCCCAGCAGGGAAACACTGAGGAGCTGCTGCTGTCGATGGCAAAGGCACCTCAGGAGGTTGTCCCACTTCCAAGGCAAAGGGTTTCCCACAGGTTCCAGAGGTGGGAGACAACGGTTCCTTACCCACCATGATGGCTTCACTTGTGGATTCACAACAGGGATGGAGAAACTGCTTCCTGGAGGTAATATCACCACCCAGGACAGGAGTGGGCTCTCCCAGCCTCTAGTATTGGGTGAGGGAGCTCAAATTAGTCTGGTGATGGAAATGAAAATCACACAGAAGGGGCTGTCCCTGCAGGCAGCTGGGAAGGTTGAATATTAAAAATTTAGTGATAATTCAAATATCAGCATGTTTTTGCCTGAAACTATAAGTATTTCAGAACTTAGCTGAAAAACAGCTTATCCATGTTTTCCAGTAAGAAAAAAACCTCTTCCTACAAAAAGCTGGTACTTTTATAAATTGGTTTTGACCCACAGTTCCAGCTCACTGAGTCACTGATATATTTTCTTACTTATTTTCCAAGTGAGTATAGGTCTAAATATAAGAAATATAATTTATGCCAGAAAGGATCAGATCCTCCTCATGCCACTGTTATTCCAACTCCCCCTGATGATGCAGTATGGTGCATATTCCAGCTGTGTCTGTTTGACAGGATCCCATTGCAAAGAGGTGAATTTGTTCCCCCAAAACATCCGATAGGCCCATCCACCCAGACTCCCAGTTCAGGAAACCAGAGACCTTGCCAGGTGGAATGGGGGAAGCCTTCCCCACCACAACAGCTGATGTGTCAGTGCGGGGAGATGGAAGATGCCTCCGACAGCTGGGGCAAATCCTGGAGGCTTCCAGAGATTAGGACCATCTCCTAAACTGGGCTCCAGGATTAGACAGGAGGTGGTGAGACCTTCCCACTTGCTCATTGTAAAGCAAAGGGGAGATGCCAAAGGCCTGGAATAAACAAGGAGCTCGTGTCATCAGGGTGGGAAGGGCTCCCTGAAGCTGCCACGTCCTCTGTGCTCATCCTCCCTTGTCCCTGTCCCCATGAACATCTCTGGAGATCCTGGTGGGCTCTTTGCACCCTAGCAGGACTGTGAAAGCCCCAGGTGGATGTCACACCTGGGCCACCGCAGGCTCTGGGCATGGTCCTTGGCACAGCCATGGGTTTGCCCAGGGCAGAGGACAGAGTGCCAGGGGATCAGTGTGGGTGTCAACAAGGAGAGTCACCCACAGCCTGTATCGGGGGATACCCAGGACTGACAGGGTCCCCACTGCCAAACCCGGTGAGATAAATTCAACGTCACCCAACAGGACAGAAAAGGAACCATCCCCACCTCCCTTTGGCCACATCCAGCCCTGCACACATCGTGTGGACTGTGAGTCCATGGGACACATCACAGAAGGACAGAAAAATGCCAAAATCCCCTGAATTTCAGCAGAAAGGAGGTGCCCAAGCCCCTCCAGGGAGGCTATTGCTGGTGCTTACTGCAGCTGATTCCTGTGTGGGTCTGTGCCCTCCTTTCAACTGCTGTTCCTGCCCTTGTCTGACCCCTTTCCAGGGTTAATCCAGATCTCCAGAAAACTAGGGAGCTCATCTGGAAAGCACACAGTGGTCAACCGGGGTGTTTAGGTAGGCAGGCTCAGTGCCCTACCTACCACCTCCCATATCCCACATCCCTGCTCCTGGCTCCAGCTCCGGCTCCCAGCAGCATTTCCAGCCTTGCTGTCACTGTGATATTCACAGAGCACTGAGTCAAGCAGCCAGGGCAGGCAGCAGGTGGGCTGGGACCAGGAAAGGTTTCCATTTGTCTGTCACACACAAGTGGGCACTTACTTCATCCCAAAGCAATGACTGCAGGCAGGGGCTCCAGGCCTGAGCTAGGACACAGCCCCAATTCCCCTCCCAAAGCCCCCCAGGAAAGGGCCTGTCTAGGTGTCACCTTGGGAAAAGAATGTTAAGCAAGTATTGCTTTAAAGTATCCTTGTCTGGTCTAGAAAAGTCAACCAGGTAATAAAGAGACATCAATAGGAGCATCTCTGAGGTGCTGAGGGGCATTTCTTGCCTGGTGGACATCCCTTGGTGGGCACCAGTACAGGGTTATAACAGCCACAGGCTCCAGAGTTGTCCCTGTCACTGGGTGCAGCCCAGCTCACCCCAGCAGCACTCAGCAGCACCAGTTTGATTCACTGACTTTCCAGTAGCCCTTTCTTCAGGGAAAATTGCCACATCCACACGGCTTTTGAATCCTTCCAGGGCTGGGGACTCCATCACTGCCCTGGGCAGCTTGTGTCAGGGCTGGACAGCCTTGAGGACATGGGTTAGTGGTGGTGGTGGTGACAGTGCTGGGTTAAGGGTTGGACTCAATGACCTTAAGGGTCTTTTCCAATCTAATTGATTATCTAATTCCATGATCAGTCAGGGTTCACCCACCTCCAGGTCTGCCAACATCAGCTCATGGAGCGGCAGGGTGGGTGCCCAGACCTGCACTCTCCCTTCTGGGATCAGGAGCTGCCAGATGCAGGCAGGGGATGCAAACACCCAGAACCAGCTTTTGGGCTGTTATTTTGGGGCTGTAATGGGATCATTCTCCTCCAAGATGGATGGGGTAGAAAAATAGGAAAACCCATGCAGGGATGTCCTGATTTTGCCCCATGACTTGCTGGGAGCTGAGCCAGGGAGCTCCGTGTTCCCTCCAGCCTGTGAGAGCACTGCAGTGGAAAAACCATCACAGAGAGGCATCAGCTGCTGCCCACAGCCAAAATGGTTTCCCCAAGGCCACCTGTGGGGCCACCACAATTGCAGTCACAGTATGAGGGGACAGCACAGCCTGAGCAGGAGCTCCAGGGCAGGAGCTCCAGGGCAGTGACCTGCAGCAGCTGCACCCAGGGCCAGCTGGGCCTGAGCGTGCCGGGCCAGCAGGAACCCTCACGCACCTTGGCACCACAGCTGTCACCTGCAGTGTGCCCAGGAGCAATGCCAGTCCTGGGGCACTGCTCTGTCTGGGGTGGGTTTTTTCCAGCCCTGCCCTACTTCTGGGGCTGCCAGCAGGAGCTCACCTAGGACAGAGAGCCTGCAGGGACAGGGCTGTGTCAGCCCCAGTCTCTTCAGTCTGCCCAGAGTCACCTCTACCAAGGCCTGGGGATGGCAGCTGGAGATGCCAATAAGGCTCTGTCACCACCTGCCCTGGCTGGCCCTGCTCTGTGGCAGGGAGAAGCTGCAATTAGTAGCTCAGGTTTTCCTTCTTCATTAAAACCAGGAGCTCAGGAAAGCCTGAATTGTTTCAAAGCCTCTTTGCTGGTTTATCCTGAGCATTTGCACTCAGGGACCAGAGCCACAGCGGCTGCTTCTCTCTCCTGAGCAAGGAGCTGGGATGCTCTGCAGGAGAAGGGGGAGGGAACAGCTCAGCCCCAGGCTCCACCAGCACCAAAGGTGAATTTCAGTATGGATTAGGACCAGCAGGGAACTCAGTGTTTGCTCTGCACAAGGACAGGCACCACTTCTCAGAGCCTGCTTTGCTCATCTCCTTGCCTGCAGACCCAGGCAGGACCTACCACTCCCCAGGAGGGTGTCCAGCCCTGCCCTAAGGACTTGGAGAGACTGAGACCCCTGCCAGGGTGCACCGTGACATTAGCCAGTAACAGCCCAGGGTTAGACACTCATTTGACCTTCAGCATCCCCTTCATCAGGTCCCTGTACCTCCATCAAGGACGTAAGGCCACCTTGAGTATCTTCAAGGCCATTGCTCCTACCTAGTCCCTCCTGTAGGAGCAACACTGGTGTTTCCACTTCCCCTCCCAGCTCTTCCCATATTTTCTCACATTTTCTCACCACCTTTCCTTGCCTTACATGCTTTCACTGGCACTCTCACCTTCCCTATGCTCTCCCCATTCCCTCCTCCGCTCTACTCCCTTCAATCCACTCCTGGTCCCTGCAGGACTCTGCCAAGCTCCATCCTGGAGCATCCCTGTTCAGCTGAGAGCTGAGACCAGTAGGATGTCCTGCAGCCAGACCTGCCCCTGCCCTGGGGACATTGATGGTACTGGAACCAGCCATGTTTCAGATGGTGTAGTGATTTCCCAAGAAAGACTTTGAGGTGAGCTGGTGGTGGCCACAAAGGCTGCCTGCACCTTGCCATGCTCAAGGTGTTTGGGAATCCCTTCCCAGGATTCTTGGAAGCCAATGGGATTTGCTCCCTTGTTGGGACAGCATGTCCTGGGCCCATCCCACAGCCCTCTCTAACCCAAACACCTTTATTTGAGAGCTTCCCTTCTGTGTCCCCCTCTCAGGAAAGTGTGCTGGGTCAGAGGGACTATGAGAGGGTTTGGAGCATCCCCAAATCCCAGTGACTTCCACCAGGTCCCACTAAACTGGGAATACACACCAGTTTGGGTTGTCCAACAGGGCCCAGCTGCATCCTTTCTCTACTGCCACCAGGGAGCATCATGGGGACATTCTGTGACATGGGGACAGCTCACCTGTGCTGGGTTCCACCAAAAACCTCCAGATAGTGAAATCCTCCCAGCCAAGCTTTGGAAATGCCTGATCCTTGGAGTCTATGGTATCCCCAGAGCCAGCTGTGGCCCAGCCCTTCTCTAGATGCACGGGCTTGAGTGCCACAGTCAGGGCACCCAGAGCTGCTCCCTGCCCTGTTCAGCACAGCGTGATAGCCCCATGCCATTCCTGGGGGAAGGATTTCCCCAAAACATCTCCAGAGCAGCTGGGCCAAGACATGGTGCGCAGAGAACACAGGGGGTTGATCTGTTGATCCAATAGCCTGCAAAGAAACAGCTGTGGAAGATGTTCCAATCTCATCCTCCTTGTCCATGAGCAATGGACACGAGCAATGCCAAAGGGACACTTGGATATTTGCAGGGAAAGGCCAAAACCTCCAGCTGGACATGACCAAGGACAGTGAGAGCCAGGGATGGGGCTGAAGGTGGCTTTGGCTCTTACCCATATCCTGGGGGTTAGGAGGTGGCAGAGATCCCAAGGGATCCAGAGACAAGAGGAAGACATGGGGGATCTTCTGCCTCCCAAGTGCTGACTCTTAAGAAGGATGAGAAATTCTCAGTCATACAAAATCTGAGAGCAGCCCTGGCAGAAGGGCTTGGGGTGTTGGTCCAGAGCCCCTCTGCTCTGGAGACAGGTTGGGGGAGCTGGGGGTGTCCAGCCTGGAGAAAAGAAGGCTGTGGGAAGAAACCTAGAGCCCCTTCCAGTGCCTGGCCTGGAGGGATAGGACACAGGGAATGGCTTTTCACTGCCAGAGGGCAGGGTTAGATGGGATATGGGGAAGAAATTCTTCCCGGTGAGGATGGTGAGGTCCTGGCCAGGTTGCCCAGAGAAGCTGTGGCTGCCCCATGCCTGGAAGTGTCCAAGGCCAGGTTGGACAGGGCTTGGAGCAACCTGGGCTAGTGGGAGGTGTCCCTGTCCATGGCAGGGGGTGGAATGAGATGGGCTTTGAGGTCCCTTCCAACACAAACCCGTGTGGGATTCCATGGCACAGTGAGCTGGATGCAGGGACCCCCCCTTGTTCTGACACAGCCGACATGCCGAGGAAGCCCATCCTTTCTGCAGGCTGGAAATGCCCCAGGATCCCACTGGGCAGTGGTGGCTGGAGGCGTCATTCCTGCCCAGCACCTGTAAAGCCCTTGGGATCTCTTGGGGTGCTCAAACATTGCAGGAATGCCAAGCGACGTGCAGGGCTGTTGCCCGCCCTGGCTGGCACTGAAGGTGAGAAGCTGATTTATTTTCACAACCTGCAAAGCCCTGGGGAGGTGGACATGGCCAGGCTGGGCACCAGGGATGGCTCTTTTATGTCCCTGTGACTGTGACTTCAAAGTAAAGCATTGGGACTCTCCAGAATTTCACATCTTCCCGCAAGCCAGGCCATGACCCAGTCCCATCCCACCACCTCCAGAAGGAAAAACACCTTTTCTGGTCCCTTTTTTAATGCTGCTTGTGACTGTGGTTAGCTCTTCTTGTGAGTTGCAGGAGAAGCTGAGCTGTCCTTTTGCAGCCCAGCACAGCAACCAGGAGGGACAGGGGGGACAAGGAGGGAGCTGCCAGGACCAGTTATCTGATCCCAGTGCTCCAGTGTAAACTTAGCATGGCCTTTTGGAAAGTACTTGCTGTGGCAAAACACGCAGTAAATCACTGCTCTGAGTGCCAACAATATTTTGAGATTAGCAAATCTTAAAGCTCACTTTGGGGTCGTGGGTTGGAGCCCTGCCAGTGTAACTGGGCAGGGGGGGGGGGGCGTCTTCCTCACCTCACACCCTCCAGCTCCCAGGGATTGCACCAAGCTGCAAACCCTTGCTTTTTGAAGAGGATGGGATAAAGTCCAGGGTCAGCAGTGGATGTGGAGTCCTGCAACCCACTCCTGTGGATTCTCACCCTGTGCTCCCAATCAGCAGGACTGACCCTCTGATTTCTTTGCCTTTTTCTTTCCAGACTACCTTGGAAAATATCCAATTCCCTCCCTTATTTTATCAAACAAACCGAGCTCCCACCAGTTGCCCCGACCCTTTCCAGCGTCATCCTGTGTTCCCTGGGACAAGTCAGCAGCATCACCCTACCCCTCCCTCCCCAGTGTCCCCAGTGTCCCCAGTGTCCCTAGAGTCCCCAGCACCCCAGCACTGGGCAGTGCTTCAGGGTAAGAATGCCCAGGATTTAAAAGCCACCAAGCAGGTGGCTGCTTGCTTTTCCAAGCTCAGCTGAGGGCTCATTCAGCCTGTGAGACAAAAAGAAGGGAGAAGCCCTTGGAACTGAGCAGGAAAAGGGGAATCACCTACCTGAGAGCCCCAGCCAGGTGCATTCCAATGGAAAATCACCACAGGCTCTGCATCCTGCCAGAGGTTGACCTGAAACACTTTCCCAAGGACAAAATATCCTGGAGTTGGCATTTTAACCCAGGAAAAACCACTGGGTCATCACAGGAGGTCCTAGGGAAAATCCCAGGCTACACTTGAGAGTTCTGTGGCTCGACCCTTTCCAGGCCATTTTGTATTTTGGATGCAGCTATCTGTGTTGAGAATGCCATGGAGGAAACCACTTCAATCCAGAGCAGTATTCCATCAAAGTTCTGGAGGAATGTGGGACTGAAAACCCAGTTGCCGCTGTTCTTCCATTCCGTACTGTTTGAGTGAACACCCTGATTTATTTCAGGCTTAGATGTCCTGTCACTGAGTTCTCAAAAAGATTTGTGTTGGCCACAGAAGGTCATTCCTGTTTGTATCAGGGAGAGCAGAAAAAGTTGCTTGTCAGAAGGACATTGTCAGTGTAGCTGAGCTCCTGTTCCTTGAGGAAATATTACAAAATAAAAAGCTGCCAAGGTCAAGTGCAACAGCAACACAGGCTGATATTAAAAATAATGTTCCTGCTTATTGGCACTGTGGGAAAGCTCCCACCTGTGATGCTGTATGGAACTGTCCTCAGAGTGCAGGGAAAATAACTCAGCAAAAGCAACATGGAGCTGTGTCAGGAAAGGGTTAGGTTTGAAACCAGGGAAAGGTTCTTCCCCCAGAGGGTGCTGGGCACTGCCCAGGCTCCCCAGGGAATGGGCACGGCCCCGAGGCTGCCACAGCTCCAGGAGCCCTCAGGCACAGGGTGGGATTGCTGGGAGGTCTGTGCAGGGCAGGGATTGGACTGGATGATCCCTGAGAGTGCCCCCCAGCTCAGGGGTTCCTGTGATTCTGTAATCTGTGGTTGCCCATGAGCCAATAGCAATGCCAGTCCAGCTGGAAGCCTGTAAACTGAGATGTCTCCTGGCCAGAAAACAGCCTCGGAGCACTTGCCCTGCACTGTATTTGCAAAGGGGCTGCAGCCCAGCATGAACCTTCCCTGCCCACCCAGCACTGCGCAGGCCCCTCTGCCCAACACCACATCCATGAAATCCCAAAGGTGGATTGAAATATTTGGAGTTAAAACCATGAGGTGCAAGGAAAAGTGGCCAGATTAGCTTTGTTTTCCAGTGCCTGAGAGCTTTGGAGCCTCCTCTGCAACCACCACGGAAAAATTGGGCCCAAATCTTTTTCCATGCAAAAATGGGCCATTTTTGGGTGTGTGACTTTGACATGGGGGGTCTCTGCACCCCAACAATTGGAACATGGAGGGCTTTGGGCGGATAAGGGATATGCCTTGCTAAGAAACTGTGATTTTGGTCTACCATGAGTGTTGACATCTCTTTTCCTTGCCCAGTCTGGGTCTGCTTTGCTCCTGGTCGTGACTCAGAGTGTCCCAGCTGAGCCCCCAGCAGGTCCCTCTGCACCCACAGGGAAAGAGGAGCCAGCAGAGGATGTCCCATTTTGGGGTGCTGGAAGGGACCATGGAGCAGAGAACAGGGCAGAGAGCTAAGCATCAGTGGCAGGAACGGTGCAAACACGAGTGTGCTGAACCCACACCTCCTCAGCCTGAGCACAAACCTCCCGGGAGCCAGAAAACCAGGGGGGAAAGTCTCTCCAGTGAAGGTCCCCTCTCCCGGAGAGATTTCGTTGCTCTAATGCCGCCATCCAGTGGGAGAAACTCCCTGACATAGGAAAGGCTGGAAAAGAGGGCGCTGGGCTCCCCATCACCCTCGGGCTGCCCTCGGTGGCCTCCCTGCCAGGGATGCTGCGACTGCACTCCATTTCTAAGCCCCGATCCCAGCCTGGGTGCAAAACGGAGACAGCTCACACGGCACCTGAGCTCCTCCGGCACCCAGCGAGGGGATGGGGGACGAGGGAAGATGCGCCGGGGTCAGGCGAGGGCTGCAAGCCCAGAGAAGGAGGAGGAAGCTGAGATGCAAGCAGAGTCCCGGCGATGAGGACACCCCTGTCCCTGGGCGATGCGGGGGACACTCCCAACGCTCCCCGCCCGCTCCCGCCGCGGGATATTTGCAGTCTGAGCACACCGTGCCTGCAGAAAACCGAATTCCAGCGCGTATTCAGCAACACTGGGACTTCAAGGACGGAAAAGTAGCCAGAGACAGAACTCCCTGGGGTTGGTCAGGAAAGCGAAATGACTTTGGCAGCGGCCACAGAGCAACGCGACGGCGAGCGGGGAAAGCGCGGTGGCCAGCGTCCCCCAGGATCCCACAACGCGCCCGTTGTTGTCCCCCTGGGCTGCCTGATTCCGGCAGAAAGGAGCTTTCAGTGGGAATATTCAAAAGTTCAGCCTCTCTCAGCAACGCAAGGTTTGCTGGACTGTGCAATGGCACAAAGGGACAGTGTTTCCTCGGGAGCGGGAGGTTTTGTGGCTGGAATACGGCGCTTTTACTCCCGCACAGAAGCCGCCTGAGCGGAATCACGGCGTTATGGAGGAGGGATCGCAGTCAGAGACTTGCCTTAAAGGGAGAAAGCAGGAAAAAAAATTGTGTTTATGGGTATAAAATCAAAGAATTTCGGGGGTTTTCTTCTGGGCAGCAGCAGCAGCAGTTGTTTTCCTAAGGTGGCGCCAGTTTCCAGGAAGCAGGCGTATTTCTCCAAAACCGAGGGGAAAACCCCTAACTTTTCCTTTTGTGCCAAGAGGAAATTTGTCCTGGGAACAAGCCCTGTGCACAAACAAACACGCTGTCCTCTCCTCCGAGAAGCACAAATGCTTTCCCACCCACTCAAAATTAGACAGAAAAATGACTCCTAGACCAGCCTGATAAGCCCAATGAAGAGGCAGCATCCTGGCTGAATCAGAGGCACGTGTCCCGGTGGAGATGAATTTTGGAAGCATCCACCACCTCTGCAAGCTGGCAAAGGCCATTCCGAGCGGCTGCAAACCCATCCTCGAGCTCCAGCCCACACTCAGGAAAGGGAGAGGGATGGGAGATGTTGCAAGAAAGATGAGGACATTTGGTGTAGGGAGTTTGCTCTACAGCTGCATATGGCCCCACGCTGGCACTGGGGCTGAGAACTGTGCACAGCTCATCACACCTGGAGTCTAATAGCCAGTACCTGTGCCCAAGGTCCCTCTGTGTGTTTAATTAGGATCATAGAAGATATTCATTACTTCAATTTTCGGATCCGAGAATGATTTGGTTTGGAATGGATCTTAGTTACTGCATAAGCAGTACTCCAAAACAGCAGAGGAAATACTGGCGGACAGGCTGAGAATGGGAAAGGGGTTTTTCTTTTACAGATAGCATTGGTTTTTAAGGGACTTTCCCTGTTGGTGTGTGCAGAGCAGTGAAACCACCCGGCAAAGTCGAGCAGCTCCGCAGTGCCCCGGCGTGCCCGAGACAGGGAAACCCCCGGATCGCAGCCCCAGGACACTGCTCTTCCTTCCTGCAGTGAAGGCGGATGGCAACTGGACTCCAGACCCGGAGCTGGACGAAGCACCTCTCAGTATCTCTGGGAGGAAGGATAGATCTCTGACTGGTGGAGAAACGCCAGCCCGAGGTAAAGCACACCCTGGGCGGCGTACCCGAGCCGTCAGGACAAGCTCACAGCCCACAGCATGGGAATGAAGCACGGTGGAGTCACCAGAGCAGGTGATGGGCTGACTCCCCACCACACTGCAGAGTGAGAGATGCCAAAACATATGTACCCATACGTACCCTGGAGGGGACGGGTCAGTGCCATCTCCTACCCCACAGAGGCTGCGCTGGGCACCAGTCCTGGCACTGGTGGGGTCTTGGGGAGAAAAGGGCTTGGAGGAGGCCAGGAGGCTGGAGCAGGGTTTGGGCAATGTTGTAGTACTGGGGAATGAGTGTTCTGTCCCCTGTGATGTAGGGCAAACCTTGTTCCAAGTGTCCACACCCTGATTCCCACGCTGTGCCCAGTCGTACCCTGTGCCCCAGCCTAGGCCAGCTCCCCACCAGGATGCCCAGCCCTGCTTGAGGGGATGCTCAGCTCCCTCTGTGTCTGGTGCTCTGGTGTCCCCATGCCCGATTCTCCTGGATGTCCCATGGCCGGTTCCTCCTGGCATCCTTATAACTCGGGGTGTTCCCAGGTCCCCCATTCCCGCTGCCTCCACGGCAATCATTCCCGCTCAGTCTCAGATCCCAGTGCTCCCTGTACCCCCGTGCCCGGTGCTCCTGCTCTTCTGCAACCAGGTCTTCCCGCCTCTCCATTCCCGATGCTTCCAGGACCCCCGCATCCAGGACCTCCGTGACTGTTGCTCCCGACTTCTCCTCCCCAACGCTCCCAAGGACTCCCTTTCCCAGTTCTTCCCTTACCCCCATGTCCTGTACTCCCGGATCTCCCATCCCCAGTTCCTCCTGGCATCCTCGGCTCCCTGCTCCCCTCATTCCCGATGCTCCCGGGCCACCCATGCCCGTTTTTCCCCCGTTCCCGGACTACCCCGTGCCCCAGTGCCCCCTCTCCCCGGACGAGTCCCCCGCGCCCGACCGGTGCCAGGTGTTGCCCGGTTCCCCGCTCCTCCTCCACTCCGCCCCGTGCCGTCCCTCCTCCCCCGGGAAAGCGAAAGCGCGGCGGGCGGAAGCCGAGCCCTCCCCGCCGGGCCGGGCCGGGCCGGGGCCGCACCGGGACCGGGAGCGGGACGAGGCCACGCCGCGCCGGGGCCACCATGGCTTCCATCGGCAACTTCTTGCGGCGGAGCCTGAGGCGCACCGGCCGCAGAGGTGAGGGGCGGGAGGGGCTCCGGGAGGTGCCGGTGCTGGTACCGGCGCCGGTGTCAGTGTCGGTGTCGGTGTCAGTTTCGGTGTTTGGACAGGTCTGTCCCCGGTGCCGCGGGTGCGGGAGCCGACGGCTGCCGGCGGAGCGGGGAAATTCCCGGGCAGCGCAGAGCGACTTTGCCCGGTGCAACCGCGGCAGCTCGGTCCCCCCGGCCCTGCCCGTTCGCACCCCACCCCGCGGAGCCCAGCTCGGGCCGGCTGCCCAGGGACTCATCGCATCTCTTGCTCCGTTCTCGGGGCATCAGCCCATCCCGAGAGCTGCACCCCGTCTCCCGGGAGCCCACCCCTTCCCAACTGAGCCCACCCCAGCCCCAGGGGCGGCCCCATAGGTACCCTGGGTCCCCGTGTCCCCACTGAATAAGTCATCGCAGGGCATGCCGGCGCGTGGCATCTGGGACACCCGTGGGGTGTCCATGGGGGGACTCACGAGGGAGACGGTGCCCCTCAAGACAGCTGGGTGTTGCCGAGCCTTCAGAAGGCGGTGCACAAAATTGGTCCTTTGGGATTTGTGATCTTTTCCGAGACAACGAAACGATCATCAGAGTTTTCTGGCTGCTGTATCTCGAACCAGAACCAAGCCGGTATGGATTTGGGGGACTTACTGCGCTCACCTCCCCGTCTGTTTTATGCTGGCTTTGGCTCCGCACGAGCTCGATGTTGCTCGAGGTTTGATAAAGCCAAAGCCATTTCCTCTCCGCTGGGGCAGGTGGGCAGCTGGGCGGCGCGGGAAGCTGAGCTCCGCCGCAAACCAGGTCGGGAAACTTCGGCACACCAGATGTCGGGAGTTTTCCGGGAGGAAAGAAACCGGTTGTGCCACAGGCAGAGTGGGGCTGAGCGCAGCCCTCGGCGATAAGAAAAGCCCGCGGCAGCCTTTGCCCTCTCCGTGCCCGGTGTATGGAAGGGTGAAGATCCACGTCACCGACAGCCACTTTCTATCAGGGATTTGCAAGAGCCCCCCTGGCCACCCGCCTCCTTCCCCTCCTTGCCGAGAATGCTCCCACTGCTGGGGGGCTGGAGGCGCTCCCCAAAACTTCCTGACACGGGCTATGGGAGAGTCATTGGCTCTTGTGACCCTGGCTTATGTTCCTGGGAGACAAGGCACTGTGAATCTTGCCGGTTGGGAGCAGCGCTGGGATCTCTGATGCCACATTCAGCCTGCCTGACAGTTCAGTCCTTACATCCCTGGAGCTCATCTTCCAGCCCAGGGATGGGGAGTTGTGCTTTTGGAAGGATTTAGGCTCTGCCAGTGACGGCTTTGCAGCCAGACCTGGCCACACTTCATGTGCGAGAAGCAGAGCCGTAGCCTGGCATGGCCAGGCTCTCCAGAGCAGCAGGTTTGGCTTGTTTGCTTGCAAACCCCATGGAAAAAATGCAAATCCAGTCCCTGCTGGAGAGCATATCTGGTGTTCTCTGAAATGCAGAATGGGACTGGATAGGCAGGATTTAACTGCACTTTCATCTTGCCCTGGTGATGGGAAAACAACCAGTGCCGATGTCCAGCATTGATGGGGGGCACCAACGGCCCTCCCATGGCACAGCCTTGTTCCCTGGGGTCCCCCCAACAGCAGCCTCCTGCCTGGGTCAGAGGTGGGACTAGACCAAAGTTATTGCTGGAGCATCCCAAGGAAGAGCGGGAGAAGCAATGCACATCTTGTCAACCTTTCCTCTGGCCTGGAGCACCTCACTGGGCAGGTCCAGGATGATTCCCAGGGAGGATAAGCCAGAGGTATCCTCAGCCAGGTCTCATCCTTCACCTGCCACAGAGGGACCTCTTTGGGATGAATTTCGCCTTGCTGAAGAGGAAGGACTTTGTATGTGGAGGTGGGGCAGCCCCAGGGTGCACGAAGGGGTGGTCTTGAGCATCTCCCCACCCTGAGCTGGGATTTCTGGTCCCTGGGAAGGAACATCCTGTGTTGAGACCATGAGTGTCACTTCCTCCTATGAGCCTTCTGTTCCCATCAGCTCCCAGTGACCTGGAACAAAGGCTGGAGAGGTGTTTCCAGACTAAAGGAGGTAGCTCTGGAGCTGGAGGGACATGTGGGCAGGGTGTCCACCAGCACTGCTTTTGGAGGAGGATGCCATACATGGATAAGGATAATGGGAATAGCTGATCACTGCCGTGCCTTGCCCTAACCAACTGTGGCACAACTAGAAGAGCCCAGGGACAAACTCTGGGATCTGGGGACAAACTGCAAGAGCCAGTAATCTCATCCAGCCACATATTTATTTTCCTTGCTGCTCCTAAAAGAGCAGCTCAACTTTTTCTGCTCCAGCTCCCCACCATAATCAGAGCAGGGACAGTTTCTGTGTCAAGAACAAGGTATAAAGGGAGGCACAAGTGGCCTCTGGGAGAGGGAAGAGCTGTGGCATGGCCTGGTTGCAGTCTCTGTCTGGAATTTAACTCCTCTCCTTTCCAGCCCTCGGATCTCACAGTCTCATTGTGGTCATCCCAGGGTCCTTAGAGATGTTGGATGGGGCTCTTTTCCCTCCTATTCCTGCTTGTTCTGGGTGTGACAGCTGATGCTTCCCAGCTGCCCTCCCCAACCAGCCCAACAAGAACTGGGGTGTAATCTCCAGGAACTGATTTGCTTTGGGAGCTGTGGTTTGGTGAAAACACTCTAGTAGCTCATTTGCAATCAGCAGTTCCCAGGACATCTGGCAGGGAGAGGTTGGGATTCATCTGACTGGAGCTTTAGGAGGTGCTCAAACAAGACCTGGGCTGGTTTTTTGCTGTTTACTTCCCCTAAGGGAATAAAATTAACTGCTATAAACACATTCCCACACCTCCTTGCAGTTGTTTAATGCAGAGCCCATCTGCTCTCCCTCATTCCATGTGCCCGCTTTGCTCTGGGCATCCTTCTGCTCTCACTGGGCTGGGGCAAAAGGAAGGCTGGGGATGTCTTAGGATTTACCCTAAAAGACTCATAAAAGCCATTTCTCTTTCCTTTTCATGTCTCCAGATGTTCATTTTTGGGGACCAAAAGTCTTGGGCACCAAGACCTGGTTCCCTCCAGTCACTTTAGCCAGTTCACATGTAACTCTGCAACTCCTCCCTTGCCCTCAGTATACCTCACACCTTTCATTGTACTCTGATTGGATTTTTTCGGGATCTTTTTGGCTTCAGAAGGAAAAGATGGGGCCTCTGCTGCAGAAAACACACCCCCACAGGTACCACAGGGGAAGCTGGGGGAGCGGAGCTCGGTCTTCTACTCTGCTGGACAGTTCTTCTTTGAGTACCTGGTGGTGGTGTCGCTGAAGAAGATGCCAGATGGACATTATGAACCCAAGATAACCTACCAGTTCCCAAAGGTATTTAGTCCCATGTTCCTGATAAGATTAGTTTTCCACATTTAGAGGAGAAAGGGATGTTGTTCCTTCCCCATCATTAAAGCTATGGAAGGAGAAAGGTGCCCCATGCCCTTGAGTCACAGCTCTAGACCCCAAGGCTTTGCCTGCCCTGTGTTGGGATTGCTGGGACCATCTGTCCCTCTCCATGATCCCAGCCCAGGGCCACAAACCCCAGGAGAAAACTCCCAGGGGCTGTCCCTGGCCTCCTGTCCCAAAAAGAGAGACCACAGTGGGGAAATCACACTTCAGGGAGGTGGCACAGGAAGAGATCCCAGTTTGCAGAGGGTCCCTCTGCTTTGCCTCACTGTCCATGGGGTGAAAGTCAAAATTTGGATTTTTGGGAGGTCCTTGTCCTGACATGTGCAGGCCCCTTCTGCATCATTCAGAGCTGGGGGTCACTTTGGGACAGACCTCATTCCACTGAATCCCCCCCCATTCCTGGTGACGATGGGGACCCTCCATCTCCCTGACTGTTGGCATCACTTCCTTCCAGCGTGAGAACTTGCTGAAAGGCCAGAAGGAGGAGGAGGAACGTCTCCTCCAAGCCATCCCCCTCTTCTGCTTCCCTGATGGCAACAACTGGGCACCTATCACTGAGTTCACCAGGTACCTGCCCCACTGGTGCCCCCAGGGTGCCCCCACCCCTGTTGGACTCCTTTGGGCTGGAGGGACCAGGCCAGCCCAGCCCAGCCCAGCCCAGTCCATCCCAGCTCATCCCAGCCCCACATGTTTTCTCTCCTTGCAGCGAAACCTTTTCTTTTGTCCTGACAAACGTGGATGGCAGCAGGAAGATTGGCTACTGCAGGCGGCTGCTGGTGAGCCCTCCCTACCCCACACCCATTGGGGGTGCCACCCCCGCCCCGCGCTGGGACACGGCACCTCCTGCCATGCCCAG
Organism: Promerops cafer; assembly: GCA_013398275.1. NCBI lineage: Eukaryota > Metazoa > Chordata > Aves > Passeriformes > Nectariniidae > Promerops > Promerops cafer. Next base: position 210,491 of record VZSE01002025.1, on the reverse strand, counting down.
AGTTCAGCTCCTGGGGACATGCTTCAGAAAGCCACTGGCCTTGACCACAGTGATGACAAGCAACAAGAGGGTACCCAAAAGGGGTTTTTAAAGCTCTCTGCTGAGGCATAACTCAGATGTTGGATGGAGGAAACAATGAGTGTTCACGAAGCCTGTGGATGTGGCACCTGGGGACACGGTTTAAGGGTGAATGTGGTGGTGCTGGACTACTTTTGGACTTGGAGATCTTGGAGGGCTTTTGCAAACTTAACAGTTCTGTGATTCCCCACTGGCTTCCACAGCTTCCCTGGCTCCTTTCCCATGTCTGCAGTGGTCAAGATGGCTGCAAATCCCAATTGGGATCAGGATGGGGATGTCAATGCAGCCATCCAGGTGCCAAGGAGCTGGGAGCCCTCAGCCCCATCCCCAAAAACTGCATCAACTCACGGGTTTGACCAGCTCAGGGGCTCTGAGGTGCAGTGGTCTTCCCTGGCTGCTGCTTTAAACAGGGACATAAATCCAGGAGGACATCCCTGTGCCACAGCCTGATCCACACATCCCTGATCCACCACCCCTTCATCCTGGTGAACCTTCCCATTTTGGTGTCCAGGGCTGAGCTCAGGCTGTTGGAACTGGATGTCTGGGGGGCTGAAAGTGCAGAGAGCAAACAGACACAGGATAGTCCAATTGGAAAGGGAAAAAAAAAGCCAAAGAACTCATCCAGTGGCCCCTGTTGTACCAGGAGACAGGATTAACCCCAAGGGTGGTGGGGCAGGATGTCTTGGAGAATGTGTGTCTGGGTGGGAGGAGAGTTTGGAATTATGCCAAAGGACTTTGCACCAAAATAATTAACAGCTTAGGCACCCAAATCACCTTCTCTGGGCACCCTCTGCTTTTCCAGCATCAGCTGCATCCTTGGCCTTGGCCCTAGCTTTGAAAATCCCCAGTGAGTGACTGGGAATTTGAGGGGAGCAAGTGAGGATCCCTTTGGGATGCACTTCCCTTTGGGAAGTGTAGAGCTGGTGCAGGGGGCTGGGAGATGCTCAAATCCTTTTCCCACACTCTTCCAGCCATCCGGGCGTGGTGTCCGGCTCCCTGAGGTTTTCTGCATCATCAGCTGCCTGGGCTGCTTTGGGCTCTTCTCCAAGGTAGGGACGTGGTGGCTCTGGCCTAGTGGTGGCCCTGGTGACTGCTCCTTTATCTGCTGGGGATTCCCAGCTCACATCTTTCTCACCCAGATCCTGGACGAGGTAGAGAAGAGGCGCCAGATCTCCATGGCAGTGATCTACCCCTTCATGCAGGGCCTTCGGGAATCGCCTTTCCCAGCTCCAGGGAAAACTGTCACCATCAAAAGCTTCATCCCCGAGTCAGGCACAGAGGTTGGTGGGGGACTCGGGGGGCACCTCCTGGTCTACATCTGGGAGCATCCTCCACACCTGCAGCACCCAGGGGTGCCCACCATAGCTGGGCAGGGTGGGTCAGGCTGCCAGGGCCTCATCCCTTGGGAATATGAGTCTTATTGCTCTCCTGATCCAGGAGGAGAGCAGTGAGGATGAGGATGGAGCCCATCCCCAGGGGATGCTGCCCCATCTTTGCATCCTCTGCAGCTCCCCCAGCCTGGAGCTGGAACTGCCGCAAAAAAAACTCTCTGCACACCATGCTGGGACTTGCCTGGCCCTGATGCCAGAGCGGGATGTTGTGCCAGGGGCTGGGAGTAGGGTGTTGTGGCAGGGCCTGGGAGGGGCATGTTGTGCCAGGGCCTGGGAGCTGCTCCTGTTCCTAAGCCAGCGTCAGCTCCTCTGGCAGGTTGGGGAGCACAGTGGTGCCAGGGCTGTCATGGGCTGCAAATTTCTTCCCAAAAGAGGTGGTCAGGCACTGGCACCGCCTGTCCAGCACAGTGGTAGAATCACCATCCCTAGAAGTGTTCAAAAAACACATGAATGTAGCACTTGGGGATGGGGATTAGTGGTGAACATGGAGTTGATGATCTCAGAGAGCTTTTCCAACCTTGATGATTCCATGATTCCATGATTATACTCTTCTCCGTACCACTGTACTCAACTCCCAGTCTTATTCCTGCCTGGTTTAGCCCCCCAGGCAGGTGCAGGTGTGTGACAAGCCCAGTCTTTTCCTGCAGAGAAAAGATCGGACCCAGGCATGATGCAATGAGAAGATCTCATTGCGCCCACACACAGCCCAGACTCGCACGGGCTTTTTCTGCTTTTTCTTTCTCTTGTGGCAAAGCCAAGCTGGAAAAATGGGGAAGATCCACTCTGGCACTGGGCAAAATATCCTCAGTGCTGAGCATCCCATGGATGTGCCCTGCCAGGGAGGGCCTGAGAGCAGGATCCCGGCTCTCTAGAGCAATTTAGCAGCTGGTGATTTAAGTGATTTCTTCATCCAGGGAGCTTGTGCAAGACTTTGCAGGTTGCTCAATGCTCTGTCCCAGGGTCATGGTTGGAAGCACAGCTGGGGCTACCAGAGGGGGGAGGAATGAGGATGTTCTTCGAAAGAGCTGCACTCTGGGGCTCTGGGCAGGGTCTGGGGCAAGGAGATGACTGAGACCAGGAAAGGAGGGGAAATAAATCCTGGGCACTGCATGGGCTGTACTGCATGAGGTGGGGGTGGGGAAGGATTTGTGCTGGAAAGGGGCTGTGGAGCCCAGCCAAGCCTGATGCTGCTGGTTGAGAAGATGCTGCTTTGGTGGAAAGGCACATGGAAAAGGGGATTTTCCTCCTGAAGGATGGGGAGACCCATGGCCATGGGGATGGCACCCCCACCTGGAGAGGGGCCAGGACTGTGTCATGAGCTGCACAGTCCTGTTAACCCTTCAGTACTCACCATGTCTGGCTGCCATGGTGGTTGATGGAATTGGGAGACCTGTGGGCAAAGGCAGCTGAGTAGCCAGCCAGCCTGCAAATATCTATTAGATCCCTCACTTTTGGGATGTCTTAGCCAGGAATTGCCAGGCTGACCCTGCCAGAGAGGCCTTAGAGGAAGGTTTTGTGGCATTTGTAGAAGTCATGCCCTCCCCACTCCTCCCTTTTCTGGGAGCTCACAGATGACCTGTCAGACACTGAGATGGAACATGTCCCTGCCACCCCCTGCCAGGGACTTGGGAGCACTGGAGGAAAGAGACATTTGTGTTGAAAATCTCATGCTCAAATAAAGAGCCCCACAGTGCACATCACTGATGGCTTGCCTGAGCTCTCAGCACTGCACAGGCTGAATCTCCCAGCAAGATGAAATGGGGTTTGTCCCTTGCACATGGACACGGTGCAGCTGCTGCAAACGCTGGGTCATTAATTGCTTCCAAATCACCTTCTCAGGGAGCCAGGGCAGGACAGGGGGAGTGTTGCCCCTCCTAAGCTGGGGTTCCATGGCTCTTCCTTGGCAGCTCATCGAGCTCACACGGCCTGTGGATGCCCACCTGGAGCACGTGGAGTTCCAGGCTCTGCTCCAGCGACTCAGCCCTCACCTCATCCTGCACATCTTCGCCTCCGCCGTGTTGGAGCGACGGCTCATTTTCCTGGCTGAGGAGCTGAGGTGAGTCCTGATCTTGTTATTATAAAAATGCCCATAAAAATGCCCTTGAAGTGGCACAGGACACAGCAGAGCTCAAGGTGGGATGTTCCCTCCTCCCCACCATGGTATCACTGCTGGCTGCCTGTCCCACAGTGTCCTGTCTCAGTGTATCCACGCCGTGGCTGCTCTCCTGTACCCCTTCACCTGGGCTCACACCTACATCCCCGTGGTCCCTGAGTGCCTGCTGGACACCGTGTGCTGCCCCACACCCTTCATGGTCGGCATCCAGATGCGTCACCTGGAGCGGGTCCTGGAGCAGCCAATGGAGGAGGTATTTCATCTGGAGGGGAGGGCAGCTGGATGGAGCCATCAGTTAATCCGTGTCCCCAGGTTTGGCTTGGCCCTGGGGCTGGAGGCTCTGATTGTGCCCTTTTCCCATCCAGGGAGGCTGGAAATTAGGGTATCCTCCATGTCCCCTCCTGTTGGCACCTGGGGTGATACCTCCACACTCCCCAGGGAGCTGCCCTGCCACTGCGGCTCCAGGAGCTGCTTTTGGGATCATCCCAGTCTTGAAGCAGAGGAAAGCTGTGCAGGGACAAGCCACCAAACCTGCAGTAAAAATTGTCCTTGTGGGGAATGCCCTGGTCCCCCTGCCCAGGTCCCTCTGGCAGAGAGGGGCTGATCCCTCTCCTGCCACCCTCACAGGCTGGTGACACACCAGTCGCATTCCAAAATGGGTGGGAGGAAGCCCAGATGTCTTGGCAGGGCTAAACCTGGTCACTCCCTGCTCTCTTTCAGGCTCTGATAGTTGATCTCTGTGAAGGGAAGATCATCCGGGCGGTAGGTCTTCCCTGTGTGGGTGTGGGGCTGGGGGTGGCCTGGATAACCTCAGGAAGGGCCTTTTCTCCTTTGGTGTCAGCTACCTGGCAGCTTCCACATTTTTAAATGGCTTCCCCCTGCCAGAGGGCAGGGTTAGATGGGATTTTGGGAAGGAATTCTTCCCTGTGAGGGTGGTGAAGCCCTGGCCCAGGCTGCCCACAGAAGCTGTGGCTGCCCCTGGATCCCTGGAAGTGTCCAAGGCCTGGATAGAGCTTGGAGCAATGTGGTCTAGTGGAAGGGTCCCTGCCCATGGCAGGGAGTTGAATGGGATGAGCTTTAAGGTCCCTTCCAACCCAAACCCATCTGGGATTTTGTGGTTCTATGATTCTGGGGGCAGAGCCATCGCAGTGGCACCCTCCCAGGAGGAAGATCCCATGTGGGGATGTCTACAGCCACTGCTCCTGCCTTTTGAGCCAGAGCAGCCGGGTCCATGCACTGGATATCCCACACCCACATCTCTGCAGGACATTGTGATGATGATTAATTAATGAGCTTTGAAAGCCCCACTGATGGGCTGTACCAACCCATGGCCCTCTGAGCCGGATTCCCTCTGGTGCTTTATGGCCCCATTGCCTTCCAGGTGGGTGATGAGGAGGAGATCCTGCCTGGAAAGCTGCAGAACGAGATGCTGACATCTCTGAACAGGCACAACAACAACAACAACGTGCACAGTAAGGATGTCTGTCATGGTAAAACAGCCCTGATCTGCCCTCTCCATGGCTAAAGACTTCAGCCAAGGGATTTTCCTAAAGTCACCAGGTCTGGGATGTTTCTCCCCCTATTTGTAGAGGTAATCCCTTGGCTTTTCCTCTGTCCTTTGAAACATGAGAGCAGAAACAGATAATTCTGCTGGAAAAATGGATTTTTGCTAATATTTAGAACATTAAGGTGCTGCCATCCTGGAAAGCTGGAAAGCCAGGGTTCCCTCAGCAAAATTAGTCTGATCCTTGATTAGTGGCAGAGGAAGGTTCTAAGCAAGTAATTTCTTGGGATGCAAACACAGACCAGGTTAAAATAAGCCCATCCTGTCTGTGTTCAGAGGTCCCATCCCCACCTCTTGTGCTCCGTGTCCTCTTCCAGCCCCAGAGCAGGTGAACGCCCTGGTGTCGGAGGCCTTTGTGCACTTCTTTGTGCGGCTGGTCGGGCACTACGCCTCCCACATCAAGTGGGGCAGGAGCGGCTCCGGCACCTTCCAGGAACGAGCCTTCTGCAAGGCCGTCGCCTCCAAGAGCTGCCGCAGATTCGTGAAAAAGTTTGTGAAGACAAACATGTTTTCCCTATTTATTGAGGAAGCGGAGAAGAGCAGGATCCCACAGGAAGGTAATGGTCCCATTTCTCGTCCCTTCCCCTGTCGGGTGAGCTCTGTGGAACCCTGGGCTGGTTGGTTTAGGGGCAGAGATGCCTCGTGCCTCGTGAGGGATGGGATGCAGCCCGAGCTGAGGGTGCTCTGAGCAGATCCTGTTTTCTCTCAATGGCCTCATTTCTCCATCCCTGTCAAGAAAAAAAAAAAAAAATCCTCATTTGTGACTCCCCATCCCTGGAAGTGTCTAAGGCCACTTTGGATGGAGCTTGGAGCAAACTGGTCTAGTGGAATGTGTCCCTGCCCAGGGCAGAGTTTGGAAGTGGATGAGCTTTAAGGTCCCTTCCAACTCAAACCAGTGTGGGATTCTAGATTCTATGATTCATTTTAGATCTTGTCACTCGCCTGGAGCTGGGGCCAGCACTGGGAGCTCTGTGTTGAGGCAAACAAGTGGCAGCAGCACAAACATTTGGCTTGAGCACAGCAGCAACTGCCAGGAGCCTGACTCAGCTCAGCCCCCAGCTCCGTGGTAGCAGGGCTGGTCCTTTCTCCTTCCTGGGGATTTACAGGGCACAGGGCAGAGCTGAGCCTCCTCCCAGCCTGGGACGAGGAGAAATGGGTGGTGGAGGTGAAGGAAACCACCCAAAAACTCTACTGCTGGATGGGGACATCCTGGGTTGGGATCTGACACCCCACCCGGGGGACTCCTGCTGCCACTGCCTCAGATGCTGCTTCTCTGCCCTTTTATGTGAGACCTTATAGGGCAAACCTGGGGAGGGAGAGAGGGATGGCACAACCCCTGTTTTCTCATTGTATTCCCAGTCTACATCACCACTCTGGCTTTTTGCTGGGTCTGCTGCTTTCTCCCTCCCTTGTTGGTGGGAAACACAAAACTGAACAGGAGTGAACACATGGGTTAAAATCTCTGGCTAACTCAGCATAATAAAGCCTATTTTGGGTGAGAGGGATGGGTGGCATTTCAACCACCCCCATTTCATAGACTTATAGAATCCCAGAATTCCAACAAATTGGGTTGGAGGGACCTTTAAAGGGCACCTTGTTCCACCCCCTGCTACGGGCAGGGACACCTTCCACTATCCCAGGCTGCTCCAAGCCCCGTCCAACCTGCCTTGGACACTTCATTTCCACATTTCCCCCAGGTCCTCTCTGGGTGCAGGTGTCCACAACCCAGGACGGCTTGGGACACAAACACTTCCCAGGATTCAGGCTGTGCAGCTCTGTATCCCCCATTCCAAACAGCAGCACCTTGCCCATGACCTCTTCTCCTCCACAGCATATTTCCAGCAGAAAATAATAGAGTACCATGAACAGAAGAAGCACCGAAGGGACTCCTGAAGTCCAGCCTGGGAGCAGGGGAGCAGGACTGGGATTGACACATCCCTGCCAACAGCACCACACTGGACTCTGTTCCTGCCCACCTGGGATTCCTGAGCTGCCTGGGCAGCACTGAGCACCCTTTCTTCCTTAGGGCGTCGTTGCACTGGAAAACTCTTTGCACAGAACTAGCGCCAGGCTGGGATTTCTTTTCTGATCATGGTTGCTCCAGGGACAGACTGTGACTCCCAGTGCTTGGCCCTGCACAGTTTGTGTCCCCCCAACACCTCAAACAGAGGGAGGGCAGCCAGGGCTGTTTAGAGTTTTAGAGTAATTATTAGAATTACAGGGCTGCCAGAGGTTTAGAGTAATTATTAGAAGGGGGAGAAAAAAGGGATGAGTAGGAAATAATGTTACTTCTCATTAAAACAAACCAGGGGTTTGCAAATAAGGAACATCCCATTGCACAGTTCCTGAGGTTTTGTTATTAACAATTGTTTTATATTGTTTTATTGAGCCATTGTTAAACACCAGCAGGAGCAGGTGCTGGGGGGGAGGTTAGTGGTTTCCTCTCTTGCAGCTGCTGCATCACTGGTGCCACATAGAGCCAAGTTCGGCTTTCTAAGAAAACAAAAATACTCATTTCCAGCAGGTTATTTATTTGTGCTGGAGCAAACTGTGAAGGCCACATGGCTGTGGGGTGTCAAGGGGGAAACAGCTGATCAACAGCTTCAGGGAGGGAGGAAGAATTTGTTCCATCCCAGAGTAAAACATGTCACCATCCTCCTTTGGTCTGGTCTTGGTGCCAACTTCTCTTAAAACCTCGCAATTCCTCTCTGAAATGTGATGCCAGCAGCAGATTAAAGCTAAATGATGGTTCTCATTTCTGAATGCACTCACCCAGGAAATAAATATTGCAGCAGGGAAGCTGGGCTGGGGCTGCAGATCTGACTGGTCCCACTCACAGAAACCCAATCCAGGTACTTCTTCCAGCAAAGGCTGGGGATGAAGGCAAAGCTTCCTTCTCCTCCTCTCTGGGATGTTACAGCCAGGCTGTTGCATCACTTGGTACCCACCAGGTATCAAAATATCAAAAATATCCTGGAATCATGGAATCTCAGACTGGTTTGGGATTGAAGGGATGTTCATTATCACCCAATTCCATCCCCTCCCATGGGCAGGGACACCTTCCACTAGCCCAGGTTGCTCTAAGCTCCATCCACCCTGGCCTTGGACACTTCCAGGGATCCAGGGGGAGCCACAGCTGCTCTGTTGTGCCAAGGCCTCCCCACCTTCACAGGGAATAATTTCTCCCCAATTTCTCATCTAACCCTGCCCTCTGCCAGTGGGAATCCATTCCCCCTTGTCCTGTCACTCCCAGCCCTTGCTCATAGTCTCTCTCCATCTTTTTTGTGGTTCCTTCAGGTACTGAAAGCACACAATTAGGTCACCCCAAAGCTTCTCTTCTCCAGACTGAACAGCACCAATTCTCAGCCTTTCCTCACAGCATCCCTCTGACCACCTTGATGCCTCATCCCCTGGCTCCAAATCCAGTTTAACACAACTTTTGCAGTGGTACTAGAAGCCCCAGCAGGGGATTTTGAAAAGAATTGAAATCCACCAGGCCACCATTTGGCTTTTACTCTCAGAGCTGGGCAACATCCACCCAAACAAGAGATAAAGGACATTTATTTTTGAATCCTTCATCCAGTCAGGCACAAATGTGACAGAAACACAGCTGGACATAGGGCACAAACAGTGGTGAAAACCTCCAGCCCTGCTGAAAGAAAATCATTAGTTTGTTGTTCAGCCTCCACATGTGTGTGGAGGGGGAACAGGAATTATTTGTTAGGAAAAAGGGGGATTTTTGGCACTGGGGGTGTCTTCTCTGGCTCCACAAGTTCCCCATCATGGGTAGAGAAAGTACAGGGTTAACTACAGCAAATTAAATGTTAGTGGTATTTTTCTGGGTTTTTTTTATTATATTTATTTTTCCAAGTTCAACTGACAGCAGAAAATGGTGTGGAAAATCAAGGGCACGTATCACGAACAATCCCTTTGGAAATGGCCACTTGCCTCACCCTTCTCCTGCTTGTTCATTATGTTGTGAGGAGATGCCAAACCATTTGGTTGTGAAGCCAAACACCCTCTCATTGAGAAATTGGGAAGTGGTCGTCAGTTTTGGAGTAGTTCTTCTGGAAACAATTACAAATCACCTAAGGTACTGGACTGTGTGATTGCTTAATTCCTCCTGGAGAAAAAACTGACAGAAAGTTATTCCTCAGCTGCTGAAAACAGATACACAAAAACGTATCCTTAAATCAAAAAAATTTATAATTTTCAAAAGCAGTCAGTGCTCCAGCTGCCAGGCTAGGGTGAACTTCAGCTTCAGAAAGACTGGAGCTGCCTTAGAGTCATCAAATCCCAGAATGGTTTGAGTTGGAATGGATGTTAATGATCACCCAGTCCCACCCCCTGCCATGGCAGGGACACCTTCACCATCCCAGGGTGCTCCAAGCCCCATCCAGCCTGGTCTTGGACAATTCCAGGGATCCAGGGGTAGCCACAGCTTCCCTGGGCAACCTGTGCCAGGGCCTCACCACCCTCACAGGGAAGAGTTTCTTCCTAACATCCCATCTAAAAATCTCCTATTTTAGTTTAAATCCATTCCTCCTTGTCCTATCATGGTTTCCTTGTGTAAAAAGTCACTCTCCTATTTTTTATAGGTATTTGTTGAGTTCTAGCTTTAATACCCTCCCTTTAATGCCCAAAGGGTGGACAGGCTGTTTGCTGGGGACACACTGGGAAGGCTCAGCTGAGGCTGCTGGAAGCAGGGAGACTGGGGCTGGGTCACACTGAAGCATAACCCACAGTGTATTCTTAAATCCTTCTTCCTGCTTGAGATTTGCCCAACACTTGATCCAAGCCTACAACAGTAAATAAAACAGCGCCAAGAAATGTTTCCCTGAATTGGAAAGAGCTCATTTATTCTGCTAAATTGTTAACATAGTTCCCAGCAGAGCACTGGCCAGCTCACACCATCCAAACAACTTTAGTTTAAATCGGCAAGCAGCTCAGCCTCTGCTCCTGATTTGGGACTCAATCCCTGCTATGCAGCTGCTCTGGGGAAGAGAATTTCATGCTCTGGCATGTGTGACCCTCTGCCAGCGGCCTCAGTGCCAGCAAACAGTCCTGGGAGGGTTCACCCTGCCGGAGCCAGCACAGGGGTGGCAGCCCCGTGCTGCCCACCACTCCAGGGCAGGAACAGCCCCTGCTCCCATCCGACTCCCAGCTCAGCTGGCCATAACCTCTGAACTGCTGTAGTCCTCACCCTCTGGAAATGATTAAACTCCTCTGCAGCTCCATTCCATGCTCACAGCTCGGCCACAGCAGCACTGGAGGTACCTGGGGCAAGCTGGGTAGGATGGAAAGAGGAGGAAAACAGTGCTTTGAAACAAAGCTGTCACTTTGATGACACAGAAAGAGCCCCTGAGGTGTCCTGACCTGCCCCTTTCCTGTGTTAAACCCCTTATCAGAGCAAGGGAACTCCTTTAGCAGTTCTTAAAGAGCCAACACAACACCCAGTGGAAATTTCCAGCTTCTCTTTGCAAGCTGAGAAGAAAACCTGCAGAGCAGAACTGTATTGTTTTAGCAGGGCGTGTTCTCAGTCCCAGGTGCTGCTGCTGCAGTTCTTCCTCCAGACTGTCTTCTCGACACAACAGAAAGTGAAAGGGCCCATCATGAGATCAAGCTGAGCCCATAAATCCCCTGTCCCCTTTCTCGACCCCACAAGCACCATGTGACCCATGGCCACAAACAAGGCAGGTGGAAAGGTCGTTTTTTCCATTATCTGTCACCATACCCAGAGCCATAGCAGCACTTTAGAGGGCTTGGATTGCCAGCAGTGACTGTTCCCTGATAACACTGAAACTACATCAGCAGAGAAACTGAATTTTTTCTTGGCTGGAGGCATCCAAACTTCCAGGGAGTGAAAAGCTCAGAAAAAGGTGTCCTATTGCATTTCCTGTAAAGCAACAGGCTTTAGTTCTGCACATGGAAGTCTGGTCCTGCAGAGCCTTTTAAAGGCTTTGGTTCATCTCCAGTCTCAAGTATTAGTAACAAATTATTTGGAGTGGCCTAATCTTAAACCCCTGAGGACTGAGAGCAGGAATCTCCTTGTTTACATGGGTAAGTGGGCACGGAGGTGTTTGGTCAAAGGTTGGACTTGATGATTCAGACTGATTCTGATTCAAGGAAACAAACCACTCACACTCCAGGGAGGGACTTTCCAAGCAACAGTTCTGCACCCACTTCGTGCTGATGAAAGGAAACACGTGGTTTGTACAGGGCACATTCAAACCCTTCCAGGCTCTTCCCTTGCAGACTTTTACCTGCTCCCCTCGAAGGACAGTAGCAGAGGCTACATTGTCCAGATCAACCCTTTCCCCAGCTCACTGCAGTTAAAACTCAATTAATGAGTTCCCTGAATTCCACTTATATCTAAAAATGTCATTCTAGAGCTGTCACCTCATACATGGAGATGTTCCTGGCACCAAGGCACTTGGAGCAGAGCTCCAGGACACTTGGGAGCTGCCCCAAGTGTATCAGAATGCAGGAATCAAACCCCCTCTCTGGCTCCAGCCTGGCAGGGACCCTGATGGGACCCCAACACAGGCCCAGATCCCCAAAGAACCCTCAGCTGTGCTTGCCATAAAACTCCTGCTCACAAGACTAAAAGTGGGAGTGCAAGGGTGGAGTGGGGAAGCCTTACAGGAGTCTCCTCATCCCAAGAATGCTCCTGATTCCCCCAGTGCCCCCAGGCTGACACATGACCTCCACCTCACTTGCTGACACAGTGCCACCCCAAGGGAAGGAACCAAGACTCTTCCAGCCACAGAAGGCACAAGACTGGGCACTTCCCTGTGCCAAGGCTGAGCCGAAGGACTTGGTACCCCTGCTCTGCTTCCTAGCACAGCCCAGCAGGGCCAGCCTGGTCTCTCCCCACAAACACTGCAACCACTAAACCAGGGCCACCTTCCTCCATGTCCCATCCAGTCCTGTCCCTGCCAGGACACAAGCAAGCCCAATCTCTCAGTCCGCGGCAGCCAGACACTGAGCACTGCCCAGGGCGAGTGAACAAGGGTTTCAAACCTCTCCAAGCAGTGCAGAAACTGAGTTTCTGAGCACATTTTCTAATCACTGGGGTATCACAGGAAATCCACGTCAGTGCTTCCAGGAGCTGAGGGAGGTTTTGATTTATTCTTACTGAGGTGTGAGGTTTTTTGGTTTGGTTTTTTTTCTGACCATGAGCTGTATTTAATTCCTTCAGAGCCATGTCATTGTCCACAGGCACTGTCTTGGCCTGGGCTCCCAGCACAGAGGATTTCCTTCCCACCTTTAGAGAGATGCTCCATGGTTAGAGGGCTGGGATTTCAGACATGGGATCCTAGCATTCCAGCAGCTTCCCCAGAGCCAAGGCAGATCCTGCTCAGAGACACTCCCTGCTCAGTATTTCAGCCCCTTTGTTCGGGGGCTGAAGCTCCCCTCAGTGCCAGGGCCTGTGGCACCAGGTGAACTTCATTAACATGCAATTAAACCCTCCATTAATCTTAGCATCCCTCATGCAGTTCACTACAGTTAAAATGGTATGAAAACAATGACAGAAAAAAGAAACCCAAACTTACTGCACTATATAGCAAGCAAAGCTCTCAGAGATCCTGGAATGACATGATCCACATAAAAGCACTGGAAAACTACTCTCTAAACCACAGGCAGGTTTGTCATTCACAAGTCTAAGCATGACAGAGCAACACATACATCTCAAGACAACTGTTGCTCTCAGGATTCTTATTTATTAAGAGCAGAAAGGAAATTTTGCTTAAGTTTTATACATAAAAAAGTAAACAGTAAAATTTTTTATAGTCTTTTCCACTGAAGAAAATTGAGAAATAAGTTGTCTTTTTAGATAATGTTTATTTAAAAAAATAAAATTAATTGACAAAGATACCACACTATTTTGCATGCCGGGCACCCCTTGGCTCACAGGACCCTGTTCAGCATGAAACCGCTTTGTCAGCAATGCACGAGCAAAAACCACCCCAGCCTGGCTCCCACCTGGCAGCTGCTGCAGCCACACAATTTAGTGAGATATCTGTGGGTTTTTACCAGCTCAGGTCTTTAGTAAATAAATTCCAAGTGGACACTAAACAAGTATTTCACTAAGAGATGATGAAATATTAAAATTAAAAGCAAGTCAGATTGCAGCTGTAATTATACTACATTAGAAACTTCAGTTGGTGGGGATCCATTCACCATATAGAGATTAATTTGTAATCAAGGTAATTACAAAGACAGAGCATTTTCTTCCTGCATGCTTTCCCGGGCTTGGAACCAACAGAGTTGACTACATGGAAAGTTGACTAGGGTGTACTTGGAATTCACTCTCTCAGGCAGGAGACTAGTTAAGGAGTGTTACTGATAACAAAGAAGAAAAGTTATACAACATTGATTATTATAAATTACTTTGTTCTTATCTGCTTTTAGCCTTAGTCTCCTAAAAGTCTTCATCCATTCCTGTAGAAACCCAACTCCTTCTCCATTCCCCTGTGGCAGCTCCCATCCCTAGTGGTGGTTCGAGTGCGTGGGGCAGCCCTTGATGCGGAACACGTGGATGTGCAGGTGAGCAGCGATCTGGTTGCACACGCTGACACAGTATCGGAGCAGGTCGAACAGGGACAGGATCTGCACAGGGAAGAATCATCCACAGTTATACCCACATGTTCCTTGGGTGCCACAGGGTGTAACAGCCCACACTCCACAACCGCAGCACTGCGGTCCATCGAGCTGAATCTCCAACTCCAGGAATAACCATGGAATCGCAGACCAGCCTGGGGTGGAAAAGACCTTAGAGCCCATCCAGCTCCAGCCCTGCCATGGGCAGAGACACCTTCCACTACACCAGGTTGCTCCAAGCCCTGTCCAGCCTGGCCTTGGACACTTCCAGGGATGGGGTGTCACTCCCTAAAGAGTTTCTGGAAATGGTGGGCTTTCTTCCAGCCTAAGACAAGACAGACTCTTAATTCTACAATGAGAAAGTGGAGAAGAATTACAGCAGCTACAGAGATACTGTGAAATGCCCCATTAACTCTGAATGGTGATAACCACACACACAACATCTTTTCACATCACATCAACACAATTTTACTGAAAGGTTAACACTGTTTTTGTACATTAAACTTGAGCGTTTGATAAGCCCAGATAAGTTGAATTTAGGATGTTTTTCCTGATGGGTGCTGGAGTCATGACAGACATTCCAGAGCTTAAGGCATAGCCAGAGCACCCCAGCATTGCCCATCCCAGAGACCCTGCTAACAAGGCAGCAACACTCATCTGCAAAATATTCTAATCTAAGTTTTGAATATTTGCTACAGTGCTTTCAAATTTTAAACTATCATGGTCATCAAGGTTGTAAGCAACCTTCAAGATTATTGAGTCCCACCATCACCCCAGAGCCACCATAATCACCCTTAACCCATGTCACCAGGTGCCACATTCAGACACCTCTTGAACACTTCCAGGTATCATGATTCCATCACTGCCCTGGGCAACTTATTCTGATGCCAGATTAACTCTTTCAGCACATTTTTATTTTTCAAATATCCAACCTCAACTTTCCCTGGCCCAGCTTGAAGCCATTTCCTCTTGCCCTTGCCCTTGTGCCCTGGCAGCAGAGCGCGACCTCCCCTCGCTGCCCCCTCCTGTCAGGGAGTTCTGCAGAGCCAGAACTTTTCTCCAGGCTGAGCTCCTCCAGCTCCCTCAGCTGCTCCTGGTGCTCCAGACCCTTACCCAGCTCCGTTCCCTTCCCTGGACAAGCCCCAGCCCCTCAATGTCTTGTCAGGAGGGGCCCAGAGCTGTCCCCAGGACTGGAGCTGCCCCAGCAGTGCCAGCACAGGGCACCACACTGGGCCTTCTGGACACCCCATGGCTGTGACAGCCCAGGTGCTGTTGCCCACGTGGGCACACCTGGGTTCATGTCCAGCCACTGTCACCAGCACTACCAGATCCTTTCCCAGCTTTCCAGCCACTCTTCTCCCAGCCTGGAGTGTTTCACGGGGCTGTTGTGACCCGAGGACAGGACCTGGCACTTGGCCTGGTTGACCATCCTACCGCTGGCCTTGGCCATGGATCTAGCCCATCCAGATCCCTCCAGAAGATCCACATCCCACCCAACCTGGTGTCCTCTGCAAATTGACTGGGAGTGCCTTGATCCCCTCACCCAGACCATCCCTAAAGACAGTGCCCAGGACTGTCCCAACACCAAACCAGGGACACTGTGACCCCGCTCAGCTCTGCATCAGCTTCAAATCCACCCCCCTCCAGGGGATTCAGCTGGGCACAGCCAATACAATGAATTAGTGGCAGAGCTAATTAATAAAATGAGCTTGAACTCACCAGGGCAATCCAGAGGACAATATACTCATCAATAAAGCTGTTAAAATACTGGTCAAGGAACAGCAATGCTGGGCCTATGAATGCTGTGTCATACAGATACATCTCACTCTTGGTCATGTGGGCAACCTGCAGTAAAAAAAAAAAAAAAAGAGAAGTTTAAGAAATAAACATAGGCCAGACAAGGCAGAGTGATTTCAGAATACACAAAGCCAAAAACATACAGTTCAAGCCACATTACTGCAAAATATCAAATACTCAAGTGGCAGCAACAATATTGTTTGAACCATGGTGCTCCACAGCTACAGAGATGCAAGGTTTGCAGAGAGGCATCTTTTATTAGAGCAGAGAATGTAGCACAAGAAAAAAAACTAGCAAGTGTTCCAGCTCACCTCTTCCTCCTGCCAGAAACCAAATAGTGAAATGGAAGCAGACTGGTAAATTTAAAGTTGAGCCTGGAAACTAGAACTCACAGCTGCTGGAGCTTCAAAAGTCAAGGACATTTGCTGTTCCTCTCTCTCCACCTCTTTTTCTCCCATTCCATAAGGATCACCACTGCTCTCTGGTTACAATTTGATGAACATTTTTCTTGTTCAAGTGTGCCCTTCTCACCTGCCTACATGTAAAGAACCCATCCCACACTCCATCCTCACTGCACAGCATGGCTGGGATGGGACTGAGCACCGAAGTGGGCCTGGTAAGAAAGAAACTCTTCTTTCACTGTGAGCTTAAACTCTTCCTCCACTATGAGTTTAAACTCTTCTACTGTGAGTTAAGTCCAGCACTGACCCAGCTCACAGCAGCCTGCAGAACTGGGATGGCGTTTGAGGCAGGAGCTGTTTAACCCTCATTCATTGATACCTCCGCCCTTGTACAAACCTGTTAATGATTTTAACCCCTATTTTGCTCCAATTCTTCAAGTTAAACCCTCAGCAAGCGTTCCAAACCTCAGCAGCTCCATCACCTCCTCTCCTTCTGCCAAACCTCCCTCCCCTTTGTGTCTGAGGGGGATTCCAGCCACCTCTGTTCCAGCCCAACTCTTCACACATGCACAAATACATTGCAAAAGCATGAATTAACAGCTGGGGAAGGGGGAGAAACAGCTCTGAGCTGTCCTGGTGCTGCCTGTGCAACCACAGCATCAGCTCCAGCTTTCCACTGCCCTTTCAAACAGAAAAAGACTCTGCTGCACCTCCAGGCTACCTAATGCAAAGCACGAGTATCTCTTCGGTGCACAAACAACTGCAAGTTACTCAGTGAAATACCCAGGAAGCTCCATAATCTACAAAAAGTTCTCCTGCAACAAGACTCAGGAAGGTTCTGGCGCACTCACCACAAGTTTATTTGTGATCTTGGCAGACACAAAGCCAAAAGTCAGGATGTAGAGGCAGGGGTGCCTCTCAAAGAGCTGCACAGCAGATTTCTTGTAGATCATTGCAGCCAAGGCGATCACTGAGCCAATATGGAGAAAAGGTGAGAGGACACTTGTTCCCTATGGTGAGATTAAAGCATGAGGTTAATAAAATGTGCACATTGCAAAGAAACCTCAAAGAGCCTCTCACGTGGTGTCCAATGAGGGGTTAAAAATAAAATCACATTAGAAACATCTTTCTGAATGCTGGTGGTAAAAGGAACAAAAAGTGGTGAAACTTGAGCACACAGCAACTGAGAGTGTGGTGGAAACTTTCTGGTGCTGGGGAAAAAAATCAGATTTTAGGCAGCAAGAACACTGCAACAGAAGGTGCTTGTGCAGACACCTCCACTTGTTCTTTTACATTGGTAATATAAATAATACAGATCTTTCAGAAGGATCAAACCCAGAATAGTCTTGAAAAATTTCCTTCTGAGTGGATTTTTGCACAGGGTTTTTCTATGAACTCTTTAGTGAGGGGTGTATCTGTATAACTTGGTTTATCTCATTAATTCAAAAACAAATCTCAAAGTACAATGAGTACTTTTAATCAAAAATTCTAAAACTTTGACTCTTAAATCTACTGTTCTTCCACACACAATATTAACTTGTTTTTCCCAAGCCAGCAAGAAGCTGAAGGGATAATATTTTCCATGGAGGAGGGATTCTGTTAAATAGAAACTGTGGCTGAAGAGCCTCTGTGCTGAGGAGGAACTGGCAGCCCAAGGTACTCACTGCTATAGTGGATCCATTTTTGCCAACTCCACCCGTGAAGATCACACCAAAGTAGTTTGTACAGGAGAATATGGTTCCTGCCACAGTACAAAGAGCTGGGAATATTTTCACCTGAATATTCAGTATTGGAATCTTAATGGAAGAGAGACAAGAAGTTAAGATATGCACAAACTCAAATCTGGGTTAATATTTCAGGTGCACTCAAACACTCCACTTTCCAACACAACATTTGCTCTTCTCTCTCTGCTATACAGAGATTGACATTTCTACAGAGAAAAATGTATTTTCCAAAAATCCTTCCATGAAACTTCCCAGAAAGCCAGACTTATGTTCAGTTACCAGAGAAGAGACACCAAAAGCAGAAAAATGGACAGAAACCAAGAACTTGCTCTGAATCATCCCGGGGAAGAGAATCATCACCTTTCCTGAAGCTGCAGTCAAGATCAAACTGAGCAGAACAAGAGCCACTTGGGATGGTCAGATAAACCCTTTCAAGTACTGGATCCGATCTTCTGTGCAAGGCAAGGCAAGCAAAGAGATCAGAAAAGTCAGATCAGAGTCAGTGACCCAGGAGAGGAAGGATGAGGTTGCTAAAGAAGGGGAGAACGAGCACAGGCAGTGTCGAAAGCTTCCTTTGTTTTTTAACAGTCATGTTTCAAGCAGAACAGGAAAAACTAGAAATGAAGAATAGTCCAAAGTAAACCACAAGACATATCTTATGGAAGCAACTGTTTAGAGATAACTAACCAAAACTTCCCAACTGTATCTATTCAAGTACTAAAAGCTCTTTATTCAGGAACTGAAGTCATGGCACTCAACTGAATAAACGCTTGGCTCCCCAATGAGTCCGGCCAGGAACAGAAGCCCAGAGGAGGTCAAGTTGCTTCTATTTTTATTTAATTACACTCTCAGAGTAGCTTTCAGCAGGTAAATCATGGAATATTTTGAATTGGAAGGGACCCATCAGGAGCATCCAGTCCAACCCCTGTTCCTACACAGACAGCCCAACAATTCCACCCAACAATTCCATTCCATTCCTATTTATATTTGAACGTTGTCCAAATGCTCCTGGAGCTTGAAGATTGCTCTCGAAGATCCTAAGTTTTCCATTCCATTCAACAACTGAGTATCTTCATCTTTCGAGGGCATGATTAAGAGGCAGAGGAGCTTTAACCCTTCATGCTGCCTTGTTCAGCCCACTCCCCAAACCTCGCCCAGTTTCATGACACTCAAATATATTTCTCCCTTTCTAAGGCAACCCTGCTAAGGCAAAAAAAAAAAAAGGCATTTCCTAAAAGATTGTAGAAAGAATAAAGACAAGTAAAGAGAAGGTTTGACTTGCCTGACTGGTGCACTACTTGTAATCATCCACTAATGTCAGGAGGCTCAGAACTCCTCAAGCTCTTCTAAAAGCAGGTACCTGAGCTGGCCTCTGCCTCAGAACTGATACTTTGGTATTTAAAGAATGGGGTGGATTGACTTTTACAAGCAAAAGGAAACAGTAGCAAACTCCATTACAGGAGTCAAAAGACATGAAGGTTGACATTTCTGCAAGACAAATGGAGTTGGCTGGGAAAAATACCCCGTGAACTCCCAGCTACCACTAGAACACTGGAGAAGGATGCTCAGGGAAGGAGAAGATAAGGACACATTGTTGTAACACCCAGTTTGGCCAGTTTTGGGTTCTTAACACTCTCCTTTTGGCCTCCACAGCAGCTGTATCAGTGTAAAACATGCCTGAAGAAAAATAATTGAGAAACAGCCACATACAGAAATTTGGCAGAGGAAAGTCAGGAGTGGATTAAAAAGTCAGCACCTGCTGAATTTCTCCATGTACAAAATGGGAGCAACAAAGCCAAAAGTGGGAAGCAGCAAAATCAAGTAAATATCAGATTACTTTTATTTTTTCCCTCTGAGTAGAGGGAGAGAAGGTAATGTTCCTACAAAGTGGCACTGCAGGCCCTGAATTTTAACTCAGAGGACACTGGAAGACAGCCGCAAGGCTTCCCTCTCTGGTATTCCATGTATCACTACAGTCCCTGCAATTATTCTGCCCTTCCTGGTCATTCCAGGGGCTTCATCCAAAGTCACATGCAGGCAGAACTTCCCAAAACCATGTCAGCAATGCAGGGAAGCATCACCAGGCACATCTTTTACAGGCAAATCATATTCTCTGTTAAACCATCTGAGACTGATCACAGATGGAAGGCTGCACTGCCCAGAGAGCTGCAGAGTCCAGGTAAACCCTGGGAAAGAAGCACTCCAGGTTGGACAGGGCTTGGAGCAACCTGGTCTAGTGGAAGATGTCTCTGCCCATGGCAGGGGGTGGGACTGAATGACCCTTAAGGTCCATTCCAAACCAAACCATTCCACGATTCCAGATTTTGTTTGGGAAGAGCCCAAGCATGGCAATAACCAAGTGGCAGCAGGCAACGGACGGAGTCGGGAGCGGTTGCCAGAGCCAGCATTAAAGTAAGTATGGAATATTTTGCCAGAAATTACTGCCAGGATTCCAGAGTACATTCCATCAGTTTTGTGCAGAATGAATTGGGATTTAAAACATAAAAATATGAGGCAATAGGGCAGAGCAGAGCCCAGCTAAGGGCTCATGGAAGCGGCAGGGAGGAAGCGAACGGACACGGAGCCGCTTCCTCCAGGAACTCCTCCTGTCACCAATCCCACGAATACCACAGCCAGCTGGGCAACTTGGACCCCAGAGTCCTTCTCACAGGGCTGGATCCCAGCTGGAGTTTGGAGCTGTCCAGATATACTGCAGTCACATCTGCCCAAGGAACAACATCCAGAGGGCTGAATTCCAGCTTCACATTCCCAAAGTGTTTGTGCTTTTTCATATTCCAGACCCTATGGGAGAAAACTCCAGCAACTGCAGCACTTTTCTTGCTTCAAGCAGGAAACCAAACTCCAAATATGCAATCTATTAAACAAGTTACCCTAAGCTTCCTTGCTTTACTTTGCATGTCCCAAATGATCCAAGCTGGAGCCATACTCAGCATCCCACAGGAATTACCCAGCCCCAGGAGCCTGGGGAGCAGCATTTACCAGGCTTTGAAGAGAATTTACACTGTCAGAAAGGAGGGAGCCAGGACAGGCACACACAGTTTCATGGAATAAAGGAAAGGTAAGGAAAGCAACAATTGCCAAAATCCACAGTTCTGCATTTTGCCTGTTCAGAGTGTTTTGTTTTTCCCATGAAAAGTGGAATGTTTGAGTACACAACCACATTTACTCCATATTTCCCCCAAACAGAAGCAAATAAAAAATATCAAACCACCAATTTTGCAGTCACATCAAGTATTAAAGGATTAGAGAGGGCTGGGTGAGAAGGGGTTGTGTGATTTATTTTGCTCTGCAAGAAGTAAATAACATTTATCTCTAAAGGAACACAAAATCTCACTCATTGAATTAAACAGGATTGTCATAGGAGACCTGATTAAGGTTGTTCTCTGGAGAAATGTTCCGTTAAACCAACCAAACCAACCAAAATAGTTTAGTATTTTTGAGAGCTGCCTTAGGCAAATGCTGCTGCAACCCAGAACTTCTGATAGATTTCAAGATTTTGCTGAAAAGGGTTATTTAAAAGGCTATTTTAGGGTTATTTAAGCTATTTATGAATTGTGCCAGAGGTTGCTGTAGCAGCATTTTTCTCCTTTATTTTTTTTTTAAAGGAAACTGAGAACAGGAATTGAGAAATTCACTTTGTAACACAGAATATTAAATTACAGCTGCATGGGGATGTTGGCCACACTATTATTTCTGGAAAACGTGGCACCACTAAGGTGACGTGTAGCCTCATTTTTATTTTCTAATCAGTCCTACTCACCTTCATTCCCTATAGATGGTATTTACTTTGCAGTTTATAGAATTAATTAAGGGCTTTGGGGTTTTAAGCCTGAAAGCACAAGCAGCAAAATCAGGATGGTCATGATTAGCTCATGTGGGTTCATTGCTCCCACTACATAGAGCAGATTAGAAATTCATCCATTAGGGGTGAAGCTTTTCAGGGACTTTTGACCATCTCTTGGTGTTAATGAAATCAAGATTTCTTTCTCCTTAAGAATTAGCATTTATCAAATACAGAGAGATCAATAACCAGGAAGGAAAACTAGGAAAACCTTCCAGGAAATGAATGCTTTGGATTTTATTTCCAGTACATTTATATGTTTTTAATTTACGTATGCACATACATGCTTTTCTGTGGACAATGCCATTTTGATAGCTCAGTGTGGCTTCAGTAATACTTATTATTGTATTACAATTATTATTATTATTATTATTATAGTTATCATTATTACTAAACTGTCAGATGACATGGCCTGGTGAGCCTATCTCAACATATCTGTATTATATATAGACTTAGATAAAGACATAAATAAAACATCTGCAGCCAGGCTGTGCCAGCAGCTCATTTAATCAGGATCATCTTAGTTTAAAAGGAAAAACCTGACAATTGGGGGTTTTCCCCTTACACAAATCAAGAGCCAAATCATCAGCCACATTCAGGCCAAATTATCTACTGATGGTTCCCAACTGCTCTCCAGGAGTTCCTCCAAATCCTCATCCCAGTTTAATATTCCTCCACAGTTTGTTGCATGGAATTCATTCCAGTTTTGGCCAGAATTTCACCAAAGGTTTAAGTTCATGCAATGTTCGATAGCTTTTTACCTGCATGCACAGGGTATCAATTAACCTTGTTTTAATGACTCTGGTACAGCCAGAATCCACAGTTAATTCTGTGGGATCTGAATTCAAAAATCTGTTTCCATTTATAAGGAAAAGTGAAACCTTACTGCAGAAGTGAAACTATCTCAAGATGTGCAGGAGTCCTTCAGTGACCACGGGATTATTACAAAGAATAAAAAAAGAACATGAGCAAAATTACCAGAGATTGCCAAAAAGGTGGTCCTCCAATCACTGCCAGTAAATGCATGATTATTATGAAGATTTGTACTTCAGTCACATCAATTCTGATTAGGTATAAAAAGCCAAAAAAAAAAAAGCAAAATTATTCAAAGCTATTTCAAGTCAGTTATTCGCAAGCTCAGCGGCGCAACTCTGTCATGCACAGTATAAAGGCTGAGGAAAAGAGGAAAAACTTGAAAATAATTTACAAGGCAAAAATATATTTAGTTTTATTGCTCAAATTAAGAGCAACGTTGTGCTGTAATTTTGTTGTATTTCACAGTGCAATAACAGAAATCCATTTTATCAACTGGAAACATTGGAACTCTTCACTGCCCAGTGGCAGTTGCAGAAATAAATATTCAGTTTTAACCTTGTCCACCAAAAAAAAAGAACTTAGTATAGATGATAAAAATGTATTTTTAACCCCTATTATATTCCCTACCCTATCTTAATATGAATATTCTCTGAATAGCATCAAGCTTTGAAAAGAAACACAGATCCCTAAAGGGTTGATGGAAATGGTGCAGTGGCAGCAAGCAGAGAAACCACTTCTGGTTCCAGCAGAACCAGGATGTGCTGCAGGAAGAATGGGAGAAAACAGTGCATTTACGGCTTTGTTTTAAGGAGCATGTACCAGTCTTGGAAGTAGAAAGAAGGACAGATGAGTGTACAAATGAACGCCAGAAATAGGAGTATATAAAAATACAAGTGAAATTAAGAGGATGGACTTGCTGGTGTGATATATATGGGGCGTATATACACTATATATGTTAGAAATAGGCATACACATATTATATATCTATATATATGCATATAGATGTATGTTATATATAAAAATATGTTATATATAACATATGTATTATAGCCATATAATAGTATCTTGTCCTGAAGTGCTACATCAAAAATAATCCTTCAAGTCAGTTTGAAACATTTCTGGCTTATCCATATTTCCAATTAGATAGTTCTAGCTAAAAGACTCCAAATCCCTTCCTGCACACACAGGCTTTGCTGCAACAAAACCCTGCTGATATCACCTGCACAGGGAAGGAGCATTATGGGGTGGGCTTTCCTCTGTCTGCCTTAAATGAGCTACAAGACCATGGAATTGATTTTAATATCAGCTCAATTTTTCTCCATAGACTTTGTTTCAGTCTGGGAGTGGATCCTCTCATTTGAGGATCTCCAGTCTGGTCAGCAGCAGAGCCATGCGCACAAGGGATGATTCCAAGGCTGCACCTAAATCCCATGGTGGACATCCTCCATGGCAGGCAGGGGTTGGAATGAGATGAGTTTTAAGGTCCTTCCCAACTCAACCTATTCCCTGATTCTTTGCTTTGCCAATTTGCTTTTCACTTCACAAAACCTGGAGATGGGACACCCACGAAACAACCTTCGGAGTCCTCCTATATTCAGTTTGCTCAATAACAATCCTGCAAGGCAAGCACAACTGGCTGGGGGAAAGATTAACTTCCACTGAGGAAAGAATGTTCTAAAAGATCTCTATTTTCAGTCCTGATACAAACAAATGGAGCCACTGAGGTACCTTGCAAGAAAAAAATAAAAATGCTCAGCAGAGATACACAAACCGACTGATTTAATGCAAATTGCTTCCTCCCAGCCCTTGGAGTCAGCATGGAAATGTGTTCTCAGTGTGTCCAGCCAAGGAAGGGCTGGAGCAGCTCCATTCCAGGAGCACAGGAATGTGTTTTAGCCCATTTCACTACTTTTGTCAATCACCTAAGGAACAGAAAGAAACTGAGAAAGTTCACAGAAACAGTGACTAATAAGTCACCAAGGTGAGGCCAATTTACAGCTTTCCTTGGATGGGAAACAAGGTTTCTTTTGGCAGCAGAAACCTTATGCAGAACAAAGTAATGTCATGTACTGAAACCCAAGTTACTCTGCCAGACAAACCTTTGCACAAGGCTGAGAGCCCAACAAATACACGGAGAGCAGTGCCTGGATTGAGGTTAGGGAGACAGTTTTATCTTTACACAGCCATGGCACATCCTTTACTGCCCTGCCCAGGGCTCTGCCCTTCCAACTCAAACAGAAACAGCATCAGGCAGCCAAGGATATTTGTTAAAAACTCCTCCCTGACTTACAGTAAGAATCTCCTATTGTGGAACAAATACGAGTCTTAACTTCAATTCCATCTTTAATATTCTGTATTCTTAATACTAAATGGCTCCTTAAAACAGAAGACAAAAGCATTAAGACCTACTGAGGAGAAACTAAACACCAAACCATCACCTAAAGAAAGCATAAATTCCTAATCCCAAGGAGGAAAAAGGCCTGGGAACCTCCCATGCTCATTAAAACCACTGTCAGATGACTTAAAATGATAGGTTTGATATCAGTAAAGCACATGCCTGATGTTGGAATTATTCAGTGATTTTTTTTCGCAGGATGTCAAGTGGCCTCTAGACAGAAACCTAAGAAGCCAGAAATCCACAGGCAGCTCCTCAAAACTAGACCACAGAATGAAACAACATCTGGAAGCACAAGGTGGTGAAGGGGGCACACTGTTCCTCTCTGGGTTTAACTTGAATTCAAGATAACTGTGCAACCACAGCATGAACCACATACATCTATGATGCTGCTACATGGAGCAGTCATCCCAAGTTCTTTAAAATCTAACCACTTTCTGCCCCCAAAAACACCTGCTCAGCCCCACTTTCCCGTGCCAGCACCAACTCCTGCCATCAGTGGGGTCAGGAGACTGGCTTGGCGAAAACGATCCAACCAAAAAAGAGTAAATTCCTGTCCCAATTCCCAGCCCATCAGCTTTCCTGGTGTATTTTCGTGACCTCAGGAATGCTGGGAGCCCCGAGGAGAGGGCAGGGAAGGTCTGCTCAGCCCCTGGAAGCCACACAACCCAACACTGAGCCAGTGGGACTTGGCAGCTCCAGACTGGGGAGGAATAAATGGGAATGACAGACAAGTGGATTGCTACCAGCCTTCATAAAAGTCCTAAATAGCCATAAAATGAAAAATAAGTGAAAGAATGCCATTATAAACCAAAGCAACAATGGTTTTGTCAAGAACAGACGTGAGCAAAGCAATATCCGCACTGCCTGAAAAGCATTAACACATGAGGTGAACCAGAGGACATTCTTACACCTAAATGATTAACTTCAATTTATGCATTGTATCCAGGTAAAATGAGCTAGCAAACCAAAAAATCCATAAATTGCCTGTAGCACTTTTAAACTCTGGTAGAGCTGGGAAGTACCCAATAAAATGGGAAGGCAAAAGCAGGGTTGCAGGAAAGCACTTGCTTCATTTGGAGGGAGACTGACCAGTGCCTTTCTTTTTGAGGGAAAATACATCCAACTTGCTTTAGTGGATGGGGAATTTATTTGCAAAGCAGAGTGATAATGTTCCTGCTTAGATAGGACATCATTAGTACCGTATTTTATTCTACGTCAAGTTCCATTGCATATTCAAGTGACTCTCCCATGGTAAACATTATAGAAAACACAATTTTGGAGTAAAGGATCATTTATCAAATTATAGTAAAAAAAATAAGGGAAAAAAAGCAGAAAATAGGAAAAGGCCTTTGTTCCTGCAGACTGCCTCAATTAATTACTATAATCACATTTAATTACATACAAGCAGGTACCACACACAGAGCTGTAAGAAAGCAAAACCGCTCCAAAGCAAGAAGGGAATCAGCCAGTTCAAAGATTCTATTTTCAACTTGTGTTTGTATTTATTTACTCATTTAAATACTACAGTGGAAATCCTAAGAAAAAACAAATGGGAAGAGCAAGCAGCATGAATTCTGTGAGGTTCTTAAAGCCTTTGAACTGGGATATTTTTATTACATGGGTTATTTTCAGGCATCACTGGAGCCACACTTCCCCCCAACCTGACAGCTTTGCTGCCTGATGTTTCCTGACAACTGAGTCATGTCAGCACTGCCCAGACACTGACACTGTGCACACTGTGTGGAGGATCATTAAGCCCCACAAAATGAAGAAAATGAAACAAACCCTTTTCCCAAGACATTCCCACACTACAATAGATGGACGGAAAGTTATTGTACAAGTTCAGTGGACACAAAGAATCAAGTTCCAAAAATCTCTTCTTCAAATAAACCAGGGGCTTTTTCATCTACTTTAAAATAAACAGAAGACCCTGTATTGAGGATTAAGACCAGCAGGAACATCCAGGCGAAGAACAAAAACAAAGCGCTGATGCTGACAACAGAGCAAAGAGCCCAGACTCAATATTTAACAAACTAAAATGCCCAGACAGAACATCCAATGGCAAAGCTGGGGAGAACACTCACAATAATGCTGAGAAGTACTGATTCTGCAGCAAAGTGATGTTAGGGAAGAATAATAACCAGCAGCACTGTAGAAGGCAGGGAAAGGGTCAGGCAATGTCAGCACTGCAATGGGGGTAAACCACAGGCTGAAAACTAGAACATCCAAGGATATAATTCAAATTAAGTCAGGGAAGCATAAAAGTTGTGAGTTTTTAAATACACGTTTCAGCCCTCACTCCCTATCTGCCTAAATTCACAAGACAGGAGAATCCCTGCAGAGCTTCCAGGGGCAGCTGCAATTCCTGTGGTGATACTGCCATCCATGGATTCTCCTGCACACACTGCAGTATTTTCCTCTATTGATCCTCCTTTCCCTGTTGTGACAAACTGAAATGCAGATTATTTACCAGTCTTCAAACTTGTACAGTCTTCTCACATAAGAGAAGATCCAGAGAACCCCAGCCTGGTTTGAGTGGGAAAGGACCTCCATGCTCATCCCATTCCACCCCCTGCCATGCCATGGCACACCTTCCACTATCCCAGGTTGCTCCAAGCCCCATCCAACCTGGCCTCAGACACTTGCAGGCATGGGGCAGCCACAGTTTCTCCAGGCAACCTGTGCCAGGGCCTCCCCACCCTCACAGGGAGGAATTCCTTCCCACTATCCCATCTATCCCTGCTCGCTGGCAGTGGGAAGCCATTCCCCCTTGTCCTTGGCACTCCATCCATTGTCCAAAGTCCCTTTCCAGCTTTTCAGGCACAAGAAGGGGCTCTAAGGTCTCCCTGGATTCTTCCCTTCTACAGGTTGAACATCTCCAGCTCTCCAATCCTTTCCTCATAGGAGGTTTTCATCCCTCTAATCACTTTTGTGGCCAAATATTGTCAGGAACATTAGTATTTTAACATATTGTTTTCTATAAAAGGCTGAGTAGTCTCCAGATTGAATCATCCTCAACACCTTTGTCTGCAATTTCTCTATGTCGTTGTGCTGAACTGTATTAAAACAGCCCAGCTCTGGTCTTTGAAAAATGACCAAGGCAAAATGTTCCAAACCAAAGTCACATTCCATCAGTACAAGAACTGCAGGCTGACACTGCAGAGCTGCAGGGAGAGGGAGGCAGGGCTGAAACTCCAGAACTTCAAGTGTGAATGTGGGGAATAATGGAGTAAACCCATTTTGATTCCCAAAATATTTTTATTTTCCAGCTTTTTAAGCCTTCAGGTTCTTCTAAATAATTTCCCCATAGGCTACAGGGATAAGTAAACTTCATTAACAGTTTAAGACATTTTCCCCTCCTTGGTGAATATAAAACTTTCCTGCCCAGCAAGTACAAGGTTTAGCTGTGCTGCAAGAATTTGAAGCTACTCACTTCATACTGTCCCAGCTCCTGTATTATTTTAAAGACAGGGTTATATTATCATATTTTCTCAGTACAAATGTTTGTCACATGAAACAGCCAGAGTAAGAACACACATTTTCTGTAGCTTATCCATCTGAGATGTGCAATACTGACCTAAAAATCTTTTCTGCCTGACCTCTGAGTGTGTAAGTAAGTGATTGATGCTTGCTGTGTCTGAGTAAACCTCTTGGAAGCAGCAGCATCTTCAGTTATGAGATAAGACTAAAACTAAAGCTGCCAGAAAGCATCTGAAATGACTCATGCCAGAATTTAAATAGATTTAAAAGTCTATCCTGTAACTCAGTGCCTAAAACTGGGTTAAAATAAGTGTGTGAGGAGACCTATCACAGGCAACACCCTGGGGTTCTGTCTCAGGAGCCAGTGACAAGAGCCTGAGGGAGAGGACAGGGGAGAAGTGGCTTCCCAGTTCCAGAGGGCAGGGATAGAGGAGACACTGGGAAGAAGTTCCTCCTTGTGCATGTGGTGAGGCCCTGGCCCGGGCTGCCCAGAGAAGCTGTGGCTGCCCCATGCCTGGAAGTGTCCAAGGCCAGGATGGACACTGGGGCTTGGAGCAACCTGGGATGGTTGGTGTCCCTGGAAGGTGTCCCTGCCCCATGGCAGGAGGTGGAATGGGATGAGCTTTAAAGTCCCTCTAAACCAAACCATCCTGGGATTCTGAAAATGCCCTGCCTGGCCCATCCCCTCACACCCTACTCCCCAGCTGGCTGTAAAACCAGTATCACCAGTATCTCCTTTGCCAGGGGGTCTACAGATGGACATCTCCGGCAGCTCCAGGTCCTCTGCACCTGCCCTTTCTCTGTCTTCCACCCCATGGAAAATTGTCCTACTCCAGTTCAAACTATTTCCTTTCATCACCCAATCTCAGTTATTTCCACCCCACAACCGTCACACCAGGGAATGATTTCAGAACTCTGAGTGTTTCAGAACTATGTGATTTTATCATTTCTTCCACCCTAAGCGACTCCTTGGTCAGTCGAGATGTTGATATCACAGATTAAAATCTTGATTTAAGCTCTTCCTTCTTTTTCATTACTGCTTGCTAAATTACCATTTCCTGACACTATTTCCAGCCTTTCATAGATTATGAACAAAGTATTTTAAAAATTAAGTCGCTGATGTCACCTGACTCCCTTTAGAGCCACCCAGCTCCCAAGGTCAGCTGGAGACACACCAGGATTTACCAGATTGCTGATGGTGCTGCATCTAAAGCAGAGCCAGTAATTCATCTTCCTAAATAACCTCCTGAAAGCAGAGATTTTGCAGAGCTACTACATGAAAAAAACAAAAGAACTATTAGAAAATAATTAGTATCAAGACAGGTTTAACAAAGGCTATGTATACCAACCACCAAAAAAAACCCCTCACTTTTGTTTAACATCTGATGCAGTTCTAAGAAAGAGATCAAAAAGCTATTCTTATATCCTCAAATATTTCAAGGAAAAGTCCAGGCTAAAAATTCATCAGTAATAATCATAATCTATGAGATATTTCAAGGAATCCAATTCATTCACTTTTAATGGTAACATTTTATTGGGAGGGGACTTCACCCACATACAATGTATTAGCAAAAGGAAAAAAAAAAGGTGAAATAAGGAAGAGAAAGTCCTTTCTAAGGCTAGCAAACTAGAGGGGAGAAGGATTTGTTTAGCATAGACATAAGGAAAAGCATTTTGAAAATAAAGACGAGCTGGGAAGGAAGTTACTTCTTCATGAAACTACAAGCACAGCTTAAACCAGACATTTTTAACCAGACTTTTAAAGTAATTACACAAGACACAGTTCCCTGAAAGAGCCAAGAAATCCTCCTTTTTTTTGGTGGAAAGGTATTGAAATGGCAGCAACAAAAAAAGCTTTTTCAAAAGGTAGTTCCAACAACATTATTTTACACCCACACTTGGAGCTGCTTCCACAGCCCTGCTTGGCTTTTAGGTGAAGCCAAAACAGTGATATAAAGAAAAGTTTAAATCAAACTTTTGTTGAACAGGCAGATTTTCCTTTGGTTTCAAATAAAATGTGATGCTTTCAAAAAATTTGTTTCCAGTTAAATCAAATTTTTCCTACATGTTCAAATATTTTTCCTCCTTGTGTTAAACATGAAAACACTGGGGAAAGCCCTGGAGAAGCTGCTTTGCACAGAGCAGTGCATGACAAAGGTGCTGCCCTGCTCAGTCCGTGCCGCTGCCAAGTAAAGGCTTTACCGTGCAATTCCAGAACGAGGGCCCCAGCGCTCCCGAGAGGAGCTGGATGGCAACTGTGCAGAGCATGGACTCTGTCACATCAAATCTACATGCGAGGGAGAGAAACAGTTCAGAACATTGTCCTGAGCACTCCTCTGAAGGGGAACCATTAAAACATCTTCAGTCAGGCTAAAGGACAAAATCCAGGGTCGGGATGATTCAAAGGGCAAGTCAGGGAAGGGATTAACAACCACAAAACCCAAGAGTATTAATGAATTAACAAAACCATTCTAACCCACATAGTATTTTACACATTTAAATCTTCATGGAGAACTTCTGCAATTTACAGTTTTATCGTATCACTCCAACACATGAGGAAAAACAATCATTTGGTGTGTGCATGAGGGAATAAATGAAATTCCTTGCTCTGAGTCACGGTGAATAAAATCCATAACCAAGCACAATCCAGGACTCTCACCTCCTGACCTCACGCTCATGTCTGCAAATGACACTGAATATATGAATTCTTCAGCTGAAGATGCTCCTGCATGTTTCAGTGGAGCAGAAATGCAGACTGTATTTCAGTTTGACACCTCTGAGGGAAAGGAAGAAGTTTCACCTCCCTTCTCATGCAGCTCCTTGGCAAATAATGCTCCAAGAAGTGAGCTCTGGACCCCTGCTCACGGGTAATCAGACTCCATTTTGTATATATTTATTTCTCACCCCTGACAGAAAGGGATGAAAAAATATGCTGGAGCCAACAGAGCCACAGAAACCACCCTTTCTCCTAATACAGTGCCATAAATCTGCATTTTACCGTAACAAAAAGATTTTAAAATGGGGTCAAATTTAAAAAATCAAACCATCTAGTTTAAAAAGAAAATAACTCAGCAGCAGCAGCAGGGTCAGCCACAACACAGCTCCTGTTTATTGCTGTGCTTATCAGAGTGTGCTGGAACAGACACCCACCATGCCAAGGGATTTAACATGGGCAGCACAGAAAGGTCGTTGTGGCCTCACTGAAGGGCTCAGGTGCAATGAGATATGCAGACACCAGGCCTGAGGAGAGGGGCCACTGAAGTTCAGCCTGATGAGTTTAATTATCACAGCATATAACACAGTAAATAGCTGAGACAGGTAATAGTTGGTATTTTAGGAAATACAGGAAGAGAAAGTCCCATGTCCAAACCCCACAGCTACTTTGGTGCTTCACAACAGCTGCAGTTTCTATCCTTTTTTCCTGTGTTATTTTAGGTGGTATTTGTAATTCAGACAAGGATCCATTTTTTAAACATCATCTGGGAAGTTTAAGAAGGGGCATTGACCTTGGCATGTGCTTCACTCCACAGAGATGCTGGCACTGACAATCCCTGTGCCTGCTCTGCTGGGAACCATGTCAGGCTCCTGAGTCTGGAGCCAATTAACTCACTGGGGATTAGTGCTGCACCCAGAATATTCCCTTGACAGTGCTAATTTACTGAGTGTATTCCATGGGCAATTCTTAAAAGGCCCTGTTTGACTAAACAAGTCACTAGGCAATTCAAGAGCCACCACTGGCTCGGGGCTCAGAGACAGCTGCAGTCAGTCCCTTCCTTTGCTAACAGGGAACCCAAACTGAATTCAAACGGAGAGACACCCTGAGAAAATGATCCAATGACAACAGGAAACAGAGACTTACACTGGAGATGGTTAAGGCTGTGTGAAACTATGGGGGAGGTTTATGCACCATCCTCCCCTTCCTCTCCCAACACACAAAACTCCATGAAAAAGTCCCAAATCACAGCAGACAAGAAAAACACTCCTGCCTCAACAGAAAACAGAAGTTATGGGGCTGGAAAACTTAGAGGGATCCATCTACCAGTTAATGCTCTGGTCTGGAAAATGGTGATTCTTCCATCTGTCTTGTCCATAGCTACTGAGCATGCAAGTGGGATTACTAAAGCCGGGAAATGAACTCGGAATCTGAGCAGGAGACAAAGGACTGTTTTCTTAAGGGAACCACAGCAGCAAGAAAAGAATGTTCAACATCAGAACACAAGAGAAAGAAAGGCTGAGAGTCACACGCTACAAGTGCAAATGCTTCATTACAAAGTTATTAGAGTTTTATCCTAACTCAATCCAATCCAGCAGTTTCACTTGGATGCAATGAAATACAATAGTGTGAATAAAGCAAACTGTACAGAAAAAAATGAGAACATGAATTAGAATTATTTCCAGCACCAGGAAATTCATGTTAAGGGAAAAACAATATTAAAAATGGGCCATGAGCCCCTTTCCTTGTTATTACACACATCCAATACGTAAATTTTTCCTTCTGCTGCTCATAGAGGTACATAGAAGTTGCACAGGTCAGGCAATAGCCATACGCTTGTTATGTTGTAATTCATTATTTCACAGAGCAGTGAGAACTCCAAGGATTTATCAGAACAATCAGGAGTAGCATCTCTACATGTGACCAACGGGATCGTGGCTGAAAATGCTGTTGAAGGACTTGTGGGAGGGAAGAGGGATGTGGAAACCACCCCTCACCTTTTCCATGAGCCCTCGTCAGCTGCACAGGTTTCTGTGACACTGCCAATGCGACTGGAGCAGGAGGTGCAGGTTACCAGCACAAAACTTCACACCCACAACAAAGACACTTCAACACATCCTGCTTGCAAGCACGCAGAACCCAACTCCCCCTGACATCAACAGAGGCTCTACTTAGCCTCAGACTCTCCTCTGTAAATAATCTGGGTGTAAAAGTTCTCCAAGAGGTGTTGGAAAGTTTTAAGCTCTACAATCATGGGGATTATTGCCTTATCTCACAGTGGAGATTCTGAGGCTGTTCCCAGGGGCAAGAATTCAATGTGCTAAACTGTGACTTGGAAGGTTTCCATCCCTGTATTTCAGTAGTTGGTGTGTGTTGTCTATGCAAGATAAAACACCAACTCCTCCTCTGTTAAGGCTGAAGAGGAAGGTTGGCTTAGCTGCTTTCTGAAATCCCCCATTTCCTCACCTCTCCTTTGGACCCTAGTGGCAGCAGGGGTGACAGGGCTCAGGTGAACCAACCTATTATCCCACAGGCTCTTGGGCCTGTACAGCTGCTCCAGAGTCACTGAACAGGAATCTTCCCCCAAATTCTCCAACTTTCCTCAAGAAAGGCTGTTTTGTTCAGCAGCCTGAATTCTTTTGCTTTCTCTGGGGATTATTATTCAAACAGTAAAGTAACCATTTTTAACTTTTCAGTTATATGAAAGGTGGTAAAAACTGATTCTTCCTCTCATATTTATGATATTCCTTTGTGAAGCCTCCTTGGAAACTAATTTCCATCTCATTGTGTCTATATTTACACATATATACACAGCTGTAAGTCCTACCATCGCCAACGTTTGGTATTTTCATTTTAAAATGTTGTAATAAACCAGATAATGCAGTAAGTTGTAGGAGAAATGCTGGGGACGGCGGTACAGCAGCATGACCCTCGTGTCTCTGGATGGACCCTTGAGTGTTCAGTGCTCACTGGGTTTTTTCAATATGACTCAGCACCTCCAGCACTTCCATCATGAACAAATGCACCAGGACTTTACCTGAGTAGTTTGGATCTCACGTCCCTCAAGAGAACACCCAGGCTGGACAAGGGGGAATGGCTTCCCACTGCCAGAGGGCAGGGTTAGATGGAATATTTGAGAAGAAATTCCTCCCTGTAAGGGTGGTGAGGCCCTGGCACAGGTTGCCCAGAGAAGCTGTGGCTGCCTCTGGATCCCTGGAAGTGTCCAAGGCCAGGCTGGACAGGGCTTGGAGCAACCTGGATAGTGGAAGGTGTCCCTGCCCATGGCAGGGGGTGGAACTAGATGAGTTTAATGTCCCTTGCCACTCAAACCAATTCCATGATTCTGTGACTCTGAGCTGTGCTGCAGAATCCAGCTGTGACAGGGATGGATGGCTCTGACCGCCTGGCTGTGGGACAGCCCCTGCAGTCAGCCTGCGCTCTGACCTTGAGCAGCTGGAAACATCCTGAGTGTGCACACACTTGCTTCTCCTCCTGCACTCCCTGCAGGGACCAGGACCACTACTGAATCCAAGTGGGATAACCTTGGACTGGGGAAGAACCAGGTGATCACACCCAGGCTCCAGATAACATCAGGAAAATCCTTTCAGGATTTGTGCACCATATTCCCTAATCATCTGTTTTCTGTGGCATGTTCCTGAAGTATATCACATCTGCTTCCACAAGGACACATGGAAGTCCATTGCAGCTTGCAAGTTGTTTTTTGGGACATGCAGGAAAAAATTCTCTATTTCCAAAGCAGAAGTGGCCCAGTGATAGCACAGCTGCCCCAATACATGACTCAGCTCATCCTGTGCTGCAGCACAGCAAATCCACAACCCAGACAAAGCAGTTCCCTGTGCTGGAAACCAGGTCAGGAAAACCAAGTCATTATTTGGGCTGTTTCAATACTAAGTGTCTCTCTGCCATTCAAAATCACCTTTTTCTTTTTCAGATGCACTGAGTATTCCTGTTCTTCTGTAAGATCATTCCCAGATCAGGTGTTTTACTTAAAACTTCTGCATTTAATTCTATCCCTGCTGTTCCCTGCTGCCTTTGCACTGCTGATATCATTACAGTGACTTTCCTGGAGCCTGCCCCACTTGCCTTGAGACACTTCCTGCTTCCTCGTGGGGACTTTTTAAGCAATACCGACCTCTAGTTATTATTTGAGTTGTTCAATCAACACCAATTGCTTTTTGAAGAGTGCAGTGGTTGGCAGGATCTAATGGAATTATATGATCATTTGAAGAAGGAGACAGATCACAGAACTTTATTGACTCAACTGATTATTCTAAATCCTGGAGTAGCACAAGGACACCCCCACAGCTGTTAGGGAGAAAAAGAATCTACACAGCTGATGGATTCAGTAATTGGGCCCAACTGAACAAACTTTTCCATCTCCACCTGCAGAATCTGTAGGAATCTCGCAGAATGGATCCCATTTCCTCCTCCCTCAGGGGAACTGATCCTGCCCTGCAGTCTGACATGCTCTGCTCAGCTTCAGGGACTTGCCAAGGCTGGTGCAGTGATACCAGAGAGAATAATGGAATTGTTAAGATTGGAAAAGCCCTCCAGGATCAGCAAGTCCAGCCTGACCAATCCCCACCTCGTCACCAGCCCTGAGCACCACATTCAGTTGTTCCTTGGGCAGAGATGGGGACTCCAAACCTCCCTGGGCAGCCCCTTTCAATGCCTGACCACCCCTTCCTAGGAAGAAATTCTTCCTGATGTCCAACCTGACCCTTCCCTGGGGCAGCTTGAGGCCATTTCCTCCTGTCCTGTCCTTTGTTCGCTGGCAGCAAAGCCTGACCCTGGTCCAGGCTGTCCCCTCCTGTCAGGGAGTTGCGCAGAGCCAGAAGGTCCCCCCTGAGCATCCTTTTCCCCAGGCTGAGCCCCCCAGCTCACTCAGCTGCTCCTGGTGCTGCAGTCCCTTCCCCAAACACAAACCACACACTGTTCCCCAAGCACATACTTTGTTGGACATACTAATTTCCCTGGTTTTTTTAAGATGGACTTTTCCAGCAAGAGAGGCTGATTCTATAATTGAACATTTTAGGCCTGTGTGGAAGGAGTGAAATACAATCTCTCCCTTCAGCACCCTCTGCTCTTCTCCAAGCCATTTCATGATCGAGTTCTCTCTGCACTGAAATACAATTTCTTGGACATATCACAAATAGAGTAAGTGATAACCAGCTGTCTGCTCTTTCCTGCTGCTTCGGAATGAAGGCAAGTCCAAAACACCGTCACGTTCCCTAAAACATCACTACTACACCCTCTCTCTGAGAATTTTTGAGAGTCACAATATGGGATACAGACAGGAAAAAGCTCCTGTGCACAAGGATCTTTTTGGCTCCTTTCAACAGCTGTCTCTGATCCTACTTATTCAGGATTAAGGATACCTACGTCTGTGCACTGCAGTGAATCTGAAAAGGTTGATAAAATACCTTTTTTTCAGTTTTAGATTAGTGAAACAAAAGCTTCATTTAAAAAGTGTCAAACAGTGAGAATCTGTTAACTGGATAAATAGTCTCATGGTTTTTGCATTAAAATGAACATCAGCTTATGAGAGTCTATTAACCTTGTGACACAGGGCAAAAGAAGGAACAAATGTGTTTACTACGCAGTGCTGTGTTATCTAAATTAATGATACACACATTTAGGTGCTTTTTGCCTTATCTGAATTAGCTATGTATTAATGGTCACCACATCCTTATATTATAAGGCCAGGCAGAAAAATCCAATTTGCTGAAAAATGCCTCCAAAATACAGACTCCTCACAAAGGAATGTCCCAGTGAACACTAGCACTGATCCAAACACTTCTCTGAAGCACAACAGCAGTTTGGGGAGGTTGATAATTCCATCTGTAAAGTCAAGCACATGTCAAGGTCAGGCTTTTGTGTTCTTCTTTGTGATCAATAACCAGAAATCTTTGATTATCAGGGCCCTGTAAAGTTCAAAGGGAGCTAAAAGCATTCAGACCTTTGGTACAGCATGAAAGTGAGACTCCTAAAACAGGAAACTATTTGAGCCACATGTCTTATTTTAAAGATTTAAGTACCAGAATGGGATAGTTTCAGTCAATCTGCTTTAGTGTAGTCAGAGTTGGAACAGAAGTCTAGATTCTTCCTCTAACAGACATTTAAAACCGATCCAACATCTTAAATTTTTGAGCAGAAATACAGACATTTCTCAAGAGCATCTGCATTACTGAAACAGTATCCTGCCAATAAATGCTGTCATATACAAGAGGCCCATAGTTGTACTGTTTTAGCAGTATCTGGGTACCTATATAAGAGCAATTATAGACCATAAATAACAGTCTATTAGACATCTATATGTAGTTGTTGTAGAGTTGTTTCAAAATCCCACAAACTAAGGGCAAATTTCAGTTTCCAGATGAAAAAAAAAAAAAATTCTGCAATGCATTTATTTCAAATGTGTTTGTTTACTCTATAAATGCAAACACAGAATAAATTCTCAACATAGAATACATTTATTTCCCCATTAAGGTTAGAGAATCCCACAGCTCACCAAGTCCTTGTGTTGCACCTCCCACCCAGACTCATCCAGCAGGAAACAGGATTTCTGCTCCCGACCTTGGCATTACGATTTTGGTTCCATTTATTGACAGAACCATGATCTGCACTAACCAAAAGGGATTCCAAACTTTAAATTGGACGCAAAATGGCAATTAATACAGTACATTTTAAGAGTTATGGTTAATATTAACGAATAACTGCACATCACAATCAAGCAGTATCAAGACAGTTTAATGAATGCTAAAGCCAGACTGCCACCATCTGACCAAAGCATTCCAGTCTTGGGATAAAACAACAGGTACTTTCCATTGCTTATTTAGCTTTACATCACAGGATATTCTATCAAAAGCTCTAATTAACTAACAGGCCAAAATGATATTTTACCACTCCTAACACAGGCTAAGGGCCATTCACTACTAATTACAGATCCAACATCTGTCAGAAGCTCTAAGTGTGTCACTATGGATAAAAACAATTGCTACTGCTGTGAGGAGCTGCACTATGGCCACGCAAGGTGCAGTTCAGGAGAACAGGGGGCCGTTCCCTTTTTCTCAGCCAGGTACTTACATGCCGAAGCGCAGCGTCCCCGAGACGTACGTCTGCCAGTGCGCGCAGTAAAACATGAATGTCCCAGCAAAACAACAAAAGAACATCCAGTCAGGGTTGGTGCCCAGCTGCACAGCAATACAAGTTCCCAAAACCACAAAGACTGCAGGAGAAAATCAGTCACAGAGTGAAAAGGGTGGATGTGCGTAAGGATCCTCACCAGAAGCAAAGCTAACAACAGGGCCCAGAGGAGGTACAATGGGAAGGTTATCCTGGCATGGTTATTTCACAGACATAAGAGATTAATGCTTCCACTTGAAAATATACAGGCTGCACAACATAGATTTCAATCCATATCAGTGATTAGAAGTCATCAATAATTAAGGGTTTCTAAGTCTCCTACATTTTTATTCCCTGTGATGCCTAATCTCATTAAGGGAATGAGTGATTTCTACAGCTGCAGCAAGTTTTGGGGTTTTCTACTGCATTTGCTGGACATTTTTCCCCGTCTTCTGAATTCTTCTGATGCCATTAAGAAAATTGAAGGTCTGGGTACATTCAGGACATGCAACATATCTAAGCTTTCCCCTCCACCCTTTCCATATACAATTCTGATACAGAATTCATAAAATTTAAAGCCTAAGACCTTTAGAATTTAAGGAACCGAAAACACCCAATCAGGAGCTGGACTTGATCTTGTGGGACCCTTCCAACTCAGGATATTCTATGATTTTACAATTTTTTTGCAATAGGGTTAAACTTCAGGCTAGCTGAATGAACTCCACCTACCCAGGAACTGACCTGGACGATTCTAATCTTAAACTCTGACTTGTAGAGTCCCACTGCTTAGGCTTCGACCTGTCTTGGTATCACTCTGTATCAAGTCAACATGAAATAATATAGCAGAGTATTATGACAACGTCTTACAGAAAATATTTTAGAACCAAGACTCTGCTAAAGCATCACAGAGAAGTGCTGGCTCACGTTGAA
Source organism: Promerops cafer (assembly GCA_013398275.1). NCBI lineage: Eukaryota > Metazoa > Chordata > Aves > Passeriformes > Nectariniidae > Promerops > Promerops cafer. Next base: position 171,474 of record VZSE01002025.1, on the reverse strand, counting down.
TTAGTCACATGCTTAGTTTGTTTTCAATGTAATACAAGAGAAGACATTCAGCTGATCCAGAGCACTGTTCTATGGAAAGAAAGGTGACTTTCTTGATTAAAAGTGACACATTCAGCACTATCAGTTGTCCTTTCTTCAGTAAAGAAGCTTTTTTGTTGTATTGCAGATTTGATCCCCTACTTCAAATTACTTGAGTAATTTAATCCTCCTACTTCAATTAAAAATGACAACAATACCTGTGGACAATGAATCACAGCCATGATCAAAAAGCTCTCCTAACGGAGTGCTGCTATTTGTTCTTCTTGCTTGTTTTCCATCTATAGCATCCAGGGACTGGTAGATGAAAAGGCCACAAGCACAAGCAATGTATGCCCAGGGAGGTGCCTAAGAGAGAAAGGCAATCACAATAAGGTTTAAAATAATCTTTAAAAAAGAGAAAGCCTGCAGCTGAGCTGCCCCACAGCCTGACACAACAGTTTGGCCTTTGCACATATGTCTTCCTTACCCAGGGACCTTTCAGCAGCTGGTCCTTCCAAGGACAGACAGAATGGGTTGCTACATGTGGAATGTAAATAAACCAGTGACAGATTAATAGCTACAGCCCCTGCTCTAAAGTAGGAAGCTGCACTGTACAGCTGGAAAAGTTGTAAAACTGCATTTGCAAAGCAGTGCACAACAAAGTCCTCGTTAAATACATGCAAGTTGTCCCAGTGATTTCAGAAACTTGGGAACTTCTAGCCCCCAACTTTGTCACAAACACTGAGCTCATCTTCACCAGCCCAGACCTTGAGTCCAAGAACATTTCTGGAGCTCTGCAGCACAGCCCCTCCACCACCAACTGTTCCCTCCAGTATGAGGCACCAGCAGCTTTGCCAAATCTATGTTAAGAACCCTTAATGGTCACATCCATGATAACAATTTCTACTCTGACAGAAACACAAACAATGCCAAAGCCCTGCTAGAGCAAAGATTACAGTCTAAGCTTTTTTATGTTTTTTTGAAACATAAACCCTTAAGAACACAAAAGCCAGGGAGTTGCCATTACTCCGTCTCCATTTACACATCCATAAATGAGATATTATTGGCTATTTTGCAATCTTCACATTTGACACACTTTACAGAAGTGAGCATTTATGAGCAGCTTTATTTTACAGACCACACCAACAAAATCCAAATACAGCTTAAGCTGACCTGCCTCTCATAAAGCCCTGGAGTCCAGCTGGTTTTGGCCAACACAACCATGACTAATTTGTAGCACATCAACTTAAATATATTTCCTTCTACAGCTTGCATTGCTCCTGCCATTTACCAAAACAGTTCATTCTGCACCAAAAGCTGCCATTGTGCTCTGCTTTCAGTAGTGTCTGTACAAACAGCACAAGGTGAGAAAGGGGAAATGTGTCACCCAAGAGCAGACCACCACATTTAGCCAAGGTTCTGATGCCACACAATTCCCTCCCATTTTTATCCATCATGTACAGATTTTATCTGCCACAGTTAAGTCAAATCACATCACCCTGAAGGTTTCTCTGTAAACTTAAAAATCAGTCTGCTGGCTCTCCTTTCTTAAAAGCTCCTTTCATGAGCAGTATAGGTGTTTCCATTTAGACCTATTTATATCCAAGTAAGATTTCACAGCTCTGTCTTTATCCAGGTAATTTTTCCTTTTTGTTTTTTAACTCAGGTACCATTCCATCAGTCCGCACTTTTCTAGCTGGGTCCTCCCAGCTAAGCAGGAAGTATTTGCGTCTCCTTTACTCTCTGGCTGCCTGAGTGACAGCTCTGCCCTGGCTGCACCTTTCAGCAACAGGAAGGGAGGAGTCACTCTTGAAAAAAAAGCAGAACTAAGGCTGAGCTACAAGGAGGAGAAAATTTACATCAGAAATCAATAGTGGTTTGGGGGGAGGAGGAGAAATTCTCCTCCTGGAGTTTCAGAGCCCCATTTTCTTCCCCACACAGCTCCTTGACGCTTAAAAAGCACCTCCCTGGTCACACTGTGCCATGTGGCAAATCAAATCAGGCCAAAAGCTGCCTCACCACTAAGTTATTTTTCAGTTCAAGTGAGGAGAAAATCTTATTCACCTCACACAAAGTACTTCTCAAACTGCTGAACATGAAACAGTGCTTTCATACAGCAGCCTGCAGCTATCACTGAATTTCTGATGCTCTGAGTGCAGCTTCCTGGGCACTTCAGAAGTTTAATTACCAATCAAGATACAACTGTTCTCCAAATTCTAAATTCTGCTCTGGTTTAGTAACCCAAACCAGCTCTGGGTTCCTGAGAGCTGAAGTCTCTCTATCAGACCAGATTTCAGAGTCTGAGCCCCCACATAACCCTGCTCAGAAGTAAACAAGTTAAACTGACCCACACCACAATGCCACAGCCTGGAAAAGGAAGGAGCTGCCCCAAGTATTCCCCACTCAAACTGAATAGTCACTGTTTATCTTACACCTGCCAAATTCCACAGGTTATTGTGAAACAATCTATTTCAACAGATTTATAGGAGAGGCAAACACCCCTTTCCCATGTCATACGTGGAGCGGGGATGCAGTGTGGACTGTACCAACCTACGTCAGATTTTGGAGTCTGGTGGGGAACAAACTGTGTCCTGCTGGATTCCCAACCTCAGCTGGAAGACTTGTTTAGGAAGGAGTTCAGCTGGAACTCTTGAAACATTCCCAGCCATTTGGTGTGTAACACGTTTCTATACCAAATAACTCCCTTTCTCAGTGCACACAGATAAAAGCAGCTTTTAAGGTTCAACATTCAGGTGAAAACTCTTCTAGTGCACAGAAATGAGTCTTCAAGCCTTATGAGATAACTGGTGATAGAGAGAAGTTGAAATGCCTCAAAAATACTTCTGTACCCCTGAAATCAGGTTACAACAGTTCTGCTCAGGGCAGGTCAGGAGCTTTTAGAGCATTCAGAACAAAGAATAAAACCACTGACTTTTATCTGGCCGCCTCACAGCACAGCCACAGCACAGGAACACAGCTTCGTGTTCCCACAGCTCCACCACACTGTGCCAAAGTCCTGACTGAGCTGCCAGGACACAGAACCTGCTGAGGCCCAGGAAGGTGTTCCTGTGGCTCACTAAGCTGGGTTTGGTCACACCAGCTTTGATATCTTAAGTGGCACTACTCTAGAGCTCAGTGCCTTGGCTCTGGTGCAGCCCCAGCGTGTCCAACCCACCTGGCTCATGTGGCAACTCCGATCCCGGAGCTGAGGGGGAGTCACCCTGTTCTGGGCACAGAAAGTAAACAGGTACCAACTCCTCCTGCCATGCAGGCCAGGCAGCTACAGAGCCACTGCTCCAACTCCTGGTGGGGCTGAGCTTTGTGCAGCAGGTCCCTCACAGCTGCTTTGGTGTCAGACCCTGCTCCACATGCATGTGTTGGCCCCAGAAACTGCTGTCTCACTCCAGCATCCACACATGCTCTCTCTGCATGCCAGCGTCACAGAGAGGCACAAACATTTACAGAGAACAGGTTACAAGGACGAGGACTGTGGGCTGAACAGCAAGAACCAGCTCTCCCCAAAGCAACAACCCTCCCAAAAGCAGTGACAGCAGCCAAAACAAAGAGTGTCAGGAGTCCGTAACTCACCTGTTCTGTAGCTGTTGGGCAGTAACATACTAACAGCAGAGTTGTAAATATATTTATTAACAGTCCGATGATGGTGATCAGGTTGGGGGCAATCCAGGCTGGAACTCTTCCAACTAACCATTCCCAGTAGCCCTGCATGAGGGGCTCAAGCAGGGACCGTCCGGCACTCTGGTATTTGTGCTCCTCTAACCGTTTGAGCTGGTGCTTGGACAGGGGTGGCGTGGGCAGCTGCACCAGTTTGCTGAGCACGCAGGCAGCGGTGGGGCCGTGGCCACAGCCCGCAGGGCCCTCCAGGTGCGACTCCCCACATCGCCTCTTGATGCTCCGGTGCCCACTCATGGGTTGGGTGGCCTAGGAATTGTCTTGGGCAGGCAGCAGCTGGGCTGGAGAACCATAAGATTCTGCAACACAAAGGGGCAAGACACACCTGAGCACACAAATGAGATTTTAGGGTATCAAAAGTTTCCAGCTGCTGCCCTAAAGAGCATTTCACTTGCCAACAGCAAAGCAAGATGATTTTATAGGACTACTCCTTTGAAAGAGAAAGTTATTTGGAGAATTCCTGAAAGAACGACAAGAAACGAGTGCTCCCAATGCAGCTATAAAACCCTGCAGCCACCAGCCAAAATTCCAGCAGCAGCAGAAACTCCCACCACAGCAGTGAGTTGTGTTACAGACTGGGGCACAGCCAGTCCCCTCACACCTCTCCCAGGAGAGCAGGTGACACTGCTCAGGTTATCAACTGACAAAACTGTACCAATACTGAGAAGTCTTCAGTTAAGTTGGTTTGGAGCAGCTTTGTCTCTGCAGTGATGCTGGACAACCACTTAAAAACAGTTATACACATTTTTTTTTCAGATTTCTGTTCCTTATTTCAGTTTTGCTGTAGCTTTTTTCCTCTCTAAATTTAACCCAGCTCATTGTCTGTTCAACTTTCCAGATACACAAGAAAACATGCAGGAGCTGGAGAGCTCTAGTTGGCCAGAGACAGCATGAAGCAGCTGTGAAAAGAAAATACAGGGTCAGGAACAGCTTTTCCAGCACAAACAAGAACCCTCACAGTGTTCCATCTCCCTTGAAAGCAGGTGACCAGAAAGATGTAACTCTCCACAGGACGTAAAGAAGCAGTAGAGAAAAGAGACTAAAAATAAGAGTTTGCTGTTTATCTGTAGGAGACAACCAGGAAAAAAAACAAACGAAACCTGGTTGAAGTCCAGCAAATAAAGCAGAGAAAAGAAGAACACAGAGAGCTCTAAAGCCATCTGCACTGCATGGGTAGGGAAATCAAAGGTCATCACTGGCCTAAGAACAATTGATCTCAGCTCCACTCTCCACACCCTCAGCGAGGCAAATTCCAGCAGTGAAAAGCCATCTCAGGCAGCCCCGTGAGAGGGAGAAGAGAAAGTGCCAGGGCCTTCACTGTGCTCGATAAGCTCGGGAGGAAGCAGAGCTGCACTTCTCCAATCGCCAGAAGACCAGACTTGGTCACCGTGGAGGTCCCTGTGGGTGTTGCCCTGGATGACCAGAAAAATTACTCCCAGTGCATTAAACTGGGCTTTTCCCTCATCCTGAGGGGATGAGCCAGGGGAAAACCAGGAGCGCCTCGTTCTCCAAAACAAACGCCCGGCCCAGCTGCCGCGGGACTCCCATGGGGCCTGGCGAACACCCGGCCGGGGAGGGGCCCAGGGCACCCCTGGTCCCGCCGACGCTTCGCTCCTGCCCACGGCGCAGCCCGGGTCCCCCCGAACCCCGGCCCAGCCTGGGCATGGGCACGGGCGCGGGCCCGGGCCCGGGCCCACCTCGGGGCCCTCCCCGCTCCCCCACGCGCCTCCCGCGCCCTCAGGACCCCGCCCGGCTGGGGGCCC
>VZSE01002025.1:127784-165598 GCA_013398275.1 Promerops cafer | reverse complement strand
GTGCCCTGCAGGGACCCCCAGGAACCTCAGGTGTCCTCCCTCCCTCTCCTGACAAATTCCCCTCATCCCCTTTGTGCCCTCCTGTTAGCCCCAGTGACCCCCATCACTATCCCTGCTGCCCAGTGACCCCCCACACATCCCCAGTGACCTCCCAGCACTTCCAGTAAATCCTCTGCCTTGAGGACCCCACTGAGCCCCTCTGCCCCTTCATCTCTCTGCCCTCAGCCTCCCCTTTCTCCCCTTCATTCCCATTCCCTTTCCCTCCTCTCCTAAACCTCCCTCCGTCTTGGTTCCTTTTCCCTTTCCTCTCTGATCGCCTCCAGCACCCCCATGCCCCCGTGACCTTGCAGTGACTCCAGTCCCAGCTGTCCCGTGGGACTCTCCCGGTGACTCTGCTCCAAGGACTCAGGTGTTTTGAGCTGAAACTGTGGTCAGGCAGGTGGGATTGGCCAGTGCCTTGGGTTCATCCTGACACAGAGCTCCTGGATCAGCCGGAGCACCTAGCCACTGTCACTGCATGCCAGGTGTCCCAAGCAGGCTTGTGGACATCCTGTGTCACAGTGTCCTGGGCCTGGCACTGTTTGGGTTGGCTCCAGGCCATGCTGTGTCTTCCCAGCCAGGGAACAGGAGCAGGGCCAGTACATGGAGACCCCCTGGAAGCTGCCCCCCAGGACTGAAAGATTTCATGGCAACTTTTTTGGTGTCTGTACTGAGAAAACACTCAAAATGAGTCACCTGTCATTACCCTGCAGCAGGGATGGCAGAGGTAACACATTTCCTACTTCCTTACATCAGTGCTTTGAGGATCAGTGACCTTTACCCATGGCTTATCAGTGGGACCTGACCTTGTGGTGGGTTTAGTGCTGGCCAATCACTGGTGCACTCACTAGGATGTACTTACTCGTTTCTTGCTGTGAGATGGGATAAGGAGAAAGGCAAAGCAGGCTCAAAACTTTAAAAGGGTATAAAGAAAAGTTTATTAACAGTAACTAAAAGAAAGAGTAATAAGAACCAGAACAAAACCTTCAGAACATTTCTCCTCCCCCTACAACATTTTCTTTCCCACTGACAATGTAAAGACACAAAACCTAAAATTTTCAGTCAGTTTACCACTTCTAGAATAGTCTTTCTTCAGTTCACTAAGGGAGAGAAGTCCCTCTTGCTAATGTTATGGAGACTTCTCTACCAGAAAACAGTCCTCTCATGTTTTTTTTTAATTTCTATGAATAGCAGCTGCCTAGAAAAATCTGCAGTCGTGGAGTCTCTCTTATTTTCTACAGCCTTCTCACAGTCGTGTTTACAGGCTATGTTAACTTATGGGGTACTAGTTTAAAGATGAGCTGTTTAAGAGCAAAGGTTCTCTTCATCTATCTTTGAGATCATCTTCATCTCTGGGAACAGAGATCTCTCCTTGGGGGCACAGGGTCTTCATCACTCCTCTCTCTCTGTTCACACTTCTTGTAGAATTACAGCTAGTTCAACATTTGCTTACTTCAACATGGGGGCCTTTACTGAACAAGTCATCTCTTATACTTCTTTTATGCGTTACAGGGAGGAAAAAAGTCTGATGTATCAATTACATCTTTCTCCATAGCTTCTCAAGAGGATTTTAGCCCCAAGATAAGGCATCTCTTCATCCCTCTCATCTGAGACTTGACTTCTTCTTTACTGACTTCAGTGTCTTCATGTTGCTTCTTCACATGCCTGCACTTGTCTTTCTTCTCTCACTCAAAGGAAGATTGAAGCACTGACAGTTAATATCTCACCCGGGGCCTGCAGATGGTCACAGGACCCCGCTGGGCTCGGTAGCTTGGGCCAGGGCTGCTTTACGATGGAGGTTTCTGCAGCCGCTGCGCTGGGGCTGTGTCAGGATCTCAGGGGCCCGCTCTGGCTGTAGGTCGGCCCCTGCTGTGTTCAATTCCAGCCGCGGGGCTGATGGTTTTCTCCTCTCTAGCCCAGCAACCGCTGGGCCGGGGCCCAGCCTCGCAGGCCGCAATAGGGGCGGAGGCTTAGTAGCAGCAAGATGTTAGCAATAGCAGCCACAGCCCGAGCCCGAGCCCGAGCCCGAGCCCGGCCTCGGCCCCGCGGCCCCCTCCCCCTGCCCGGCAGCCGATGGGGGGGTCGGGGGGGCCTGCCCCTGTTACCTGTTTCCCGGCCGGAAAAGAAAGAGGGATTTCCCGGGATTTTTCGTCTTTAACATGGGTGTTCACAGAGGCATATCAGCTTTCTCAGTGGTTTAACACTGTCAGTTCTCAAAGCTAATTACTGATTGTTTTTTTTTGTCAGACACGGAGGAAATTGCTAGGAGCTTAAAACATCACTTCGTGATGCAAACCCAGCACAGCTGTGCTGGCTGTGCAGACACAGCCCCATCCAGCCTCTGTTTGTTTAGGAAGGGACAGACAAATTCTTCTGTCCTTCCCTCAGCACTGTCCACTGGACAATTTGCTTGAGACAAAAAGAAGTGTCCCTCGGTAGGACTTTATCTCTGCCTGTCTGGCTGACAGAGCAGGGAAGAGGCAGATTGACAACCCAGGGATCAGCAGTAACTCAGGAATTTTCCTTTTCCCCATGTAATTCAACCATCTTTGCAACTTTATCATTCCAGGTAACATGAACCTTCTGCCCCTGAAGGTCTTGCCCACCTTTTGTTTTCATTTAGAGATTCTATTCCACATGCCCCAGCCTGGGCAGGGTGTGGCTGCATTCTTGCACTGGGAGAAACACTTCCGAGAGGGTTAAAATCTGCTTTGCTTTTGAAACACTTTCTTCACTTGCTCTTGATATTGGAAACAATCTGTGATACTCAAACTGGAGCTTAAGAAAAAACCCCTTAGAACTCCAAAGTGCCTGAAGATCAGGATAAATGTTTAAGAAAATCATAGTTATATGGAAAATTGAGGCTGGCCATTGCTGTTGTATAATCTGCTTGCAGAGGAGCTTATGAAAAAACAAGGAGTTTGAGTGTGTTTTCCTTCTCCATGTTGAAAACAATGGGATAGGACAAGGTGTTAATAATAATTTATCTCAGGACATTGCATCTGGCACATGGCAGTTCCCTTCTGCCTCCTGGTGTTCGGAGGTGCCTCTGCCCAGACAGAGCCTGGGAGTTGGCAGGGACACAGGGCAGCTGCACAGCAGGAAGCTGGGACAGCCAGGAGTACACCATACCCTAACTGTGCCCAGGGATTTGCACAGAGCGAAGCCTGTGTTGGGGATGTACAGTCTGCCCCCAGAACAGTGGGAAAACTGACTTGATTCCGCTGTAAAATATTTAATGGGGAGAGATACGGAGGGAGATAAGAACTTAGGGTAGATCTTGACTGACATAAGAGAATTTAAAGGAGGAAAAATTTACAAAATTGTTTTTAGTGTAAGGAGAGTTAGTGAGGGGGTTTCTGCTTGGGAAGGCAAGAGGGGCAGAGCCCAACTGGTGCCATCAGGATGAACCTCCTGGGGGGTTGGAGATTCCTCCTGAGAGACAGCTCTGATCTCTGCTCTCTGTGACCAGGGATAGGACCCAAGGGAATGGCTGGAGCTGTGTCAAGGGAGGGTTAGGCTGGATGTTAGGAAAAGGTTCTTCCCCCCTAGGGTGCTGGCACTGCCCAGGCTCCCCAGGGAATAGCACAGCCCCAAGGCTGCCAGAGTTCCAGGAGTGTTTGGACAACACTGCCAGGGATGCCCAGGGTGGGATTGTTGGGGTGTCTGTGCAGGGCAGGAGTTGGACTGGATGATCCTTGTGGGTCCCTTCCAGCTCAGGAGATTCCATGATTCCACCAGCCTGCACATACACTCTCAGTAAGAAGCTGTGCCTTAGCAGTGCTCTGGAGTGTGACTGAAGGTGTTCTTTGTGCCAGACCACATGAAAATGATGGTAAGTCATGTGCAGGGCTCAGCTCTGGGCTCAGTGACAGCTCAGGGTACAGAGATTCCCAGTCCTAACAGAGTGAGGGCTCCTCTGCTGCCCAGCTTGCTTTGGAGCAGACAGTGCTGATAAGCTGCCTGTGTGGACATGTTTGTTTTGTAGTAAGGGCAATATGCAGGGAGAAGTTGGGAATAGCTGTTCTGCTTTACTAAGCTTGTCCTAGCCCAGGTAAATCAGTCTGCACAGGCATGTAAATACCCTCGGCAGGTAGAGAATCTGCATTGTTTGTGACATTCATCCCCACAGAGCTTCAACCCCTCTGCATCCCCAAAGCAGTGCCTCAAACCTGTGGGAAGAGAAGTCAGGAGTAATGGAATGTCTGATTAAATGGACAAGCTGTATCCATGGCTGAGGCCAACAGTGGGAGAGTCAACAAGACCAATGCCAGGTTCTGCCCTTGGGTCACAACAGTCCCATGGAATGCTCCAAGCTGGGAAAGGAGTGGCTGGGAAGCTGGGAAAGGGTCTGGGAGTGCTGGTAACAGTGGCTGGACATGAGCCCAGGTGGGCAAGTAGGCCAGTGGTGCCTGGGTTGTCACAGCCATGGTGTGTCCAGAAGGCCCAGTGTGGTGCCCTGTGCTGGCACTGCTGGGGCAGCTCCAGTTGTGGGGACAGCTCTGGGCCCTTCCTGACGAGACATTGAGGGGCTGGGGCTTGTCCAGGGAAGGGAATGGAGCTGGGGAGGGTCTGGAGCACCAGGAGCAGCTGAGGGAGCAACTGGGGGGCTCAGCCTGGAGAAAAGGAAGCCCGGGGGACCTTCTGGCTCTGCAGAACTCCCTGACAGGAGGGGACAGCCGGGGGAGGTCAGGCTCTGCTGCCAGTCCCAACACGGGCCAGGACAAGAGGAAATGGCTTCAAGCTGCACCAGGGGAAGTTCAGGTTGGATATTGGGAAAAATTTCTTCTGGAAAGAGTTGTCCAGCACTGGCACAGGCTGTCCAAAGCAGAGGTAGAGTCACCATCTCTGGAGGGATTTAAAAGCCATGGATATGGCACCTGGGGACGTGGTTTAGTGGTGGCCTTGGCAGTGCCAGAGGAACAGTTAGACTTGATGATCTTAAAGGGCTTTTCCAACTTAAATGATCCTGTGATACTCAGGTTGCTGCTCCCCCTCTCTGGCCATTTATTTAGCATTGCACCAGCAGGACCTTAGGATGTGTGTCCACAATGAAGTGGAAGTCTCTGTGTTCTGTTCCCTTTCGTAGGTGAAAGCCATGGTCTTAGGCACTGGTTTTAGTTGCATTCACTTCATCTCTTGAAAGCTCTTCAGTTCAAATTAAATGGTTGTGTAGACAACTCCTAAAATCAAAGAGCCTTAAACACAAGTTTTTCTTCATTTCTACCTCCCCACCACATAAAAGCTTCACTCCTTTAACCACTTGGGATGCAGGAAAAACATCATGGGGCAAGCCAAGAGTCTAATCTGTGTCCAGTCAGCAGAAGTGACTAACAGAAGGTGCTAAGAAGAATAAAAAGGCAAGAGGTACAGAAGTACCTCACATCTTGCTTATTTTCCTTTATATCTCAGAGCGTCAGAAAAATGAAGCGAACGTGGAGCTTCAGCGGAAAAATGACCTTGGATTCCCCTTAAGTGACATGTCTTCTGATGCCCTGTTTCTCAGGTATGTGGAATGTGGTTGGTTGGTTGGTTGGTTGGTTGGTTGGTTGGTTGGTTGGTTGGTTTGCAGGGGGAAATCTGTTAGCTCAGAAATAAAATTAAGGCACTATGAATATTTAAATGTGAAAGGAAAAGTATATTCAGACTGACTGGTTGGAGCTGGGAATTACATACCCAGGCACATAACATTTATAACAGAGAATGTCATGCAAAATCTGCATTTCTCTTTCAAATTCCCAATTTAGTCATACTAGAGATGGGATTGTGAAGTTACAGTCATTACTGCATTGCAGTCTTAAAATCATGATCAGATGGCAGACTTTATATTTAGCTTAAAAATGGGCAAGAAGTCAGGCACCTTGAATTCTGTCAATCTGTTCTTATTCACTACATATCCTGTTAAACACCTTTACCTGTCACCAACCAGCTTTCTCACAAGCAGCTGAACTTTCACCTCTACAAGACTGTAGTTGTCCATTCTATGAGAGGGTGGTGAAGGTTGACCAGCTCTGATCTCTTTCAAGATTCACCCACTTTTGTTTCAACTTTTTTCTCGCCATGAGACTTTCTAGTCTTGGTGCTTCCTCTTTCTTCCTTTTCTCTTCTTCCTTTCTTTCAGCCTCTCCACCCGAGGCCATGCCCTTCTAAAACCTCTCAGTACTTCTTTCTAATTTGTTTCAACATTATTTTGCTTTTCTCACATACAGATCTTTGCCTGGATGCCCTTGGATATGCTCTCTCCATTATTTGCTCTTCACCTTTGTCCTTTTTCATCTACCATTTACAGTCTCCAGTTTTAACTGTGTTGAAACACTTTTTCTCCTCTTCTCTCTAGTGACCATCAGGAAACACTTTTTCCCGGTGAGGGTGACTGGCACTGGTCATCCCAGGCTGCCCAGAAAGGTTGTGGTATCTCCATCCTTGGGGTGTCATCCTGCACTACTGGCTCTGGTGGCCTTGCTTGAGCAGGGGGATGGCCCAGGTGACTTCCAGAGCTCCTTCCCCCCCTCAGCCATTCTAGGATGCTGAAATAGCTCTGGTTATGTTTGAAGCTCGAAGCAAATTACTTTGCTTTTGCAGTAAGAGTAAGGGGGAGTCACAGTTCTCTCTGTGTGAGCTCACTAGTGTGGCCTTTCTTGCTGTTAGAGAACTGGGGTGAGACACAAATTTGCTGTCAGGCTGGGATTTAGGGAACTGGACAGTGTGAGTACAGAGTCATAATTTCACTGCACTGCATGTGGATCTTCTCCTCCCACCTGTAAAACAGCAACGGCTGTGAGCAACCCTTGAGTTTGAGGGTTGTGGTTGGTAGCAGTGAACTCAGATAGCTGAGAGGTTGTGAAGCCAGGCTGGATGGAGCTCAGCAACCTGCTCTAGTGAATGGTGCCCCTGCCCTGTTAATACTGGTATTGTTATTATTGATATTACAATCCACGGGAAAGTTCTAGTTCATTCTCCACAAAAGAATTTGGTTTATGTTCTCAAACCTCCATTGGTGATACCTTCCAAAAGCTAACTTTACAGCATAGAAAATAAATAGATCTAAACATTACTTCAGTTTATATTTAATCCAAAATATGGAGGGTTTTTGTATTTTTACTGACATTTCATTCTAAACATTAATAAATTTAAAAAACAAACTAATTTTTAAAAATTGTTACAGAATGGCAAAGTCATTTTCTGTCCCACTCTGTGAGGTACCTCAGCACAGGCTTCTCCTTGGCAATACCCAAATCTAGACAGGATGGAAGGAAGAGATGTGGGGAAATGGAGCAGTTTGCTCAACATTAACACAGTGAGCCCAGGAAACCCTCCAGTGCTTTGAGAGAGCCCACCAGCACATTATGGAGTGACAACAAAATGAGACTGTGAAGCAAAGAAGACTCAGAGTAGAAAAAAAAACCTATGTGTGTGCAACTAATGGCAGGATTAGATGGGATATTGGGATATTCCTCCCTGTGAGGGTGGGGAGGCCCTGGCCCAGGTTGCCCAGAGAAGCTGTGGCTGCCCCATCCTTGGAAGTGTCCAAGGCCAGGTTGGACAGGGCTTGGAGCAACCTGGGACAGTGGAAGGTGTCCCTGCCCATGGCAGGGGGTGGGACAAGATGGGGTTTAAAGTCCCTTCCAGCCCTGGGACTCTATAACAGATGTCGAGGCACAGAGTCTGACAGAGAATAAGTGAGGGCAGGTATTAAAGTAATTTTGGGTCATTTCCTCCACGTCTACCCAGATAAGTGTTAATAGAAGCTGGAGGCACCACCACAGCCACCATCAGTTGCAGTGTCAGTGCAGGGAAATGTTCTCTGTCAGCTCACTCTACTGACCTGGTGTTGTGACACAAGGCTGAGAAGAAAATGGAGTCACTTACTCACAGTGACCTACTTGACCCTTTTCTGGCAGCAACAAATCCAAGCCCTGTAGCAAAATGACAGTACCGGTTTCTAATGATCCTCTAAGAATTTCAGAATTAACATTTCCAGATTTAATTCTGCTTATTTATGATTTCTTCTATGAAGTCAGTGTTCACTTTGGGTTTGCAGGAGAGGTCTGAGAGCAATATCAAACTGCTGTATGGGAGGCAGCCTGCCTCAAGGAAAGCAAAACTTCAGAGTCCTCATAGTAAAATCCTAGTTAACTTTTGAGAATCTCAGTAAAGCCTTGAGAACTCAGTACATTTGAGAATCTCAGTAAATGTTCGAGAACTCTTAGTAAACCTTTGCATTTGGTTCTTCACAGTGTCTGGAGGCAGAAGTCGGCGCTGAAATGTGGTGGTTCCAGCAAGGCCTCTCGGTCCTGCCTGTGGCGCTGGTTGTGTGGTCAGCAGCATCGTTTGTGTTTTCCTACATTACTGCAATTGTCCTGCACCACGTTGACCCTTTGGTGCCCTACATCAGGTCAGTGATGCCCACCCTGTGTCAGAGCACTGAACTGACACCACTCCTGTGAATTCTTCCCAACTCCAGACTTAAATAGCAGTTCTTACCCAACAGCTCCAGTCCTAAAGTTAATCTTTATAGCCATTATATATGTAGTTATAGGTGATATTAAACTGACAGAGGGGAAATTCAGGTTAAATGTTAGGAAGAAATTCCTTCCCTGTGAGGGTGGTGAATCCTGGCACAGGTTACCCAGAGAAGCTGTGGCTGCTCGGTGTCTGGAAGTGTCCAAGGCCAGGTTGGACGGGGCTTGGAGCAACCTGGGATGGTGGAAGGTGTCCCTGGTTGGAATGAGATAGTTGAGATGAGCTTTAAGGTCCTTCCCAACCCATTCTGGGATTTGTGTGTTACTCTATTTAAAGGTGTCTGGTTTTGTGCAAAACGCTAAGCTTTGGCTCTTAACATAGCCTTAAAATGATGATGAGCTGGGGGTGCCTGACCACACCCTGCTCAGAGTGAAGCCACTTGCTGCCACCAGGTTTCTTGCACCAGTAAATCCATACTAAAATCTACATTGCCAACTTTATTCTATCAAGGCTGATATATATAACTCAAGCTTTGCTCTTTCAGTTTTCCATGTTCTTCGTTTTTCCAGTTTAAATCCTTTTTAGTCACCTTTTATGGCATCAAGATCGATATGAAAGGAACATTTACTCTGAGCATGGTCATTCCCTGCTCCAAGGCTAGCTTGTCTTTACCATGGTGATTTCTACAGCTCTAAAACCAGCACAGCATAGTTTGAGTAATGAAAAATTCAGTGAAAAACATCTGGGAGGGGCTTTTTTTTACCTGTCCTTTGTAGACTGAAATAAGTAACGTAGTCTTGGAAGTATTTTTAATATAAATAATACAGGATATATATCACTCCATTTATCTTTTCCAGTGATACAGGGACAATACCACCTGAAAGATGCTTATTTGGGATCATGTTAAATGTTTCAACCTTCTTGGGTGAGTACAGAGAGCTGTCCTTGGTGAGCTGCAGGCAGATCTGGAATGCAACAGCTTTAAACAAGTTCACTTCCTTCTCCAGATCATTAAACAGCTCAGAATTCTTACTCAAAAACTAAATATTGAGCAATAAATCTCACTTCTCTTAAGCAATTCAAAGTGTGCATCAGGGATGTTATCCTCTAATTGCCAGTATGGCAATTGCAGATTCTGGAAGGGCAAAAAATGCATTAAAAAAACTAACAGAAAAGTAAAAGCAATAAAAATGCAAATTCAAGGCAGTCACCTTACCTGTGCTACAGCGATGGGGGGGGGGGGGGGGGGGCAAACAACCTAATACGGCTTTTAAATTAAATAGATTAGAAAAAATTATTAATTTGTCTTGTTTGCCATTATATTATTTCAATTTTCACTTCCAGCCTTTCAGCTTTCATATTTCACTGTGCCCTAAAAAAAATATTTTATTTTAGAAGTTGCCTCTGTCACCCAGCATCTTCCCAGGTAAACAAGGACACTGCTCCCCAGCAGGAGTCTCACTGCCTGCGGCTCTCTTTGGCAGGGATGGCCACCGTGTACGTCCGGTACAAACAAGTGTCTGCCCTGAGCCCAGAAAAACCCAAGATCCTCAGGCTGAATAAGCTGGGCCTCATGCTGGGATGGATGAGCTGCTTCGGACTCTGCATTATTGCCAATTTCCAGGTTTGTGCTCCGCCTGCACTGCTCTGCTCGTGCCAGAGCTGTGTCTGTTCTGAGATACCTGATAAACCGCGGATTTACAGAAGGCCATTTCCCATCGCAAACTGCTTTTTTGTCAAATTCTCTACAGAGAACGGTTAGAAAATATAAGGTTTGTCTTATAATTTGTTAGTTATTCCTTATTTGCTTTGGGACTTGTGAGCAGCTGCTCGTGACATTTCAAAACATTCATAACCACCAAGCATTGCAGAAGCCACAGTTGGATCTCCTTCCAGGCAGGTTGAAAGCCTGAGACCCAGACTGAATGCCCACAACTGTGGCTCAGGAGAATCCGGTATCAAATAGTAAAAACTTGTTACAACTAAAAGTAAAGCCAACAAAACCACCCAACCCCACAAGCCCAGCTCTGGAAAACCTGCCCTCTCAGGTAGATTTTCCTTCAGACCTTCTCAAATTCTTGAAAATTCTGCAACATTAATAATTCTGATTTTTTCCATCCCAGGTCTCTATTCTTTTTTCTCCCCAATACTTTCCACTCCAAAAAATCCAAATCTAATATTCTCACCCATCGCACCATGAGCAGGTCCCCGTCATTGGCTTTATTTGCCAGGTGATTGTATAATTGCCAGCCTTATTACATTAATTACCTGATGGATTTTGGGGCTCTCTTGTGGTGCCCGTAGCCAGCACAGTCTGCGGTGTCACCTTGGGCTCCTGGTGGATTAGAGACAGGGAATACCAAAGAGGACAAGGTCATGGGAAGCTCTGCCTTTTCCCTAGCACAGTTCCTCAAGTGCTTCAGCAGCCCCTGTCTTAGAAACCTCAGGACTCTCATTCTAGGCATTTTTTCTTTTGGAGGCCTCAATCTATTTACTATTTTCTAGACCCCTCAGAGGTCCCAGCCTCCCCACCCACCAAGAAGAATCCTCCAGGCTTTGGTCAACTCCATGATTTCCCTCCACTGCCCTCAAGAAAGGGTTTTTCTACTTTCTTTGTATTTCACAACAATCAAAACTCAGGAGGTGCATGTTAATTTGATAAAAGTTTGTGTATCGTTTAATCTTGAGCAGAACAAAAGTTGGAAGTGATGCACCTGCATATCACCCTGAAATCCACTGGTGATTGAAGACCCCAAAGTGTGAAAATAGAGGATTTCTCTCTGCTGACACCTCCCTGCACAGCACATGATTTTGGGGCACACACTTTTGCAACCTGCTTATTTCTTAAATAGAAATTCTCACTGTGGATGCAGCACCTAAAATTCATTTGTGCACAGAAAGTGCACAAGGAGAAGCTTGATCTTCAAGAGTTACTCAGGAAGATACACGGAGAACCTCATGTTTTAGGGCAGAAAACATCTGTACCATTGGGGTGCAGAAGGCTGCTAGGCCTTGCCTTGTGCAACAGGTCATATTATACTTTTTGTTCCCTGTCTCTGGCTCATGTGCTAAGGTGGGGGTGAGAGAAAAGGACTGAACACATGTGGGTTTTCACACACATATATTTTAATAATAAATTTTTAGTTAGGTTGGGTTTTTTGGAATATCTTGTGGTTTTAGTTATTTTTGCTATTTGACGCTTGGTTCTCCTGGTGGTGTTTTTGTATTGCTGCTTGATTGAACCTTGTTACCTCAGAGTATTCCAAGATACTAATTTGACAAACAATCTTTATTCAAACCAGAGTTCATTCAGAGAAATGCAAAACCTCATTATTTTTAATCCAAAATTGGGTACTAGAATCATGTTTTGTCTGTCCTGTATTACATAATCTGTCATAGATGCACAGGCTCCTGGGGTAGAAATGCTGTCACTCCCATTCCTTGCTCAGCTGCAGGGATTCTCTCACCCAGTTCCTGTGATATTGTCCGTTTATGACAAGAGCTCTCACAAATTCCTGTACTGAAGGTACAGGTGGGACCTGTTACTTCACCACAAAAACTTAACAAAAGCAGAAATTCCAGAGGCTGGCAGGTTCTGGGCTTCCAGACATCTCCCAATGGGGCTTCCAAGAAAAGTCTCCTGAGGACTGGCACAGTCCAGAACTGCTTAGCTCAGAATGGGAGAAGGTCACTGAGGGGTGGATGCCAGAGGTTTACAGAAGAAAATGAAACCAGGTTTTCACAGGCAGCACTTTCTTTCCCTAGAAATGCATCCTGTACTACATCCACGTGCTGGGAGCCTGCCTGACCTTCGGGGTGGGGTCCATTTACATGCTGATTCAGACCATCCTGTCCTACCTGATGCAGCCAGAACTTCACAGCAAAGACATCTTCTGGGCCCGCCTGGCCGTGTTCCTGTGGAGCTGTTTCAGCATCCTGAGCAGTATCCTTTGCCTGGGCAGCGGCATCAAAACCCAGCAGCCTCCACAGGATTTACACCTACTTGAACTGAACCACCACCATGTGCCACAAGAGGCCTGTCATCCTTGATTGTACAGTAGTGTACACTACATCCTGTAGTGTGCCCTGTTCTGTATTCCAACCTGGGAATTTCAGGGAAAATGGTTAATCCCTTTAATACTTTTAATATCCCCTCTGGATATTAAAAAAAAAAAAAGGTAAGAGGGACAGTTACTACCCTTTCTCCTCCCCTTTCCTACTGCACACCAGAGACTGAAAATAGGAAAAATAAGAGTTTATCCGCAAGAGGTCTGACTAAATTAAGTCTGGGCCAAAGGGAAGTGTGCTTAAGGGATGGGTGGTTTCAATGGGGGGAAAAAACAGGTAAGAAATAAAAGTGTCTTCCTTTTACAGGACAGGAATGGTGCAGAGTGTTAGAGTTGGATACAACTAAAAAAGAAACCCAGAATGTAGCACAAGAGGAAATACTCTAACAGATCATGTGGAGCAGGGCTGGCTGTGCCAGCTGGCTCTGGGACAGGGATGATAATGCTGGCACTTGCCAGAGAGACAAGTCTGGAGCACATTTCAAAGGTGAGTCAGGGAGGGACTTTGTCATCTGATCTCCTCCCTGCCCATCCTGCAGTTCAAAAGACAAGGTATTTCTGACTGGCATTCCCTACCACCTTCTCTCGGCGTCAGAATCCATCACCCCCTTTAGCTCTCAATTCCATGTGCTGGAAGCAGCTGTGGTGTTTAGAGAAAGAGAGAAACACAGAATGGTTTGGATTGGAGGGACCTTCTAGTCCTGCCCTCTCGCAGTGGGAATCCATTCCCATTTATCCATATATTTATATAACAAATGTGGGCAAACTCACTCAGAAATAGAGGCCTTTTTCCTCTCCCGAATCATTGAAACAGTCAGGAAACTGCACCAGAACAGTTCCCCTGCTTACCACAATGGACTTGAACATTGGATTTAAAAATTAAACTCAGTTTTTGTGTCAAACAGGACAACACCACCAAACCTTCTGAATTCCAGAGACACAAGCTGCAAAACTCATTGCTTAAACACTGTCCCATCTGCAGCTGTATCCAGGCCACTGAATTAATCCCCACCAATCCCTCTTATTTCCAGGCTGGCAGCCAATACCAGCACTAAACCATATGTCCCTCTTCCCAAGGTTGGAGCGTCTTGCTGGACTCCCATCCCTGCTGCTGCAGGATTATAGGATCTGTAGGAGTCAAAGGAGCAGGGACAGTGAGGCACAGGCTTGTTATCCATCACGAAGGACCCTCACCTGCTGAGGGGCCTTGGCAGACAGCAAGAAAATCATCTGAGAAACTTGGAGAATCGTTGTACTTAACAGAAATTTTTGATATTAGCAAACAAGATTTTCAGCTTTGAATAGGGAGGAACCAAACTGGGGTGAAACTAAAATATGTTCCATGAACAATATGATCTGCTGCCAGTTACATTCCTCTTACAGATGGCAAAAGCCCACAAACCTCAAATTTGTAGAGGTTTTTGTGCCAAAGTAGTCTAACCAAAATTATAGAGAAGTTGTAGAAATAATGATGTGTACATATATAACAATGAAAGGGGAAGAAAAGGGAAATTCTAAATTAACAGCTCATAATGTAACAAGGGAAAGATGGGGGAAGGGAGAAGTCTGTGGCCTTGGGTTAAATGGTTGTAACAGGTACTGGAAGACAGAAGGAAATGTATTTTGTGTCAGCTCTGGGGTCACAGCAGTGCCCATCCCTGTGCTGGCACTGCTGGGGCAGCTCCAGTCCTGGGGACAGCTCTGGGCCCTCCCTGATAAGAGAGGCATTGAGGGGCTGGAGGGTGTCCATGGAAGGGAAGAGAACAGAGCTGGGAAAGGGGCTGGAGCACCAGGAGCAGCTGGGGGGCTCAGCCTGGAGAAAAGGAGGCTCATGGGGGACCTTCTGGCTCTGTACAACTCCCTGACAGGAGGGGACAGCCTGGAGGGGGTTGTGCTCTGCTGCTGCAGAACAAGGGCCGGGACAGGAGGAAACAGCCTGAAGCTGTGTCAAGGGAGGTTCAGGTTGGATATTATGGAAAATTTCTTCCTAGAAAGGGTGGTCAGGCACTGGCACAACTGCCCAGGGCAGTGGTGGAGTCACCATCCCTGGAGAGATTTAAAAGGCATGTGGATGTGGCACTTGGGGACATGGGTTTGTGGTGGCCTTGGCCTTGGGGAACAATTGGACTCAACCTCAGAGGTCTTTTCCAACCTAAACAATTCTCTGAATCTATGAAAATACTCCTGGTCCTGTTGTGGAGTGTAACAGCAGAACTGCCAGCCCAGAGCAAGGCAGTTGATGACCCACTGTAATAGGAGGGTGGAGGGGAGGGAATGGGAACCAGTTATTTTTATATCACAATGATTAAATTCTTCCCACTGCAGCAGGAACTCAGGCAGATAACAGACAGCTCCTAGAGCTGTCCAGTTCAATTAAGCAGAAAATTGGGTGTCTGTGGTCCAGTCGGTAACCAGAGCTCCTAAACCACTCACATCCATTTTTTAATAAGCTTTGGAAGTCTGGGTTCTTAAGGCCATGTTTGTGCCAGGAAGTCCAGCCTTGTTCACCACCAAAATTAATCTTTCACATCAGGAAGTTCTTGATGTTTAATCTCATTAACCACTGAAAAACTTAATATCTTAATCCTATGAAAATCAGGTTGTCTATAAATTAATTGAGTTTCACTTGTTGTGTTGCAGGAGCACTTTTTTGAGTACCTTCCCTCTGTAAGATGTTGAAAAAGTGACGTCAAACACTTCAGAAAGATCCAGGTCTTGGATTAAATGGGGGATCATTGTCACATGGGGTGAAATGCAAAGCACTTCTCAAACCTTGACTAAGAGGGGAACAGAAAAGCCAAAAATCCTCTTTGCTGCAGGTGATACAGAATTCCAACCTGTGGCCCACAGCAAGAATGCAAGGTGGTTGAGACATTGAAAAGCCATCAGAGAAATAGATCTAGACTCTTATTAGGGTGGGAAATACCAGTAAAATTAAATTAAAATGCTCAGTAAGTGCGCACATCTGATCATAGCTTAAACACTTCCATGAGAGTGCTGTGTTTGATCAGAGGAATTACGAGAGGCAGCACACAGAAATAATGGGTTTAGGTTCAAAGTAACCTTTTCACGTGACAATAACCAGTGGGTTGGGACAAGCTACAGGTTGAAGGGCACAATGTGAACAGTTCATGGTACCATTACTGCTCCTCAGGCTGAGACCTCACAGCCTCAGCTGGACAGAGTCTGCAAGTTCCGTGTTCCTCATTCTTGGCCTTGAATCTTCCTTAACCTTTTCCGTCAGTGTTTGTGTCCTCGGTTGTGTTGTACAGTGGCCTGTATGGACAGAACCTGGTGCAGAAGCTGCACTGGGACCCCCAGGAAAGAGTAAGTGATTGGGGGGGGTAGAATGGAGACCAAATCCAGATGGATTTGGAGGGACAGGTGGGAACTTCCTGCAGCTCTCACAACACAGACTGGGGTGGGAGAGGAGAGAGCTGTGCCAGCCAAACCAGCCGGCAGCTCCTTGGAATCGTGGGATCGCAGACTGGGGTGGGTTGGGAGGGACCTTAAAGCCCATCCAGTCTCACCCCCTGCCCTGGGCAGGGACACCTCGCACTATCCCAGCTTGTTCCAAGCCCTGTCCAACCTGGCCTTGGACTCCCAGGGCTGGGGCAGCCACAGCTGCTCTGGGCAACCTGTGCCAGCACTTGCTGAAGTTCTGATCCCACAAAACTGTTGGATCTTCAAGTGTAACTCTAAATTAATCCCTCCTGCATCTTGAGGAGGGCCTTGAACCGCCCTGTTCTTTGTTAGTTAAGCTCTGGATTGAGCCTTCAGGTTTTGCAGGTGGGTATTAAATTCCCAGTGGACATCATCGCAGTTGGAGCAGGTGTTTTCCAGGTCATTCTCATTCTTCAGGACTTCATTCTTGGAGACTCCAGATACAATAAGGGATTTTGGTCTCCAGTGGGAATAGTTGTGGATGCAGAATCTCACATGGGATGCCACAAGTCACAAGCCATCTTTGTGCCACTGCAGGCTCCAGAGCGGTTTGCAGTTTTCACATGGATTTTTTCCCCTTTGTAACATAGGGCTACACCCCCCACATCATCAGCACTGTCTCTGAGTGGTCACTGGCATTCTCCTTCCTCAGCTTCTTCCTCACCTACATCCGTGACTTCCAGGTAAAACAAAGTTAATGTTCTCTGTTTTTGAATAGCCCAGTGTGGTGCAGCAGGGCAGCCTTAGATTTTAGGGGATCATGGAATCATTTTGGTTGGAGAAGACCTTTAAGGTGATGGAGTCCAGCCATTAACCTTGCACGGATCAGTCACCATGGCTGGAGACCCATGAGCAGCTCTAAGTGAACCCCATAGAGTCTGTCCCTGCTGTGTTACCACAGCTCCAGCATCAGGCTGGCTTTAACTGGCCTTGACTGGCCCTGACTGACTTCACTTCCAGACCTGTCACAGCCACAAGGGCCTTTTCCTCCAGGACAAGGCAAGTGATGGAGCCAGTCCAGAGCACAGCTAGAAGCCAGGCACATGGTTCTGAGCTGATCTGTTGGTGTTTACAAAAATCTTTGGTGTTTCCTCTGTCCACTGAACTTCCCAGTGCCCAGGCAGCAAGGGAGCCACTCACGGGTACTCCCTTTGCTTTCCTTCCACAGAAAATCTCCCTACGAGCCATGGTCAGCCTGCAGGGCCAGACACTGCACGAGAGCCCAGGGAGCTTCAGGGCAGAGGAGCAGGCGCTGCTCATCGCAGGGAGCATCTGATGGATGGAGAGAACTCAGGAATTTAATAGCAATAACAGCTGTTATTGCTAAACATTTATTTTATATTAAAAAAAAAGTATTAAGTGATTGTCTTGTACTTGACATCAAGGGCTTTGCTATTAACCCACAGCAATGCAAATGTTACCTGTACTGTGAATGAGTCTGTGACATTTCCAAATTTTCCAGTGTCATGAAGGATTAAATTAAGGTTATTAATGAGTTGAGTCTCCTCGTCTCTTCCTCCACACCCAGTTTGACCTCCCTCACCCTCCTCTCTCCAGTGCTTCTCAGGCCAAATCCTTTTGGATGGCAGAGCCTCCAGCCTCATCTCTGCTCCCCTTGGGCCCAGGGGGCTGATCCATGCCCTGCACTTTGGCCCAGATGAGATGGACCCCAAAGCCACCCCATCCTTTGAGCAGCCCATAAAGAAAAACCTCTTCACACCACAGCCTACTCTGGAGGTCAAGAGGCAGCTGAGCAGCTCCCTCCTGCTGCAAGGGCAGCCCTGTGCTGGCTCTGGAGAGAAGTGACAGGGAGCAGCTGGAACCACACAGCCATGGAATCCCAGAAGGGTTTGACTCAGAAGGGACCTTAAAACCCATCGCATTCCCCTGCCATGCGCAAGGACACCTTCCACTAGACCAGCTTGTTCCAGGCCCTGTCCAACCTGGCCTTCCCTCCCTCCCTCTCCCTGGCAGTTGTTGGAGCTGATGGACAGGTTGACCCAGGAATTCTCATGCCAAGCAATCCTGTTGCACAGGTGGAAGACTTGGCCAAGGCAGCCCATGTCCTGTTCCCTCCTGAGCCAAGAGCTGTCCCTTAAACACCCCAGAGTGCGACCTCTGTTCTCGTGTCCTCAACATCCCTAGTGCTCCCTGAGAGCCTCCAACCTAAGCCAGCTGCTCCTTCCTCCAGCTGCTTCCAGCAGCTCCCAGACTGCTGACAGCCCTTCTCCCAACCCTGTGGAGTGTCTGTGTGCTCCAGAGGCCGAGCTCCACGAGCCTCTAAGTGCCAGACACACCAGCTGGTTCCAGGGTCAATCCACAGGGACAACCTCCCACACTCATCCCCAGACCAAGCCAGAAGCCTTAAAAGCAAGTATCTCGAATTCTACCAAAGTACAGCAGATTAAGATTATGATTGCACATAGACCTACCAAGTACCTCCACAGCTGCCTCTGAGCCCTGCTTGGCAGGAATAGCTCAGCTCCCTTCCCAAGTTACTGTTCAAGGCTTGTACATGAGCTCCAGCACATTTCCTCCGACACCAGAATCCCTTACGTTGGCATCTTTCCTTCCTGGAGGAGCAGGCAAAACACCAGGAAAGAAATGAATCTAAGCTGGAGGCCTGCTGGACACCCCAGCCATTCCCTGAGTCGCTTCTTTCTTCCAGATTTAAATGGGATGTCTCCATCCTTGTTACTGCATTTACAGCCTGGTTCAGACAGAGTTCAGACAATCCACAGAGTGGAAACAACATTTGGGGCCAAAAGATGCCATGCTACTGAGGGCAGTGGGGTGAGAGGATAGGTGGATGTGATTCACATGGAGTCACAGAGAACCCTGGGCTCCATGGCCTGGGAAGGTTTCCCAAGTATTCTGTTTTACCTGCTGATTAATCCTTAGGGATCCCAGCCGCCCTGGAGAGCTGCACACTTGGCCACACACTTCCTAAGCAGGGAATAGGTAAACCCCAGTTCCTGATTAACTGCTCCAATGTAGAAAATGTGATGTTTCAGCTGAGAGAATCCTTTGCCTCCCTCAAGGCTCATTAGACAAATGGTTTAAGCAAGAGATGGTGCCCACAGTGAGGGGATCCCTGTGGAGAAGGAGAGAGAGAGCTCATTGCCTGATATGATGGGATGAGAAGAAAAAAACTCCAATTGATTCATTCATGTAGCTCTCAAAGAGGGTCTAGAAAGCATCTGCCTGCTCACAGGGCTGTCCTCACCTCCCCTTCACTGCTTTCTCCATGCATCCCTGTGAAACACAGGTTGATCCTGACAACAGACATCCAACCTGCTGCTCCCAGAAGCAATTCCTGCCCCAGAGAGCGGTAATTTCTCTGTTGCTTATTGTCACTATGATGAGCGAGCCAGGGCAGACTGAGGTTTAGGTTGGACATTAGGAAAAATTTCTTCCCCAAAAGGGTTGTCTAGCCCTGGCACAGCTACCCATGGCAGTGAAGGACTCACCAGTCCTGGAGGGATTAAAAAACCCCATGTGGATGTGGCACTTAGGGGACATGATTAATGGTGGCTTTGGCAGTGCTGGGGAACAGTTGGACTCCATGATCTCAGAGAGCTTTTCCAACCTCAAAGATTCTGATTTTACTGCCCAAACCAGTACATTCCTGGATTTACAGTTAAACCCCAAAAACCCCCCTCACTGCTCCCGTACTAGCCCAGCACCACATGCTGGGATTCCTGCTCAGCTGCAGATCCACGGAAGTTCAACCTCAGAGCATCCAACTCTTCTCTGTTTAACAACCTCCTCAATGCCAGGAAAACCCTGTTCCTGCTCTCTCACCCTTTGCCAAGAGACAGGGCTTTGCAGCAACAAGGAGCAGCTCCCTGCTCCCAGCCGCTCCAGAGTTACACACCCCCAGTGAATCCCTGCCTTTTTCCCCTTCTCTGCAGCTCCACCAACAGAGTAATGATCCAGGGTCTGGGTTGGGTCTCACATCCCATAGAATCATCATGGTTGAAAAAGACCTTCAAGATCACCCATCCAAGTCCATCCCACACTGCCACTGTAGCCCCATAACCCCTAAATCACATCACCCAGCGAGATCCAGACATCCTTTAAACAACTCCAGGAATGGTGCCTCCACCAGCTCCGTGAGCAGCCCCTTCCAATGCCTGACCAGCCGAGCACTGAACAGACTTACAGGGTCCATTAATACATCTGGATTGACCTGACCAGCCCCCTGGGACCTCCTCACACACTCATGGCCCATGAGTTCCACATGAGCCCAAGCTTGAGCATCCAGCTCTGGCCTGGGCTGTTGTGGGTGGCCTCGGTTCAGCTCTTCCCCAGGATTTATTCCGTGGACAGTCCTCAGATCTTGATTAACAGAATCCCAAGATGGTTTGGCTGGGAATGGACATTAAAGATCATCTCATTCCACCCCTGTGTCAATGGGCAGGGACACTTTCCACTAGCCCAGATTGTTCCAAGCCCCATCCAACCTGACTTTGGACACTTTCAGGCATGGGGCAGCCACAGCTTCTCCAGGAAACCTGTGCCAGGGCCTCCGCACCCTCACAGAGAACAATTCCTTCCCAATATCCCATCTAACCCTGCCCTCTGGCAGTGGAAAGCCATTCCCCCTTGTCCTGTGATTCCATTCCTTGTCCCAGTTCCTTCTCCAGCTCTCCTGGTGCCCCTTTAGGCACTGGAGGGGTCTCTCAGGTCTCCTCGGAGTCTTCTCTTCTCCAAGCTGAACATTCCCAGCTCTCCCAGTCTGGCTGCAGAGCAGAGGGGCTCCAGCCCTCTGAGCATCTCCATGGCCTCCTCTGAACTTGGCCCAGCAGCTCGACATCCTTCTGCTGCTGTTGGGCCCCAGGGCTGGAGGCAGCTCTGTAGGTGGGGTCTCAGCTGAGTTGGGCAGAACTCCCCTCCCCTGCTGCCCACACTGGGGGATCAGCCAAGGGCTTGCAGGGTTTCTGGGCTGAGGCATGTCCAGGTCTAACCCATTGACATCTCCAAGTCATTCTCCCAAGGCTGCTCCATCTGCTCCCCCCCAGCCTGGATCCATCCCAGGGTCACCCCAACCCAGTTGCAGCACCTGGAACTTGGCCTTGTTAAACCTCCTGAGTTTCCCATGGGCCACTTCTGAGCTTGTCCAGGTCCATCTCGATGACTCTCTCCCTCAGGGGTGTTCCTGCCCCCTCAGCTCAGCATCACCTGCAAACCTGCTCAGGGTGCCCTAGATCCCTTCATTTGTCATTAATGAAGATATTAAATAACGCTGGTCCCAGTACAGACCCCTGAGGGACACTACTAATCCCAGTACGGATCCGTGAGGGACACCACTGGTCATTAATGTCCATTGGGACTCTGAGACATTGACCACAACTGCCAGAATGTGACCATCCAACCCATTCCTTATCCACCTGACAGTCCACCCGTTATATCCTCCAATGCAGAGAAGGATACTGGGGGAGAACCATGTCAAATGGTTACAGAAGTCTAGATAAATGACATCTGTGTGTGATGGAATCACTCCTGTTGAGCTTCTCATCCACCAACACCCCCAGGTCCTTCTCTTCAGGGCTGCTCCATTCATCCCCCAGCCTGGAGTTGTGCTGGGGGTCACCCCAACCCAGGGGCAGGATCTCTTCCTTGGCCTTGTTGAACTTCATGAGGTTCACACGATCCCACCTCTCCAGCCCATCCAGGTCCCTCTGGATGTCCCATCCCTTCCCTCCAGCATGTGACCTCACCAAACATCTCACTGTCAGCATTGTACTGAGGGTGTCTCAATCCCACTTGTCCACATCACTGACAAAGACAGCACTGGTCCCAACACTGACCCTTGGGACACCACTTGTCACTGGTCTCCACTCGGACATTCTTGTCTACAGCTGCAGACCACAACCCTTTGAGCGCCACCATCCAGTCAATTCCTTATCCAGTGAGTGTTCCACCCATCAGATCCACGTCTCTCCGGTTTTGACACAAGGCTGTCCTGCAGGACAGTGTCAAATGCTTTGCACAGTCCAGGTAGATGATGTCAGTCGCTCTGCCCTCACCTACCAGCACTGTCACCTTGTCATACAAGGCCACCAAACTTGTCAGGCACGATTTGTCTTCAGAGAAGCCGTGTTGGTTATCACCGATCACCTTTTATTTTCCATGTGCCTTAGCATAGTTTCCAGAAGGATCTTCTCCGTGAGCTTGCTGGACACCAGTGTGACTGACTGGCCTGTAATGCACTGCATCTGCCTTATTCCTCTTTTGAAAAATGGGGTCAAATTTCCCATTTTCACTGAACTTCTACAACTTCTCAAATACGATAGAGAGTAGCTTAGGAACTTCCTCTGCCAGTTCCCCCAGGATCCACAGATGCATCTCATCAGGTCACACAGACCTGTGCACCTTCATATTCCTTAAATATTCCTGAATTTGATCTTCTCAAGTCCAGAGGAAGGAACAGAGCTGATGAAGGGTATGGAGCATAAGTCCTATTAGGAACAGAGGAGAGAGCTGGGCAGCTCAGCCTGGAGAAAAGGAGGCTCAAGGGGGACCCTCTAGGAGGAGGGGGCAGCCAGGGGAGGTCAGGCACTGTTCTCAGGGAACAAGGGGCAGGACAAGCAGAAATGGCATTAAGTTGTACCAGGAAAGTTTCAGGTTAGACATCAGGAATTTCTTCCTGGAAGGGGTGGGCAGGCATTGGAAGGGGCTTCCCAGGGAGATGATGCAGTTGCCATCCCTGGAGGTGTCCAAGGAGTGCTTGGACGTGGCACTCAGTGCTCTGGGCTGAGTGCCAAGGTGGGTACCAGTCAAAGGTTGGACTCGATGCCACAGGTTTGACTTGATGACCTTGGAGGGCTTTTCCAACCATATAGGTTCTGGGATTCCACAATTCTACTGTGGATGGTTCTTCCTTCTCCCAGTCCCCGCCTTTGCCCCTGCAACTCTGGTGGTGTGATTGGGTCACTTCCCAGTGAAGACTGAGGCACAAACGCTGAGAACCTCAACCTTCTCCATGTCCTGGGTAAGCAGGTGTCCTATTTCCTTCTGGAAAGGGCCCACATTTTCCTATCTTCCTTTTATCACCAATGTACCTATAGAAGCTTTTCTGTTGACCTTGATGTCCCTGGCCAGATTTAACTCTACCAGGGCTTCAGGTTTCCTAACCTGATCCCTGGCTGCTCAGACAATCCCTCTGTATTCCTCCCAGGCTGTCTGTCCCTGCTTCCATGCTCTTTGAGTTTTTCCAGGAGCTCCTTGTTCACCCTCACAGGCCTCCTGGAGTTTTTATCCAACTTCCTCGTGCTTGGGATGCATCACTCCTAAGCTTGGAGGTGATCCTTAAGTATCAGCCAGGTCTCCTGGGCCCGTCTTCCCTCCAGGGCTTTATCCCATGAGACTCAACCAAGCAAATCCCTGAAGAGGCATCCTGAATCCCAGAGCTCACTGTGCCCTCCTTGTTGCCCTGAGGATTCTGAATCCACCATTCCATGTTTGCTCAGGCTGCCCTTGAGCTTCTCATTCCCCACCAGGTTGTCCTTGTTGGTGAGCACAAGATCCAGCATAGCTTCTGTCCTTGCTGGCTCTCTCACTTGGAGGAGTTTATCATCAACGCATTCCAGAACCTCCTGGATCAATTATGCTCTGCTGTGTTGTGAACATGACACTGCTATTGTCTGTCCAGAGCTTCATCTGATGGGTGCTCCTGGTACAGCCCCCTAAAAACCACTGCCAGGTGGCTTCCTGGGCTGCACCTGGCAATGCCCAGATCTGGGTCAGTGCTGGGCTTGGCTACCTCAGGTTTATGGTCAGACTTGATGATCTTGAGGGCCTTTTCCAATCTAAATGATCCAATGATTCTGTGTCTAGGACAGACCTCTGTGAAGGTTTGTGACACACACAGAAGTTCTGGGGCTGTGGTGGGTCTCCAGTACAGGAGACAGGCACAGGGACAGTCCTGCCCAGGGACTCCAAGGCGCCAGGTTTGGCTGATGTTGGCAACTTGCCCAGCACCATCTTCGCTTCCTGATCTGTTCTGTCCAGCACTCACTGCCACCTCTGCTCTTTGGACTCTGAAATTCCTAAAAGCTCTTCCACTGATTCTTCCCAGGAATTTTCTTGAAGTTGTAATTCATATCCTAAATCCATGGATTTTGTATGTACTTAGCACAGCAATCCTGGCTTGTAACACCTTCCCGCCAGCCTGGGCTGCACTCAGAGATGGCCACCAGTCACCTTCACTCCTGGGGTGACAGCCAGCATTCCCAGAAGTCTAGCTCTTGTCACAGACTCTTCATAAATCGCAGGAGTTCAAGGATGAACAGGGCAGCAAAATCCAATCTGTGCTGCAGATGGTGAGTGGATGAGGAGCAGCTCCAACAGCCTCAAGGTCCTTGGCTGTCAGAAGCCCCTTTGCTCCTCTCCCATCAGCACATCAAGAGGCTTCTCTTGGCTCTCAGTGATCCCTGCAACCTTGCACTGATGTTGTTCCAAGGAAGATCTCTCTCTTCCATACTTGGTTTCTGAACTGCAACCAGGTGTTTTCCATCACTATATTGGACATAGCCCATCCACCTTCTTCCACCAAATCCTGGTTACATTTCTTCAAAATTTTGCAGTGAGGATTCTTCTCCCAACTTTGAGTACTTTATTGTCTCTATGAAAAACTCAAGCAAATGGATTACTTTGTTACTTTCTCTGGAATAAAGAAGATGGTGCATTGTTGAATGTCAATGCTGGAATCCTCAAGTGAAACAAGACAATAAGAGAACTAGGCTTCATTAATTTTTTTGGAGATCATTGGAAAATAGAGGAAAGACATTTGTTAGAGGACAGCAAGTGAGCAAAGCCTGTTGGAAGACTATCTATCAGGTGACTGCAGCACCAGACACATGACACAAGGCTGCCTCCATCTCCTTCCAAATTCCCATTTCATCCTTTCAGGTGGGATGGAGTCGATGTCCTTCACAGTAGCCCCACGTCATGCTGTGTTTGGGATTTTGATCACACACCCATGTTTTGAGGAGAGATCCCACGACATCCAGATTTTCTCCTTCTCTCGCTGTGCACCCCCTAGCAGGCTTGGAATAGACAGGAATTTGGAGATGGACAAGAAACTGGGAACAGACACAGCCTGGACAGTCTTCCCAGACTGATCAAAGGGATATTCCATGCCACAGGAGGCCATGCTCAGCAAATAAAAGCTTTATGAAAGCAGGAGGATGGAAGGACATTTCTGGTCACATTATTTGTCTTCCAAGTGAATACTGTGCACACAGAGACCCTGGAAATGGCTGATCTTCTGCCTGCTGACAAGACGTGGTGATTGAATTCCTGATTTTACTTTTTGTGCAAGCAGCTTTTGCTTGACCTGTAGACTCCTTTATCTCCACCCACAATTCCATTCTGCCATTTTCCCCCATCCCACAGGAGGGGAGTGAGTGGAGCAGGTGGGTGTCTGGGAGTTGGCCAAAGTCAATTCTGTCCTGAAACACCTATTCCATACACAGTGAGCCCATGGATACCACAGTACCACCCTGACTTGCTTGTTCCACCACACTTCCCTCCTACCAAGTAATCTCAATCACTGCAGAGTTCATTTCCATTATTCACCTTCCCTCCTCACCCACCACTGTGCATCTCATCCATCACCTTGGTCTAGCTTAAGCTCTCCCTGTTCCTGGAAGTGTCGCAGGCCAGGCTGGATGGGGCTTGGAGCAACCTGGGATAGTGGAAGGTGTCCCTGCCAGGGCAGGGGATAGAATGAGATGAGCTTTAAGGTCCCTTACACCCCAAACCCTTCTCTGATTCTGTGATTCTTCAGAGCAGGAACTTCCTTTTTCTTCCCTTGTAAAAACCTCTCCTGCCTCTCCAATCCATTGGAATTTCTCCCACTGTCAAAACTTATATAAATAAGGAATACAGGACTAAGCTCTCCAAGAAACATCCATCCTTCACCAAAACCCTATAGATAAACTGGGCATCCATGGGATAATAAATTAAAACCCTGCAGATGAAAATTTGATTAAAATTAAACAAAATAAGAATAAAAACAAAAGCAAGGACAGTAAAAAACAACCTCCCGTGAACACAAATCTGCAGCAGAGCTCTGCCAGGATTGGTGATGTTTAACATAAATATAATTAGACAAGAACAAAACAATGACAAACTCTGCTGGCAAAAAAAGTTATTAATTGGTGGAAGGGAAACTGAAAAACTGCAGAAGGAACCTGCAAGGATCAAACACATGGACACAGAGGACAAGGAAAGATGCCCCTACACATACAACAGCATGGTGGGAAAATACACACAAAGCTCTATAAAAATTAGGATGTAAAGACAGTCTGAGGGCACATCCTCTCCTACAAGGCAAACTAAGGTACCATAACTGAAGGTGGTAAGAGACATGTTCAAACAACAACAAATTAAAATACACTCACTGTTAAAGATACCACCCAGGGATAAAGAAGTCTTTAAGCTTCAAGAAATTATTATTAACAGAAGTCTGTTTAAAAAAATACATCCCACCCTTCCAAAACAACCCCACAACCAAATTTCCACATTGCACAGCTGGCCATGGCCTTATAAAGGCTCACAATAATGACAGAGAGAGCCACGAATCCAAACAACTGTCACAGGGCTCCTCCTGCCTCTGTCTTCACATCTGCAAGAGCTTTTGTATAAATATCTGCATTGTTACTGTCTAAAGTCTAATTCCCAGATTCTTTAAATAGCATTTATTAACCACTGACTGTTGACCACTTCTGAAAATTGCCAGTTCTCAGGAATCCATCAAAGTTCTTATGCACATGAGAAAAACAAACAAGTATCTACAACTAGGGCTTGCAATTTGCATTGGGGTTCTAAGAGCCAGGCCATAGAATTCAAAAGTGGAAAGTTTATTTGCTAAGACTAATACAGAACTCCCTCAATTCAAAATATGGGGAATATGCTAGTAAAAATGCCCTTTGTCTGTGCTCTTGGATCATGTCCCAGAAGTAGAATTTGATGGTCCAAGTCTCTTATTTCTGGCATTTAACACAAACCTACAGTTCTCTAAATACACACATACTTAAACTTCATCTAGTTCTTCTATATACCAGAAATATTAATTTAAGCAAGGGATTCCCTCTTGAAGTCACTGAAGAGTTGATGCACGAGGCTGGCATCCCCAGAGCAGGTGTCTCAGCTCTGCTTCATCTCCCGGCGCATTTCCTCCAGCGCTGCCTCCCGCTCCCGCAGGAGCTGCTTCAGTCGCTTGATTTTTTCATCCCGTATCGTCTCATCCAGGTCCGGAGGAGCCACAGGGAAAGCATCATCTCGGAAAGAACCTTCCAGAATGGAAGTATCCTCTTCAGAAGTCACTAAAACTGAAATCCCCGGGTGGGTAGTGTCACTGAACTGGGGGAACGTGTCCTGCTCTGAGTCCCTCCCTTGGGACACTCCGACAGAGCCAGTGGGAACACTTGGCTGTGGTGAGGCTGGTGGAGGTGAAATACTCCTGTTAAGTGCACTGGAACTCGAGCTGGTGATTTCTAAACTGGGAATTGTGGCTGATTTGATCGAAGTTCTCCTCCTCTTGCCACTGTCCGTCAAAGGTGAGGATTTTATTTTCCTTTTCCTAATCAAATCCTCTTCCAGATCCACAATCTGCACAGTTAGAAACAGACAAAATTCACTTCTGTTAAACTCAGCATCAGCTACATTATAACACCAAGTTCTCTAAGCACTAATTACAAGCTATTTGTTGCAAGCTTTTTAAAATAACTGCCTGGAAGAAGTTTCTTTCAGCAAAGGAACAAACATATTTCTGGGTTTGATGTTTTTCTAGCAAAGATTCCCAGTTAACAATTCCAGACAATGAATTCCTTCCTTAGTCAACACTGCATGTCTGCCTTTCCTAGGCACGTCCATCATCTCCTGTGGCTGTTTAACATTACTGCAAGACAAAAACTTTCTAATTTGATGGGAAAAATCAGTGTAGAAGAATTCTTCATGTCTACATTTCCAAAAACTCAATCTGAGGAGTAATGTCCATTATCAGACTAAATTCCTCATAGATGTTTTATTATTTGAATCATGGAATCACATCCTGGTTTGAGTTGGAAGAGACCTTAAATCCCATCCCATTCCACCCCCTGCCATGGGCAAGGACACCTTCCATGAGACCAGGTTGCTCCAAACTCCATCCAGCCTGGCCTTGGACACTTCTAAGGGATGGGTTAATGCTAATGTTAAGAGCAGCCATGGATCTGCTCAATTATTAGCACAAAATTAGTAAAACCTGAGAAAGTCTTTGACCGAGTTGAGGAGAATCACACAGAAGAAAATGTAGCTGAACAGAAATACTTGGATGGATAAAATCCTTTCCGTGCACTAACATGGAAGCTCTTCCTTCTAGAAGTACCCAACCAATGACAAAGTTAGTAACAACATTTGTAATTCTGAAGATTGGACAGATCCACAAGTGAATTTCTTTTAACAAACCCATTCCTCTGCCTGTACCCACTGCACTGCTAGACAAACATAACCATCTGCAGAGGCTTAAATATAAATCAGGATCCCGAGGTCTGGTCCCTATTCCAACAAGGACCATCACCACAGCAGTAGGGACAGTCTTCTCAAAAGCATTTGTTGTTCAAGTTTCCTCCAGCAGAACACAAAAATGAGGATAAAAATTCCTCGAGGGTGCTTGAGTCATAAAGAAATCTCACACAAGTTCTAGGAACAATTCTCACAAAGATCCCAACAACTCCTGACTCTCCTGGTGAATCAAGAGGTGGAAGGCTCCAAACACCCCCAGCTCTGTACCAACTAAACATATGCTGCTTTCTGAGTGTGTTTAACACTGAAAAATCCCAGGTACCTTTTCCTCTTTAACACATTCCTGATGATGACTCATTATTTCCACATCCAATGAGGATGAACTGCAAGAATCATTTTTCCTTTCCAAGCTGTCACTGGAACAAACCCTTTCTTCTGGATTCTCACAGAAGGCCCTTAATGGTATTCTCATAAGGTAAACTCTTTCCTCCTTAAAGAGACCAAATTTTTTCCTTAATTCCAAGTATTGTCTCCAGTGTGGGTGCTCTTGGTGTTTGATTTGAATAACCTTTCCCGGTGAATCCATCTTTTCACACTGGATCTGAAATACAGAAACAGTGAGAGAGCCATCAATCATCTCTCACTCTCTCTCTCTCTCTATATCTATAAATAGATAAAATATATTAATATACAAAAAATAGGTACTAGAAAGACAGGTGAACATTTATTTTGTCTGCCATTCTCCAAGAGCTACATTTAACACAAGTAACATTTAACACAGATAAGCCAATTTTGATACATTATATGCAAATTATCGTAGGCCTAACACTTGTTATTTAACACCCCAAGTACATTGTGGAACATCCAGAAAAAGGCCAGGCCAACCAGCAACCAGAGAAATTAAAGAAGCATCAAGAGAATCACTTCTCCTACCCCTTCATAGTACCAAAGAAAGAGGAGGGAAGAGCAGGTTGTGTCTTTGCAATCCAGGGGTTTGCAAATTTAGGGACAAGAACACCAAATTTGCTGAGCTATTTCTTACCAAGGTTAAAGCAAATGCAAATGCTGACACTCGGCATCACACAGCACAGAAGAAAATTAATGGTATTTCAACCATTTTTCAGGTGACAATCATAAAACTAGGTCTTACAGTCTGTTGCAACAATTAAATGTCTAATATTTGCAAGAAAAATTTCAGCTGACGTTTCTGTTCTTCCTGGACAACACAAGTGAATTTCTGATTCTTTTTCTTTGGAGACAAATTCATCCTGGCCTCTGGAGCTACTAAAAACACGACCCCCAATCCCGTCTGGGGAGTTTGGGGATTGGAGGCTTACAACTTTTAACATATTTTCAACATTATGACCTTAAAAGAATATGTCAATGCAGCTTTTAAGGCTCTCAAGAGGTCCTTCTGCCTGGCATGGACCCAGGACTGAGGGAGGTGGACCCTCCCCACCAGGAAGGGGACGAAGGAAACACAGCTCCTGCCCATGGCTGTCAGAGCGAGCAGAGCCTGGAGCTCACAGTGCCACACCAGAGCTGTCTCTGGAGGACAAACTCTGCTCTTCCAACTTATTTTCCTTTTGTGAAGCCACAAACTTGTCCTTCTCTACCCTACATCACTGCTACAGCCCTAAGGTTGTGCTGTGAGCATGTGGCATCAATATCTAAAAGCCCAAACCATGAACAGCCTCCCTGGAGTTCAGTTATTGCTGACCATATATCTTGGGAGGAAATCATAAGCCACCTTTCCTCTGCCTCTTTCTTTTCTATGCATTTCTCACTTGCACAGTGCAAAATTATTGGGGAAAAGGCCATTTATTGACTAGAACCAACCTTAGAGCAGCATTTCCAGGATACCTGGTTAGAAAAATGTGTGAACTCATCAAGAGCCATTTTATCCACCTAAAACCAGGACCACAGAACCACTGACCAGACACTGAGGTGGCATGTTTATGATTTATTACCTTTGGCCAGTCTTCACTGACAGCACATTCCTGCTTAGCCTGAGGTAACACAGCCCCTGCTGCTCTTGGGGAATGACTCATGTCTTTGCCATTTTGCCACACATTTTCCTGCATCCCTACTGCTGGAACTGGGATCACTCCACTGCAAGAAACACTCTTGGTGAAGGGCAAACTTTGTCTCTGGATTACAGTGGGATCCTGCTGATTAGCATTTGGTGTCAGCAGAGCTGCAGGTGAGGATTTTAAATCATTTCTTAAGCCAATTGGTGATGAATTTTTGGAGACTGTACATGGTTTCGGGTCTTTCTGAGACAGCACCACTCCTTTGCTTTTTGACAATACCAGATTCACCACTTTACTGGTTATTTTATTGACTTCAGTAGAATCAATTTGCTTGGGTGTCTCCTTTTTAAGTAATGCATCAGAAGAGGAAGATGTTTGTTTGTCAGCCTGGGCTGACAGAACATCAGAGCCTCTTTTGGTCAATAAATAGACTTTCCCATTGTACATGACCAGAGCATTATCTTTTAAAGGTGTGATTTTGGTTTGACTTCCACCAGGACCATTAGAACAGAGTGGCAAAATATTTGCAGGGTTAACGTCTACATTCTTCGAGTCTGACAAAGTTTTCAGGATCTTGGAAGCCACATTATTTGAAGACTTTACAGGGATAAGACAAGCTGCTGAGAGCGGGGCAGTTTCTTGCACGATCCATTTCATGGGAGTTTGCTGGCACTGCTGCCCCTCGGATGTGACTGGCTCGGGAGAAGAACTAGATCTCTTTTGGGCAGCTGTCACTATCAGTGTCTTTGAAACTTCCGTGGCAGGTTTGGGGCAAAAGCTCTGCAAGCGCTTGGGCAGGACTTGGGAGGTTTTCACTGTGTTCACGGGTGACACGTAAATCACCGTCGGTGTTTTTGTACTGTCGGCCCCTCCAGACACATTGGTGGCTGCAGCTGCCAGGATTTTTTGCTGTATTGCAGGTGGCAAAAGAGACGCTGGGACAGATTTCACTTCTGCATCAGCTGGAATCTGGAGGTGGTGTCCGGAGGGCAGCAATGGAGACTTGACAGTCACTGGGTGGGGTTTGGTGTTCACCACCATGTAGGTTGTGCTGCTCTGGTGAGAGGAGCTCGTGATGGCCACATTCTGCAAGGACACTCCATCCATGGGCACACAGCTGCTCTGGGCATTGGCAGCTACACTTGGAATCAAGCTTTCCTTTTCAGAACCTGCCCTAGCACTTTCCTGCTTGTCTAATGTCCTCGTAAGAATAATCTTTCCAGGATTAGGAGGCTGAAAAATAGGTATCTTAACAGATGAAGGTGCAGCAGTATTGCCAAGCTGTGTCTTAAAAGTAAGATGGACTGGGCTAGAAACATTTGCGTTAGAATTATTTGGCATGGCTGGAGACTGAACTATTGGCACAAAGCTTCCAGAAGTTTTAGAAATGGGAAGCAATTTCAGAAGGTTTTTTCCATCTGGTCCCGTTGTCTGAATGACTCGGTACATACAGCCTGCAATGCTTAACAAAGAAAAGGGAAAAGAGAGAAAAATGAAAGGCAGCGTAAGTGAACAAGCATAGGTACTTTAATTCACGAGCATCAGTGAACTCTACACCCAGGGCTGAAGCAGATTAACTCCTGGAAAATGCCTGAGCTAATCTTCAGGAGCTTCCTACTGACCTACCCAGGTTTCCATTTTAGACCACCTCAGACTGTCTGAAAATAGCGTCCAACTTCTACACCCCAGAGTAGCAAGAAATGGCATCTTTTTCAGATTAAAAATAAGTTTAAAGACCCCAGGAAACACCTCATATTACCTCTTCTTCCCCTCATGGGGCCTTTCATTATGAAAATGAAACCACTACCTCCCGATTTCCCAGAGAAGCCTTATTTTTCCCTTTCCCACCTCCCTGTTACTATTTATATCCTTCCGGAGTGCTATGAAGTATGAATTTCAGGAACGCTTCAGGAAAATACAGGCAGAGTAGCTGCATGGCAAGATGGAAGCAGAAATTACTTCAGACACAACAAAGGAATTTGGAAGCAGGGTGCATTTATCTTGTGGAACAGGCGCCTCCTGTGCCTCCATCTCACCTGCCTGGCCATTTTTGAGGCAGATACAGACCACAGAGGTGGCTCATCCTCAAAGAGATGGAAAACCCTTAAATACTACTGGGTTATAAACATTTTTGAGAACAGAAGTCTAAATCTGGGAAGGAAAAGGCTTCAGAATCAAGGAGGAGCAGATGGAAACAGCACCACGGACATCTCGGAGAGAAAACAGAGTTTTCTTTCAGGTGAAGGTAAGAACTCACCAAGAGACAGATCTTGTCAAAATACAAGTTAGTTGTGACTGCTCCAAATGCCAAGATTTTTTGAGTCCATGGCAAGACAAAGAACCTTCCCCACTCCGGGGGAGTTTGCCCAAAGCAGGCTCTTCTGCAAAGAGCTCCTGTACTCTGAGCAGAACAATCTACTGCCCAAAGCACTGCAGAGACATGTGTGGGCAAACAGAGCTGCCTTCACTGGAAAGAAGAGACCAAATCACTGGAAGTTGTTTCCTGACAGCAGATCCAGAGCGATCAAAAGGCAGAGCTGCCAACTTCACCTGGAGTCACCAAGAGCACCATCTCCATCCCATCGACCTATGTCAATAAATGCCTTGGGAACATGGACATGGGAGCAGCTTCCAGTCCCATCCCGATGACATCAGTGCTGAGCTCTGCTTTCTGTCAGGTAGTTTTGAAAGCAGCATTTTTTTCTATCTTTTTGGGCTTCTGACTCAACTTGGAGCAGTGCCTGAGAGAGCTCAGTCCTGCGTCCCACCACTGTGTCTGCTCAGGAGCCAGCCAACCTTTGCCTTTTCCCCTCAAGTGGGAAGTCACAGGAATGCTCTTCACTCCCAAAGTTGGGCACGTGATGCTGGGGGTCCCATTCC
This sequence comes from Promerops cafer, assembly GCA_013398275.1. NCBI lineage: Eukaryota > Metazoa > Chordata > Aves > Passeriformes > Nectariniidae > Promerops > Promerops cafer. The sequence continues at coordinate 132,156 of VZSE01002025.1, read as the reverse complement.
CCTGGGGACTGACCCAAACACCCCACTACTGTCTGCCCAACACACAAAGGCATCAGGGACACAGAGCTTTCCTTGCTGTGACCTTGGAATTAACTCCCACACCTATAGTATTTTGGTACAATGCCTCATTTCTGGTCACAGTGTGTGAAAATGGAGATTTTTACATGAGGTATCAGTGCAGTCAGCAGGAAATTCTGCAGTACTTTTGTTTTTAAGGTATTGAAAATTAAACTGTGGGCAATATATCACATGGTTCCTAATTGAAGCTGTCACTGAAGGGCTTTAGAGCAAAATGGAATTGGATGCTTTGGAATAAGAAACGAGAGTTGAGATGGACTAGCACTGACAGGCAACAATCTGACAGAAAACAGTTTTGCTTAAACGAAGAGGAAGTAGAAATATTTGTGTGTTTGAACATAATTAAAGCAGAGAAAAAAGATTTTTGGAGCACCTTAAATTTTCCAGCACTACTGACAATGCAAATGAGGAGTAGCAGCAGCTCCTGGACAACACTTTGTTCTGTGCTTTGAACCTCTCAACACTTCTTTCATAACTTCATGATCTACAGCCTCAACTTTGCTTCTATATATAAGAAGCAAAGGCAAATTCAGAAGGAATTTTTCGGCAAGTCCCACAAACGTGGAACTGCTGAACAGAGAAACAGGCACTTACCTGCACCCCCAACTAACTAGGGCTGCAAATTGGCACCAAGGGGCAGAAGAAACCTCCAAAGAGGCTCGTTCCTCCACCTGTCAAAGCAAGATGATACATCTAACTTTTGGGCAAGAGGAGGGGGAGCAAATCAGAGGGAGAGGAAGCTAGAAAAACAGGGAGAGATGAGCTGAAGATATATTTGCATCAATATTTTTTTCTGCCAGTTTCCAGCGCCCACCTCCTCATTCCACTTGGAATCACCATTTACCTCCAGCTCGACTGACTCAAATATTGGTTTTGACTGTGCTACAAACAGGAATTTTAAAAGCAGACTCAGGGAAAAAGCACGAGTAAAAAAATCTCATTTGCCTGAATTTCAGATCATTCTTCTTTTAATGATTACAGAGGGCAACTGTAGCTTTTTATCTCCATGAAAAAGAGCAAGAAGCCCCAACATCGTAATTGTCTGGGAAATGACATTCTTTAACTTGAAACAAATATCAGGTATTTACATGTTTGGAGGATGACAAAAAGCTAAAGGACAGGCAAGAGAGAAGGAAAAGTCCAACAAGATACTGAGAAGTGGAATTTACACAGATTTACTCAAACGACAGAGGAGAGAAAGAAAGCTAAAAATGTTTGCAGTGATCCTAAATTGAAAAGGCTTCATTGCAACAATTTCACATCATAAAGCTTTTCCCAGGTGATACAAAGAAATAACCATGAGAAAGTTTCATGTTACCAGAATAAAATAAAGCACTATACCCATTTTTGAGTGATGAAGAGGAGAGTTAGAAGTTGTTTTGCTTCAGTCTTCAAGATCATTGCTTCCTTGAATTAATGAATCTTTAAGAATCATTTAAGCAGAAAAGAACTCCCTCAGTATCCCCTTTTTAGGGTGTCAGATTAATTTGGTTAAAGAACAGGTTAACTTTTTCCTAATAAAAAAAAAGAAAAGGAAATCTGTATCATGCCAGGTTGTCCTTGGGGATTTCTCCCATAGTTACTGAAGTAGAGTTTTTTTCTCCTCTTCATCCTCCTTCACTTCCAATCCCATAAGAATAAACCTCCTCGAGTCCCATATACGAACACTCAGAAATAATTGTGTTGCTATGATGTTTTACAAAGGCCTAAGGCAGATCCATGAACAAACCTTGAGGGAAACAAGCTCATGGAAGACCAAAAAAAAATGGTACACAGGTAGAAATCTTACTTAACATCACCAGAGAAATTATCAAATTCAGTAAAAACAATGAAATAAAATTCTGTGACATTCACAGAGGAATCTGTCAACCAGATCACATTTTTTTGACCCAAAAAGGAGACTTCTTTTGGTGAACAGTCTGGGTGTGGCAACACTGACACCTTCCCATTAAGGAAGGCAGGAAAGCGGAGAGAGAGGAAAGAAACTGGGAGATTTGTTTCTTTACTTACTTATTTCAAGACAGAAAAATAAAAAGAATAATCTACATTTCCTTCAGTTCACTAGGATTTCTGTTTTCTTGACCAGACACACCAGTTTTACTGTCTAAACTTCTCTCACTGTTCATTACTCTCAGTAAGCAGCACAAAACATGAAATACTGAGTATTCAAACATTAACCTTCTGTCCTTTATACTTGCATTAACAAAAACACCCTTGGAATATTTTCAGGAAATAGGAATATTTATTTCTGCCAAATAAATTCATTCACCAAATCCAGTGCAAACACCAGCACATGATTCCCACAGAAATCCTGACTGTGCCATTAAAAAATGCATCAGTGGACACCAAAGAGACAGACTGGCTCAATTCTCCTGCAAAGTTGTCAGAAGGAACAAAGAGCTACTTTTCCATCTGCCTTCACTCCCAACTGTTCCTTTAGGCACAACTTTAATCTACAAATGTGAATAAATAACCAGGGACTACGGGCCACTCCAGAGAACCAAAAGAATGTATTTAAATAGGTTCAGTTGGATCCAGGAAGTGGCAAAGTAACAATTAATTGTCAATTGGAAACGTGCACCCAGGGACAGTGTAAAATTAATTTATTGTAGTTGATACATATTTATTTTATATAGCTGCATTCATTCAATGGATTATGTGAAAACTGTAATAAAATAGTATTTGTAATGATAATAATAAGTATATAGTAACATATAATCTAGATAATATACAATAATCATCATTATTATCATTATCATCATCTAAAGGAAATCAAGAAATTGATGTTGAACTTGGAGGAATCCCGACCAGAATTTCAGTTCAAGCCACCTCTAATGACCGGAGGTTTTGTCCTAAACCAGAAGCTTTCCATAATGGCAGAAAAAACACTTTCTGTTTGACAGTAATTGTTTCTGGGAACTCTTTTCATCCACTGTATAATATTACCTGGAATAGAGATAATTGTGGATGTGCAAACTGCCAGGAAACACTCCCTGTGCTCTACTATCAACCACAGCTCTCCTGATCCATGACCAAAACCTCCGGTAAAATCTGTGACCATCAAAAACACCCAACGTGGATCCCATGGCAGCCCTGGGATTCAGAAATCACCCAAAACTCATCCCTGAACACACAAAGCACCCTGAGAACTCCTGAGAGACAAGGAAAGGCATCAGGAGCCAAACCACGGCTGGAGCCGCTGGGCCTGCCGAGCTCCCCAGAGTAAAGCAGGAATGGAACCACAGAGAGCTGGGCAGCCTGGAGAACTCCCTCAGCACGATTCCAGCCAAGACAGCACAGCACAGCCATCTCTATGTGGCTGCACTGTAATGACAGACCTGATCAGTGAAACTGACCCAGAGACTCCAGGGAAGAGAACAGGGCTGGGAAAGGGGCTGGAGCCCCAGGGGTGGCTGAAAGAGCTGCGGGGCTCAGCCTGGAAAAAAGGAGGCTCAGGGGGGACCTTCTGGCTCTGCAGAACTCCCTGACAGGAGGGGACAGCTGGGTGGAAGTTGGGCTCTGCTGCCACAAAACAAGGACAGAAGGAAAGGAAATGGCCTCAAGTTGTGCCAGGGGAGGTTCAGGTTGGATACTGGGGAAAATTTCTTCATGGAAAGGGTGGCCAAGCACTGGCAAATGCTTCCAAAGGCAGAGATGGACTCGCCTTCCGTGAAGTGTTAAAAAAAATGAGTGGACGTGGCACTTGGGGACATGGGTTTGTGGTGAATGTGGCCGTGCTGGGGGAATGGTTGGACTCATTGATCTTTAAAGCTTTTTGAACGGAAATAATTCCGTGACTGTGAAAGGTTCAACTCCTCTCACATCCCCACTCCCCCTTTCCCGGCTGCCTCCAGCACACCCCACCCTCACCGCGATGTAGCTGCAGTGACAATAAATACCAAGAGTCCCCGACAGCAAAACACAACCAAAACACAACTGGCGTCGAGCCGGAGACGGCACCGCACGTGGGGCGGAGCTGGAACTTCTCCCACGCCGCCCCGCTCTGGCTGAAGTGGAAAGAAAGGAACGGAACGGAACGGAACGGAACGGAAAGGAAAGGAAAGGAAAGGAAAGGAAAGGAAAGGAAAGGAAAGGACGGGATAGAAAGGGATAAGAAAGAGATGGGAAAGAAAGGAATAATAAAGGAATGGGAAAGAAAGGGATAATAAAGGAATGGAGGGGAAGAGAACGAATAGATCGACGCCCTCCCCGCCGCCCCCCGCCCGTCCCGCCGGGGCCGCCGCCGCCCCCGCCCTCCCGTTTCCACCCACGGGTCCCGGCAGGGCGGGGAGCG
>VZSE01002025.1:116676-127612 GCA_013398275.1 Promerops cafer | reverse complement strand
AATATAATAGATCATCTAATATTATAATTATATAATTGTAAAATTATAATTCGTTGTGGTAAAATGATAAATTGAATTGAAAAGGGGCATCTGAGCCTGCACAGACTACAAATATACATATGTACATAGAAGGAGATTGTGTGAGGCTGTGATACATACACATATATATATGGAATGTATAATTATAGATAATATTGTAATGTAGCAACATGTATAGTACCTAACAGCAAACAATACCATGACACTGTGGGATGTAATAGTAAATATAAGTACAAATAATACACTACAGAACACATGGCACATGGCAGATATAAATTATCCTGTGCATTTTGTTATATATTCTGGGTTATTAAAGTTACGTAGAGAAATGAAAGAATGCCTGGGAGTGTGTGCATTTGTGGAGTATAAATATGTGTGTGTGTATAAAATGGTGAGAGAGTGAAAATAACACAAATCACATTATATATTGTTAAGTGCTCTATGGTGTAACATTAGGATAATGAGTCTGAGACTGTATAAACACATGGACCTATAAACATGAATGTATGTGTATATAAGTTTATAAATACATATACTAAAGGTGTTTATATATGATGGAAATATATTATATTATATTATATTACATTACATTACATTACATTACATTACATTACATTATATTATTCAGGTTAACAAGGTGGGGATTGGTCACAGTTGGACTCAATGATCCTGGAGGGTTTTCCAACCTCAACGATTTCATGATTTGCAGTGTCAGACTCTCTATTCCATGGAAGGGAAGAGTTTCAAAATCACCTGTTAAAATTTTGCTTTCACCAACCATAAATTGCCAAAGTGACACGAAATGCTGGGGACACATTTGCCTGTTCTCCACATGTGGAGTAACTACTTCAGAAGGTCTGTCCCTCCATCTGTGTCGCTAGGCTTACTCTCCTTCTTTGGCAGAGATGAGCCTATGTGGCTTGGATGGTAAAACAGGACCATGTCAGGACCAAACAGGACCAAACAGGACCAACAGGACCAACAGGACAAAACCCCAACTTCCTAGAGCTTCAGCTGCTTCCCCAGCCCAGAGCCAACACACTGACAGCCACCAGTGTGGCCAAACATGGTGCTCCATGTCACATTATCCATGAAGACAGACCAGGATGGACGGGGCTTGGAGCACCCTGGGATAGTGGAAGGTGTCCCTGCCCATGGCAGGGGGTGGGACAGGATGAGCTTTAAAGTCCCTCCAAAACCAAACCAGTCTGGGGTTCTGGGATTCTGAGATGTTACAAAACTGCTTGAGAGATTCTTGTCACTGATTTTCATGTTGCTCCTTGGGAACAGACTGAAAGACCCTTTCATATTCTATTCTTTCTCTTGCTCCATGACCAGGATCACAGAATCCCAGAATCACTTAGGTTGAAAAAGACTTCCAAGACCATCAAGTCCAACCTGTGACCAGTCACCAGCTGGACAAGACCACTGAGTGCCGCACACAGTCACTCTTTGAAAACATCCAAGGACAATGACTCCACCACCAATGGATCCCCCATTTTCCCCCTCCACCCCAAGCAAGAGAATGAGCCCAAACTCTCTGGATTTGTGAATCCAGATTCTGGTAACAATGGGGTGTTGGGGTCATACAGGAGAAGGTGGGTGTGTCCTGAAGAAACCACATTCATCCCATGAAGTACCCACACAGGAGCAGGAGAAATGCAAGGAAGAATGATCAGCAGAGGTGAGTTTTTATGCACTACCACGTCCCCCATTCCCTGTCCCCGCTGCACTGCCCAGGCTGGAGGGAAAGAGAGGAGTTGGGGACATGAAGCTGAGCCTGGGAGAAAAAGTGGTTTAAATCTTGTCTTGGTTTCTCAACATCCAAACATATTTTAATTTGCAATAGACTAAATTAATTTTTCCAACATCAAGTGTTTGCCCATGACAATTATTGATGTCATGTGGAGATTATAGGAATTTGGCAGAAAATAATCCCCCTGTGTCCCAACTGGTCCTCAGAGGGGCTGGGAACAGCTGGGTTGAATTTCCGATTACAACCAATTGGGCACCACAAATCTGGTCCTGTTCAATGAGGGCTTTCATAATCACAGATTCACAAACAGTAGGAATTATTGAAACAACAGAAATACAGGTTTGGAATTCCTATTGATAAATGCACCAGCACCAAGAGAATGATGATGATGACGATGATGATGACGATGATGATGATGATGATGATGATGATGATGATGATGATGATGATGATGAAGAACAACAACAACAACCATACTAATAATGATGTGTTAACATGGGTAATTATAATTGTATGCAAAATGTTACCAAGAAGGTGTCCCCAGCTGGGAGGGGGGAGATCAGTCACCCAGTGATTCTCTCCAAGGTCTTCCTCCTCACTAGGGTAATTTATACCCAACCCAATAATCCTCCTCCCATTTTATGTACGGTATGATCCAGACAAAAAATTGAGTTATAAAGTCATCCACAGAATCCTGGAATCGTTCAGGTTGGAAAAGCCCCTCAAGACCATTGACTCCAACCTGTGAATGGTCTCCACCTTATCAGCCAGACCAGAGCACTGAGTGCCATATCCAGGTAATCCTTGGACACCTCCAGAGGTGGAGACTCCAAACCTCCCTGGGGGGAGCCCCTTCTAATGCCTGACCACCTTTTCCATGAAGAAATTCCTCCTCATGTCCAACTTGAACCTCCACTGGCACATCTTGAGGCTCAAGACACAAAAGTTTAGACCATCTTCTGATCTTCGTGGTTCCTGATGCACCTAAAAAATTATAATCTTTAGAATTACTATTCCTTTATAAACTAAGATGGAGTTTGGAACCTGCCATGAAACCAGTGGTGGGCTTACACAGAGAGAGGTGTCACGGGGACACTTGAGAACAGTGTCTGGCATGTGACACCGGGCAGTTGCACCATAACCGGTCACAGTCTGTCCATGTCACGGCTCTGAGATGATCCTACACTGATCCAACCCTTGAAATGCATCAAGAGGTTACCTGGAGAAATACCCGACCATTTTAGCCCAGGAAGGAGCCTTTACGAGCCTTCGTGGGTACTTCTTGGCCAGCAACTCGTCAAAGGGATTTGCTTATGCCCAAACTCATGTTTGTGAATCTCTTTCCATTTTTCTACAAGACCTGTAATCCTAGTCACAACCCAGAATCACTGAATCATGGAATCATTTTGGTTGGAGAAGTCCTCTAACATCATTAAGACCAATTGTTAACCCAGCACTGCCAAAGCCACCACTAAACTATATCCCTTGAACACCTCCAGGGATGGTGACTTGGTGACTCTACCTGTGCCCTGGACAGCCTGTGCCAGGGCCTGACCACTCTTTCCATGAAGAAATTTTTCCCAATATCCAAACTAAACCTCCCCTGGCACAGCTGGAGACCATTTCCTTTTGTCCTGTCCCTTGTTCCCTGGGAGCAAAGCCTGACCCCACCTGGCTGCTCCCTCCTGTCAGGGAGTTGTGGAGAGCCAGAAGGTGCCCCCAAGCCTCCTCTTTTGCAAGGCCCTCCCCTGCGGAGGATCAGGCACAGGCATGATTTGTCTAAGACATTGTTACTGTCACAACAGGAAAGGTGTGATCACAGAAGGTCCCATGGGCCTGAGCCAACTCCCAGAGTCTCGTGCTCAGTCCCTCCTCTCGAGGGACGAGGAGGACTCAAAGGGTTGGCTGTGCATTTGTGAACAAAACAGAACAAAAAATCTAGTTTACATAAGAGGCTGCATCAGGTTAACTATGAAAGGAAGTGGATTGGGCCCTCTGGTTCTCTTTTTCCTCTCTTTCACTTTCACTTTGTCTCACAAGCACAGCTCCAGGAACAAGGTGGGATCTAAGGACTAGTGATATTCTTTGCTCTTGTTCTCTTCCTCCCCCTTTTCTGTCTTTATTTCAAAAAACCACAGAATGTCCTGCATTGGAAAGGACCCACAAGGAGAGTCCAACTCCTGCCACTGCACAGACATCCCAGCAACCCCACCCTGGGCAACCCTGGCAGCGCTGTCCAAGCGCTCCTGGAGCTCTGGCAGCCTCGGGGCCGTGCCCATTCCCTGGGGAGCCTGGGCAGTGCCCAGCACCCTCTGGGGAAGAACCTTTCCCTCAGATCCAAACTAAACCTCCCCTGACACTCCAGGATCCTGCCATTCCCTCTGGTCCTGTCCCTAGCCACCACAGAGAAGAGATCAGTGTTTGCCCCTCCTCCCTTCACATGGAAATTGTAACTGTGATGAGTCTCCCGTCAGTCTCGTCCAACTTAACAGAGCAGGTGCCCTCAGCTGCTCCTCATATGGCTTCCCCTCAAGGCTCTTTACCATCTTTGTTTCCCTCCTTTGGTTGCTCTCCAATGGCTTAATGTCTTTTTTATCTTGTGGTGGCCAAAACTGCCCCCAGCACTCAAGGTGAGGCCGCCCCAGCCCAGAGCAGAGCAGGACAATCCCCTCCCTGCCCATCCATCAATGCTGGGCCTGATGCCCCCCAGGACAGGGATGTCCCTCCTGGCTGCCAGGGCACTGCTGGCTCCCATCCAACTGGTCATTGACTGGGACCCCTGGGTCCCTTTCCAGGCGCTCCTTGCCCCACCCCAGGTGCAGAATCCAGCACTTTCCCTTGTTGAACTTCATACATTTGGTGATTGCCCACCTCTAATTTGTTGAGGTCTCTCTGCAGGGCCTCCCTGCCTTCGAGGGAGTCAACAGCTCCTTCCCAGATTTGTATCATCTGTGAACTTGCTCAGTGTCCCTTCCAGTCCTGCATCCAAGTCATTTATGAAGGTTTATTGAAGAGCACAGAGCTGAGGGTGGAGACCTGTGGAACTCCTCTAGTAACAGGTCCCCAGTCTCATGTCACTTCAGTCATTGTCACCCTTTGTGCCTGACCCGTGAGCCAGTTGCTCACCTATCCCATGATGTTTTTATCCAGCTGTGGGCTGGACATTTTGTCCAGAAGGATCCTGGGAGAGACAGTATTGAAAGCTTTATTGAAATCCAAAAGGATTCCATCAACTGGCTTTCCTGGGTCAACCAGGTGGGTCACCCTGTCATGACAGGAAATCAGGTTTGATAAGCAAGATCTTCCTTTCATGAAGCCATTCTGGCTGTGACCAATGACTGCGTCATCCTTCAGGTGTATTTTCCATACTTCCCGCAGTAACCTTCTCCATAACTTTACCAGGCACTGAAGTGACACTGACAGGTCTGTAGTTTTCAGGGTGCTCTGGAACTGCTCCCTTGCTTTGCCTGGGCAAAGCATGGTTTTCACGTTCCATCCTGTGCTCTGTATGGAAGTTTGTTGTGGGAGTGGGGAGATTGAGTAGTGCTACCGTGGCTTGGGAACCAGCTCCTCTGAGGAGTTTGTTGTGGGAGTTGACAACTCATTGAAGTGAACTGCACAAAATTAAGGGCTTGTAGCCACCACTCCTGTGGAAGTGCATTGTAAATATTCAAGAACGTGTTGGCCAACACCTTTGGAGTCTATACTCTAGACTCAGCTGGCTGGTTGCTGGAGTTGAGGCAACTGTACGATAAAAGCACAAGTGCTCCCTGACCTTTGTTCAGCCTGATGAGGATTTACAATGAACCAACCAATGGGTCATGACATCCCCCAGCTCCCTCAGCTGCTCCTGGTGCTCCAGATCCTTCCCCAGCTCCATTCCCTGCCCTGGACATGCTCCAGCCACTCAATGTTTCTCTTTCCAGGAGGGGCCCAGAACTGGACACAGCTTTCCAGGCACCTCACCAGAGCATTCTACCCAGTCAAATGCTTTTTCTCCTACTTCCTTATTTTCCCACCTGGATCCTAGTCCTAAAAAATGAGCAAGGTTAGGTGTCTGACTGAACTGGAAATACAGCATCCAGCATGTTCTGGACATCACCTGTCCAGGACAGACAGGTACAGGCTTTGAGAATAAGTTTTTGCTATTTCCCAGGATCACTGTCTGCCAGCAGTATTTACTGCTGGTCCTTTTAGCAAGAGGATGCCAGCTGGTCTCCTGGAAAATTCAAATTCCTTCAGATTTGGGTAATTTTTTCTAAGTCTTTCAACTCCCTTTGAACTGGCAAAGTCCTCCAGCCTCTGGAGGTCAATCTTTGCCTTCCTCATTCATGAGATGCCAAGCTAACAATTTCTCTCAGGTTTTTTTCATGGTCAGAAATTTTCCTCATGTTGAATCCAAACATGTTTAGCAAGGTCTAACTCTGCTTCCTCTAAATTGCCAACCACAGAGCCACAGGCTTCGTACAAGCATTTTGGGGGAAAAATATTTCAGTTGACTGACTCTTCACCTGCCTGTTCATTTGGAATCATTTGGGTTTGACTTTGAGGTCTGGTGTCAGCAGAAACTTGTGTGCAGAGCTGATTAGTTATTTATTTGTCAGATGTTGGTCCAGTCTGCTCTTCAAGAGGGTTGTTTGGTTCCTTGGTATGAAATTTCAGCTGGAAAAGCAGCCAGACAGATGCATCCACTGCCTGTCAATAGGGATGTTGTGAATACTTGCTCGTCAAACTTGGTGTCACTGAGATATCATGAGATGGAAAATTGAGCTGGTGGAAAATGGAACTAGTGCCAAAATTCATCTGGAGTCTTGAAAGTACCAAATGATGCGGAGTTAGACTTTACCATCTGCTCCCTATTCAATATGCACTACATCAATTATAAACTGGTTTACAGTTCTCAGTGCAATATTTAGGACTGAGTCAACAAAGCCATACCTGTCCTACAAGAGCAGGACTCCACCTCTTTGGGGACACATCTGAATTAATATTTTCCACCACGTAAAGCAAATTTTTATATATAAAGTAGTAAGGCTGGCTAAATTCACTGCCAGTTTTGCAGCTTGGAAAGGTAGAGTTGGCATTAGACATACAAAAACCTCATTTAGGGTTTTTAAACCATAAAAACTGGCAGAGGGCAGGGTTAGATGGGATACTGGGAAGAAATTCTTCCCTGTGAGGGTGGTGAGGCCCTGGCACAGGTTGTCCAGAGAAGCTGGGGCTGCCCCATCCCTGGAAGTGTCCAAGGCCAGGTAGGACAGGGCTTGGAGCAACCTGGGATAGTAGAAGGTGTCCCTGTCCATTGCAGGGGGTAGAGCTGGATGAGCTTTAATGCCCCCTTCCCATTCAAATCAGGCTGAAATTAGTTGATCCCATTATTTTAATTAAAATCAGAATTCATGAGGGTTCACAAGAATTTTACCTGCACTTCTGATTTCTACACATTAAGCAAATGAATGTTTGAAACTCTGCTCAAGGCCCACCAAATCCTGGGTCATAGTGCTTATTTTGTTCAAGATATTTCTTCATCCAATTCCACTCAACCACAAAGAATTAAAATTCAAAACTCATCCCAAGTCTGAAATGCCAATGGGCTGCTTGAGGATCCATCACCATCGTGTTTGAAGTTTCAGGATTAAGGAAAACCAGTTGAGTAAAAAAGGAAAGTTGCAATTTTGACAGGACAATTTGGACCATGAAAAAAAATTAATTGTGGGCAAAAGTCCCATGCCTTGGCTCCACTGCCTCCCACCAGTGTCTACTGCACAGAGGAGGGTAATTATTGTTCCTGTTAATGAACTGAACAAAATAAAGAGTAAATGACTTGGAATTCAAAATCTCACTTTTAAAGTGATATCTCTCTTAACCATGTAATGTAATGAAAAACATTAGCATATAGATTTCTGTGGTCTTGCAGTTTAGGTATGGGAAAGGATTTAGATTTAGCTCAGCACATTTTTTAGATACAAAACCTCAGAGGATTTTAGAAAAAACTATATTAAACTTATATGAAAGATTAATACCCAGAACTTCTCCCATCAGCAGAAACCTGAGAAAACATAGTTTAGTTATCCAGAAAAACCCAATCAGTCTAAAACTCAGCTATTTCTCCCATAAACATCCATCCTAAACAAGACAGTGTTGACTGCAGGACAGGCAGGTTGTCCTTCCCTCTCTCCAGCTGGTGAAGATTCAAGGACAGCACCAGAGGCACCAGCCCTGCTCAGCTGGAGCTGTGACTCAGTGCATTAGGCTCACAGTGAACAGGTTTATTCTGAAAAGGATCATCCATCAGAGGCCTGGAGAGGTGGTTCTGGTTCGAGGGTCAGCTATGCCCTAGCATCGAACATCTCCCTAGGGGCTCTTTGCTGCACCTCTCCCAGCCAGGGAGGGCTGTTTGACATCCGGCTCTCCGGAAGGGAAGGTGTTGGGACACAAATGCTCCAGCACTGGAAGTACAGCACCACCAGGGTTGGTCAGAGCACAGCAAACCCTGTGCCCTGGAGGGACCATATCGAGGTGAGGGGTGGGATTTCCCTCTGCTGTCACTCCTGGGAAAGATCCAGCCATCACCATCCAGGAGCAAGTCCTCAGGGATAAGGTTATATAATTGTTCCTATTTTCAGCCTGTGATTTCAGTCCTTCACAGTCCAACACAGCCAGTGGACTTGGTTGAACTGGTGAATGTTTTTAATCATAGAGTCAAAATATTTTAAGTTGGAAGGGACCTCTCTAGTCCAATTCCTATTTCTGCACAGAACAACCCTAAGAATCCCACCATGTTCCTGAGAAGAAAGGGACTTCCAGCAAGGGAAGAACCAGTCAGGTGGAGATGCAGCTGGGGCAGAGGGAGCAGCGTCATCATGGCATATCCCATCCTCAGGGACACAGAGGTGGGACACAGAGGTGCTGTGGAGCCAGTGCCACTCCAAAAGCTCTGCTGCCACCATCATGTATGACATGGCAGGATGCAGAGAGAGCCCGGCTGCAGCTGTTCAGGGAGCAGCTGCTTTGGTCACCTTCCAGTGCCAAAGGAATTGGAGGAATAGAATCACAGAATTTCCTGAGCTGGAAGGGACCCGCAAAGATCATCCAGTCCAACTCCTGGCCCTGCACAGACACCCCAACAATCCCACCCTGGGCATCCCTGGCAACAGTATCCAAACACTCCTGGAACTCTGGCAGCCTCGGGGCCGTGCCCATTCCCTGGGGAGCCTGGGCAGTGCCAGCACCCTCTGGGGGAAGAACCTTTCCCTGAGCTCCAGCCTAAACCTGCCTTGGCACAGCTCCAGCCATTCCCTTGGGTCCTGTTCCTGGTCACAGAGAACAGAGATTAGAGCTGCCCCCCAGTAGGAGCTGCAGCCCCCCAAGAGCTCTACCCTGTTATGAGAAGTGAAAGTTTCCTCAACAGCCAGGAAGGCAGATAGCTCATCAACTCCACTGTTGGCAAAACACTAAAGCAGCTCTGAAAATGCCAAGTTGGACAGGGCTTGGAGCAACCTGTCTAGTGGGAGGTGTCCTTGACCATGGCAGGGGGTGGAACGGGATGAACTTTAAGGTTCCTTCCAACTCAAACCAGTCTGGGATTCCATTAAAGGCTCCCTGGAGCACAACTGACCCACAACAGGTGACTTAATTTATGTCTCGCTCTCATTTCCACCAACTCAAACCAAAGGAAATTAGATCAGAAAAGACACTTAAAGCCCTAATTCACAACCCCCAAATGAAAACTTTACAAGGTACATCTCATAAGGAAGCAAAAATGAGAAAGAATATCACCTGGGCATAGAGAGAAGCTTTGGGCATGTTGGAGAGGGGTGAAGAAGTCAAGGGAAGGGAAGGGCAGGAGTGGTCAAAAAAAAAAAAGAAAAATCAAACAAAATCAACACCATCAGACACATTTCGCTCCTATAATAAAAGCACCGAAGGTGACCCAAATCCAGCTGGAGTGGCTTTGAATCATGCCAGGAATGCCCAGCAAAGATGCCATCACTTGTTTCCACACCCGAGAACTCAGAGAGCTGCATCAGGTGCATTTTTGTGGGTCAATATCTGAAGAATTCCACATCAAATCCTGCTGCCTCCAAGGTCAGATCCCCTCAGCAGAGAAAAAGATGCAGAGACAGGTCTCTGTTGCTGATCTCAGCAACTCTGCTGTTGCAGTCAAGTAGAAAAATTATAAAAGAAAGGCCTCATAAAATCAGGCTTGCTCTGTTAGATGGATGGCTGACCTGTCATTTCTTTGAAGTGCAGCTAGCACTTTGCAAGTCCCCATATGAAAACAATCCTGGTATGAATAGTTCATTAACATAACAATCCATTCCTGGGTGAAAAACAACTATCACCTGCATAAACATTAAATCTATCCCATGAGAATCAGTGAAGAAAATATGTAAACAATTTAAGAGTAGAGAGATTTGATGGACAAGTAAAATAGCTTTTACTAACCAATAGAGTAATTGGCAAGAAAGCTATTAACCAATTAAAGTTGCACACAAGGTCTGTAAAAACTGTATAAAAATGAGTTGTGTGAATACGGACTTGTCTTTTTCCTGCATGAAGAAGTGGAGTCTCGCCTGATTCATTCCAATACTCTGCCAGTAATTCATTTTTGCAGAGCAAGTCTCTTGGCCATGAGGTCACAAAACAGCTCAGTCCTTCCAAGTGGCTGCTGGGGAAAAGGACCTGGGGGTGTTTGTCTGGACCTGGTGTGTCCAGCAGGACCATCCAGTGACTGTCCCCCTGCATTGGTGAGGTCCTACCTCCAATCCTGGGGTCAGTTTTGAGCCCCTCACCCCAAGAAAGATCTTGAGGGACTGGAGCATGTCCCAGGGAAGGGAAATGGAGCTGGGGAAGGGTCTGGAGCACCAGGAGCAGCTGAGGCAGCTGGTGGGGCTGGAGAGGAGGAGGCTTAGAGGCGACCCTCTGTCTCTCCACAACTCCCTGACAGGAGGGGGCAGCCAGCAGGCATCAGGCTCTGCTCCCAGGGAACAAGGGACAAGACAAGAGCATTCAGCACTGAAAATACAAGACTTGACAAGTTGCCCCAGGGGAGATTTAGGTTGGATATTATGAAAAATTCTTTCTGAAAAGGGTGGTCAGGCCATGGCAAGGGCTGCCTGGGGCAGTGGTCGAGTCACC
>VZSE01002025.1:71002-116535 GCA_013398275.1 Promerops cafer | reverse complement strand
CCTGTCTAGTGGGAGGTGTCCTTGACCATGGCAGGGGGTGGAACGGGATGAACTTTAAGGTTCCTTCCAACTCAAACCAGTCTGGGATTCCATTAAAGGCTCCCTGGAGCACAACTGACCCACAACAGGTGACTTAATTTATGTCTCGCTCTCATTTCCACCAACTCAAACCAAAGGAAATTAGATCAGAAAAGACACTTAAAGCCCTAATTCACAACCCCCAAATGAAAACTTTACAAGGTACATCTCATAAGGAAGCAAAAATGAGAAAGAATATCACCTGGGCATAGAGAGAAGCTTTGGGCATGTTGGAGAGGGGTGAAGAAGTCAAGGGAAGGGAAGGGCAGGAGTGGTCAAAAAAAAAAAAGAAAAATCAAACAAAATCAACACCATCAGACACATTTCGCTCCTATAATAAAAGCACCGAAGGTGACCCAAATCCAGCTGGAGTGGCTTTGAATCATGCCAGGAATGCCCAGCAAAGATGCCATCACTTGTTTCCACACCCGAGAACTCAGAGAGCTGCATCAGGTGCATTTTTGTGGGTCAATATCTGAAGAATTCCACATCAAATCCTGCTGCCTCCAAGGTCAGATCCCCTCAGCAGAGAAAAAGATGCAGAGACAGGTCTCTGTTGCTGATCTCAGCAACTCTGCTGTTGCAGTCAAGTAGAAAAATTATAAAAGAAAGGCCTCATAAAATCAGGCTTGCTCTGTTAGATGGATGGCTGACCTGTCATTTCTTTGAAGTGCAGCTAGCACTTTGCAAGTCCCCATATGAAAACAATCCTGGTATGAATAGTTCATTAACATAACAATCCATTCCTGGGTGAAAAACAACTATCACCTGCATAAACATTAAATCTATCCCATGAGAATCAGTGAAGAAAATATGTAAACAATTTAAGAGTAGAGAGATTTGATGGACAAGTAAAATAGCTTTTACTAACCAATAGAGTAATTGGCAAGAAAGCTATTAACCAATTAAAGTTGCACACAAGGTCTGTAAAAACTGTATAAAAATGAGTTGTGTGAATACGGACTTGTCTTTTTCCTGCATGAAGAAGTGGAGTCTCGCCTGATTCATTCCAATACTCTGCCAGTAATTCATTTTTGCAGAGCAAGTCTCTTGGCCATGAGGTCACAAAACAGCTCAGTCCTTCCAAGTGGCTGCTGGGGAAAAGGACCTGGGGGTGTTTGTCTGGACCTGGTGTGTCCAGCAGGACCATCCAGTGACTGTCCCCCTGCATTGGTGAGGTCCTACCTCCAATCCTGGGGTCAGTTTTGAGCCCCTCACCCCAAGAAAGATCTTGAGGGACTGGAGCATGTCCCAGGGAAGGGAAATGGAGCTGGGGAAGGGTCTGGAGCACCAGGAGCAGCTGAGGCAGCTGGTGGGGCTGGAGAGGAGGAGGCTTAGAGGCGACCCTCTGTCTCTCCACAACTCCCTGACAGGAGGGGGCAGCCAGCAGGCATCAGGCTCTGCTCCCAGGGAACAAGGGACAAGACAAGAGCATTCAGCACTGAAAATACAAGACTTGACAAGTTGCCCCAGGGGAGATTTAGGTTGGATATTATGAAAAATTCTTTCTGAAAAGGGTGGTCAGGCCATGGCAAGGGCTGCCTGGGGCAGTGGTCGAGTCACCACTCATTAAAGTGTTCAGAAAGTGTGTGGATGTGGCATCTGGGAACATGGGTTAGGGGTCTACATGGCAGTGCTGGGGGAACATTTGGACTTGGTGATCCTAGAGGGCTTTTCCAACCTCAAGTGACACTGTGCTGGTATAGAATCCCAGCTAGCTCTGATGTCCGGCTCGTGTCAAATTCCTTTCCCGAGCCCACCTGCGGTCTCAGGAACCGGTGCAGAACAAGGCTGTTCCTCTACGGCTGCAGATGTCATAGTGTCGAGGTTTCGAGGCAAGAACTTAGAGAAGGCTCTCTCTCATTCAGTTTCTCAGGTTTATTGTTGTCCCAAGCAAGGATGAACAAGGAGAGAAACAGAGCAAAGCCCACTCTACATTTAAACCCGGGGGGAGTTACAATTCTTTGACCAATAGGAATTCAGTGGGGAGGGGAATGAGGAGGGACCGAGGATCTAGCAGCCTATAGGAAAGGCATGGGGAGTGGAAAGGGTCAGGTGGACCAACTGGACACCAAGGAACAGGGAATTCCCTAGAATCAGCGGAGATTGACATCATATAAATAAAGTAACAGGTATGTCCCGGTAGTGACTGACAGCAGGACTAGGGAGGGGAGAACCCAGGGTGAAGCCATCATCAGGGGATAACAGGAACAAATCATGGGGAGAAAAACCCACCACCACACTCAAGGATTCTGTGATTCCATGATTTTGCTTCTTTCAGAAACGTCTCCAATGCTACTTTGTTAGCCAGAAGCAGAGGTCAGACTCCAATTGCACTTGCTGTTTCTTGTTCAAACACAGCTCCTACTCTCACAGCAGCTCCTTTGCAGGCCAAGTCCTGCTCCTTCCAACTACAGACCAGACCATGAAACTGCTTTGCAACAACAGAAGTCCCAAAGAGGCCTTGAAAGGTTGGTGAGGCCGTGGGCCAGGTTGCCCAGAGAAGCTGTGGCTGCCCCATCCCTGGAAATGTCCAAGGCCAGGTTGGACGAGGCTCGGAGCAACCTGGGCTAGTGGAAGGTGTCCCTGCCCGTGGCAGGGGGTGGGACAGGATGACCTTTAATGTCTCTTCCCACCCAAACCAGTCTGGGATTCCACAATTCTGCTGTATTACACAGCCCCAGAACTCACTGAACCTCAGGGAACACAAAACACTTCAAGGTAGAAAGTTTCAGGAAACAAGAGCAGCCCCTTTAGGGCCTGAAGGCAAAGACTGTGCCTTGAAACACAAATCAGGAGCCAGCTCTGCATTCCTGGAGCCCTTGCACTGGGGCCAAGGCCACAGACACAGAATCACAGAATCATGGAATAAATTAGGTTGGAAAAGACCTTTAAGATCATTTAGTCCAACCTGTGACCTAAAATGACCTTGTCAACTAAGCCATGGCACTGAGTGTCTCATCAAGTCTTTTTTAAAACACTTCCAGCAACGGTGAATCCACCACTTGCCTGGGCAGCCCATTCCAATGCCAAACCACTCTTTCTGTGAAGAATTTTTTTTCTAATATCTAGCCTAAACTTCCCCTGGTGCATCTTGAGGCTGTGACTTCTCATCCTGTCACTGGTCCCCCGGGAGAAGAGACCAACCCCCATCTGGCTACAATCACCTTTCAGGGTGGTCACTAGAGAGTGATAAGGTCCCCTCTGAACCTCCTTTTCTCCAGGCTAAACAACCCCAGCTCCCTCAGTCGTTCCTCACAGGGCTTGTGCTCCAAGCCCCTCACCAGCCTCGTTGCCTCCTCTGGACGCGCTCGAGCATCTCAACGTCCTTCCCAAACTGAGGGCCCAGAGCTGGACACAGCACTCGAGGTGTGGCCTCACCAGTGCCGAGTCCAGGGGAAGAATGACCTCCCTGCTCCTGCTGGCCACACCAGTCCTGAGCCAGGCCAGGATGCTGTTGGCCGCCTTGGCCACCAGAGCACACTGCTGGCTCCTGTTCAGTCGGTTATCAACCAGCACCCCCAGGTCCATTTCTGCCTGGGCACTGTCCAGTCACACCGTCCCCAGCCTAGAGCGTTGCAGGGGTTATTGTGGCCAAAATGCAGGACTCGGCACTTGGACTTATTAAATGTCATCTTATTGGACTCTGTCCATCCATCCAGCTGTTCCAGGTCTCTCTGCAGAGCCCTCCTACCCTCCACCAGATCAACACATACTCCCAGCTTGGTGTCGTCTGCAAATTTAGTGATGGTGGACTCAATCCCCTCATTCAGATCATCAGTGAAGAGATTAAATAGGACTGGGCCCAACACAGATCCCTGAGGGACTCCACTAGTCACTGGCCGCCAGCTGGGTGCAGCTCCGTTCACCAGCACTCTCTGGGCCGGCCATCCAGCCAGTTCCTAACCCAGCAAAGAGTGCTCCTGTCCAAGCCATGGGCAGCAGCTTTTCCAGGAGTGTGCCGTGGGAGACAGTGCCAAAGGCTTTGCCAAAGCCCAGGCAGACACAGCCACAGCCTTCCCTGCATCCACCAGGTGGGTCACCTGTCATAGGAGATCAGGTTGGTCAGGCAGGACCTGCCCCTCCCAAACCCCTGCTGGCTGGGTCTGATCCCCTGGCCATCCTGTAGGTGCTAGGTGATAGCACCCAAGATGATCTGTTCCATAATCCTGCTGGGCACTGATGTCAGGCTGACAGGCCTGGAGTTTCCCAGATCCTCCTTCCAGCCCTTCTTGGGGATGAGCGCAATCCCTTCAGGGTCGCCGTAAATCCCTTCAGGCACAGGAAGAAGCCCAGTGACAGAGGGCAGGAATGCCAGGAGGCTTTGGAGCAGCAGATCTCCCCAAAGAAACAAGCACCACCTTGGAATTCTACCTTCCATAAAGGGGGAGGCAGGAGGCCTTTCCTTCTGGCCATCCCTGCAAGTCATTTGGTTTGCTGGAGGGCTGAAGTGTCAAGGAATATGGGCATCTCCAGGAGCTTGATGCAGGCTTGAAGCAGCAGTAAGGTCCTTGCAGCTTTGTATTTACACCTCACTGTCTTCTGCCAGCATGGTCTGCCCTGACAGGTCCTGTAGGTCTCCAGCAGCGTTGAAAGATCCTGCAGTTTATGGCCTCCTCCTGGTGCTCATGGGTCCCATGCTGCTCCTGCACTAGATCCCGTGACACTTCCAAGGAGTTTGGATTGCTGCTGGAGCTGTTGTGCCACCAGGTTTCCCGAGAGGATTGATGGATATCAATTGTGATAACAGACTGCTCCAGAGCCCTTGCACTCTTTATGTCAGAAGTAAGTTTTATTTCTTTCCAAACCCAGGATACTACCCGCAGCCATGAAAACCGCTGCACTTCCCCGCCCCCAAACCCCCAATCATACTTGACTAATCCTCGTCAAACTTCACAAAAATACATTTCAGTGGGAGGGGAAATTTTTCCATGTGGTACATGATAGAAGCAGTCTCTGCCCTGCAGTTCTAGTTAGCCAAGGAAGAGAATTATGGTGACAAAGTTATATATTAGCCCTAATTTAGTGAGATATTTTCAACATTGTCCTTAAAATGCATAGTAATTCCTACTTATAACTTAAAAGCTACACACATGGTACAAGGGGCTGCATTCTGCTCTGTCTCCCCAAACTGGGGACTACAGTCATAAACTGGGAACTTAAATAATTTGAACATCCTGAAGTCTATCTCTACAAGGCAAGCAAATCAAGGTCCTAACAGTAATGTGCAATCACATTAATGTGCACATGGTCTTCTGACATTAAGATGAGTATTTGTCACAAAATCTAGTTATATAGGTGCATGAAACACATGGATTTGAAGGATGCTGCAGCAGCACGACCTGCCACAACCAGGCACTTCTTGCATTCACCCAACAGCTTCAACAAATGGTCCAGAAGCCACTCGAGGATAAACAATTCCATCCAAAATAACTGCACTAAAACTACTCAAGATCAAACAAGTCTCCTGAGGTCAGGTCACAAGCAAGAGGCACCATTAGCAGGGCAAAGTATGGAGGACAGTGGTTTGGCCAGCTCAGCTGGCCCCTGGCTCTCCCCTCTTGCCTTTTTCTGGTACCCAGCAGATGACCCCTGAGGGAATTTTGGTTTATTCTGTCATTCGGGCCACTTTTCCTTTTGAAATATTTTCTTCAGAATGGTCACGTTTTACCTTTATTTCCATGGGGTCATCTGCATCATCTACAGAGAGAAATAAAGAAGGATTAAAGTTTGCAAAGTCTTCTCTGACTTCAGTCAGGTGAAGTATCAGAAAATGCTTCTGTTCATAGGCAACAAGAATCATGAAATACCAGGATGGTTTGGGTTGGAAGGGGCCTTAAAGCTCATTTCATTCTACCCCATGCCATGGGCAGGGACACCTTCCAGATTGCTCCAAGTCTCCTCCAGCTCCTTAGCCCTTCCTCTATTACAACATCTGCTCACCTGTATGAGCTGGTTTTCATACTGAGATGGGCTTTGGGATAACGCTTGGAGTCAGGGACTCTCAAAATTTTGGCTCTACCTATCTCCAGCAGCATTCCTAGCATTTAGTCCCTGGTACCACAGGGTTGCTGGAAGAACTGCCAACATACAGTGGTTATATCTGTACTATTCCAGTGTGCGACCGACCTCCTGAACACATTAATAGGTATCCATTACAGGGTTTGGAACAACTAATTCCCTCAGATCAGAGGGGTGAAGGAAGGAATAGATAAGTTTCCCCTCAGCTGCTGCATGTAGGGTTTCTATAATATAGAGAGGCTGCTGTGGCCCACTGTTAAATAAAAAGATATTTTCTCACTTAAATTCCATTTTGGAGCCAGGCTGAGAGAGCTGAGAATGTTCAGCCTAGAGAAGAGAAGGCTCCAGGGAGACCTTACAGACCTTTCCTAAAGGGGCTCTAAGAGAGCTGGAGAGGGATGTGGGACAAGGCCTGGAGGGACAGGACAAGAGGGAATGGCTTCCCAGTGCCAGAGGACAGAGCTAGGAGGGATACTGGGACGAAATTCTTCCCTGTGAGGGTGCTGAGGCCCTGGCACAGGTTACCCAGAGAAGCTGTGGCTGCCCCTGGATCCCTGGAACTGTCCAAAGCCAGGTTGGACAGGGCTTGGAGCAACCTGGGCTAGTGGAAGGTGTCCCTGCCCATGGCAGGAGGTGGAAACTGGATAAGCTTTAATGTCCCTTCTCACCCAAACCAGGCTGAGATTGCCTGTTTTACTGTGAAGGATTCCTCTGAGCTCAGCACAGGCCCTGGGATTTCAATTTTAAGAGCACAGGTGCCGTAAGTGAAATATCTGTGTGACTGGAAATACCTAATTAATTAATTACTTCAGGCTCAGCACAGTTTGAGTGTTCTAGCCTTACCTGATAACTACCTGTTTGTTATCCATAGGTTAAGCAATGCAGACAACCATGCCAGAAGGTGAATTTCTTGGAACAACTCACCTCTCCAGATATTTGCGCTCAGTGGGAATCTCAATCTCTGCTATGGCATAGGGCAGATCATGGTACCAAAGACAAACAAGAATGTTCTGGTTTACAAGAGACATGGGCAGAGCTGCAGAGATTCCTGCACGTTGGAGACACACCCAGCCAGCCTGGGGCTGGGGAGTCATGGCAGGTGGAAAAGAAACAGTTTTGGGAAGGCATTTCTGCAGCAGGCAGGAGGATGCTCCAAGGGGAGAGGGAAGGAAGAAAAGGCTCACACTCTTGTTCTCGCACTCGGGACAGCATTTTAACAGTAACCAGAAGAGCTGCGCATGATGTTGGTATCCCAAGAGGAAAAGCATCCTGGAAAAGCGCCCAAAGCCAAGTCCCAGAGCCCATGGTTCCTGGCGACAGCCTGTTTGTCACAGCACAGGGAATGTGGGTGCTGCAGCACCTCTCACCTCTCGTGAGCTGGACTGTTCTGTGCTGCTCCTCTCTGACCTGTTTCATCAACTGCAGGTTGTGGTCACTGGCTTCCTTGTGGTTCACCATGGGGAAGGGGTAATCCTGACCTGGGCAATGTGGAGACAGAGCCTTTACCACACTTGGCAAGTACATTCTCCCTGGATTTGAAATATTTCCAGCTTTTCTTAAATGGAAGTGCCTAATCCTTTCCATCAAAGAGAAGAGCTCCCTCTCTTTGACGTAAGAGCCTTCAAAGATGTGTTACAGCAGGAGTAAAAGCACAAGATGTTCTAATACTATTTAAAGCAGCCAAGCATCCAAGACAAATAAATTCAAAAGCAAAAGCGTGGAGTGATCCAAGAGTTTTAGGACATAAAGTTGAGGCAAAAATATGTACTGTGAAATGAGACTCCAATGAAAAAATGTTAATGGAGAGTGAACAGAAGGCTGTTAGATTCATCCATTTTCAGAAGATAAATGGCTTATGTTGTAAGTGTGATGCTTCCATCTCATATACATTTATTTTGGATAGTTAGCAGCAGGAAAATCCTTAGAAAGGAATGTGAATGAATTACCTATGATACATCCTGCTTGCTTCTGCTCCTCTTCAGATGCTGTCCAGGGCTCGTAGATGTACTTGGAGGGAAAGTTCTTTAGTATAGGCAAATATTTCCTGCAAAACAGGGATAATAGGGGGGTTTATAATCCTGCAGGCAAATATTCATACGTTCAGAAAAGTATAAACCAAGCTGTGCCATGTTAATATTGACACCACAATCCGTGGGAAAGTTCTGATTCACTCTCCACAAAAAAGTCGGATTTATGTTCTCAAACCTCCATAGGTGATATCTTCCAAAAGTTAACTTCACAGCATAGGATAAATGGGGTTATTTAAACAGTACTTCAGTTTTTATTTCTTCCAAAATACGTTTTTAACATTTTCGCTGACATTTCATCGTAAACATTAATAAATTTAAAAAACAAACTAATTTTTAAAAATTGTTACAGAATGGCAAAGTCATTTTCTGTCCCACTCTGTGAGGTACCTCAGCACAGGCTTCTCCTTGGCAATACCCAAATCTAGACAGGATGGAAGAAGAGATGTGGGAAAATGGAGCTGTGTTGGGGGTTGTTTTTTCTTTCCTTGTTTCTTGTGGAATTTTTTGCCATTGAGTTGCTAAGAAGCACTGATGGCTGGGTGCTTGAGACGGGTGGGGAGGCAGAACTCCTGGTTTTTTGGAGTTTCTCTGGTCAGGACAGAGATACCTCGAGATTAGAAGCAGGTAAAGGACAGGGGCTGGGGCAGTTGCGGACCTCTCGCTCTCTCCGGGCTTCGGAGGAGGACGGTTGGACCTGCGGCTTGGGGAAAGGAATTCACTGCCACCGCCACAACCCAGCTGGGAGCTGCTTTTCTTCTGCTGCTGCACCCCCCCCCCATCCCCCTGCCCTGCTGGGACGTCCCACAGTTCCAGCTACTGCCACAGAGCTTCTGATACATCTCACCCACCACCCCGGGATTTTTTGCTCATTCCTGCTGTTCCAGCTTAGTGCTTCTCAGAGTCCTGCTGGGGCAGGGGGACTGACTGCCCCAGGGCTTGTGGAGCGAAGCCGCTCTTCCATCCCTCCTGGTCTCGGACAAGGCCGCCACCACCACGTGCTCGCCGAGCCCGCACCAGAGCGCCCCCTGCAGCCACGTGGGGATCATCGCACCTGCCCACCGGGAGCCTGCCAGCGCCCCTGGCGGCTGTGCCCGGAACTGCACCAAAGGGGAAAGTGCCTGCAGTCAAGAAGGCTGGGACTGGGTTTTGTTTCTGTTAGTTGTTAATGCTGTAGTCATTGTTCTTTGTTTGCTTTATTATACACACTAGTAAAGAACTGTTATTCCTATTTTCATATCCTTTTGCCTGAGAGCCCCTTAATTTTAAAATTATAATAATTCAGAGGGAGGGGGTTCACATTCTCCATTCCAAGGGAGGCTCCTGCCTTCCTTAGCAGACACCTGGCTTTCAGACCAAGACAAGCTGTTTGCTCGACATTAATACAGTGAGCCCAGGAAACCCCCCAGTTCTCTGAGAGAGCCCACCAGCACATTATGGAGAGACAACGAAATGAGACTGTGACTCAGAGTGGAAAATAAAATCTATGTGTGTGCAAGTAAAGAATGGCAGGGTTAGATGGGATATTGGGGTAGTCCTCCCTGTGAGAGTGGTGAGGCCCTGGCACAGGTTGCCCAGAGAAGCTGTGGCTGCCCAATCCTTGGAATTGTCCAAGGCCAGGCTTGGAGAAACTTTAGGATAGTGGAAGGTGTCCCTGCCCATGGCAGGGAGTAGAACTGGATGCGCTTTAATGTGCCTTCCAAGCACATCCCAGAATTCTGTGAAAAGTAAGAAACAAAGTGCAGACTGGAGCAGGGAAGCTGTGGGAAGTTCTACTCAAATCCTTTAGAAAGAGGTGCTGGAGGCAACAAGTGCTCACAAATGAACACGAGCCCTGCTCAGCCATCACTTGGAACGACAGGTGTCGTTCTGCTCTGCTTCTCCGTGCCTCAGTTTCCTCAAGTGTTCAACAAAACCATTGCTATGAGCCTGGTTTAACAGGTGTCTGGGTGTTTCAAACGGATCCAGTTCATCAGCTCCTGCTGTCAGAGGAGCTTGGGAAGCTCTCAGGGAGATGGTGGGGTGGGGTGTCCCCTGACCTGATGTAGTTGCCCTGAGGGTCTGTGCGCTTGCCGAAGCGGACGGGGCAGAAGATCCGTGTGTACTGGTGGAAGAAGGCGCTGGCTGACAGCCACATCCAGTTCCCAGCGTTGATGCTGTAGTCAGCATCTAAAAGCAGCTCTTCAAACACCTGCACATCAGGGATGGGAAGAGAAACACCCCTGAAATGGCTACATTGTAAAAACTAGACAAAATGGGGCTGGGAGGTGAAGGGTGGGGGTTGCTGCTGGAAGCACAGCACTGTGGGGCCTGGGCTGCCTCCTCACAGGCACACCAGGAATGCTCTCCACAGACAGAAGGAAGACATAGCAGTGCAAAAACTCTGGGTTTGGAACCTGCTATAGACTGAGCATGTCTCCACCAGTATCCTCGTTATCCGAAAATTGTGAGGATTTGGGGAAGGGAATGACCTCTCACCACTGCACTGAGTGACAAACAAAGATTTGATAAACCCTGAGATCCGCAGGAAGGGGCAGAACTAAACCCTACTCTGCAGAACCCTCCACTGCTAGACTCAGGCTGTGCAGGGTTTCTCAGGGCCAGGCAGAACAGAGGAAAATAAAAGCCAGCAGTGAACCTTCATTCCCTCTTCCCAGCTGATCCAAAGGTCCCCCCGTGTCAGGAAGCAGGCGACAGCATGCCGAGCCAGGTGATGGATCCAGCCTTCCTGGCGCAGCTGGGTCATAATGGCATCGATCCACGGGAACCCTGTCTGTGCCTGCAGCAGAACAGGAACATCAGCTCTCCCTTCATACACTGCTTTCACAGAATCACAGGACGGTTTGGGTGGGAAGGGACATTAAGGTCCCACGGGCAGGGACACCTTCCACTAGCCCAGGTTGCTCCAAGCCTCACCCAGCCTGGCATTGGACACTTGGACACTTCGAGGGATGGGGCAGCCACAGCTTCTCTGGGTAACCTGGGCCAGGGCCTCAGCACCCTCACAGGGAAGAATTTCAACCCAATATCCCATCTAACCATACCCTCTGTCAGTTGGAAGCCATTCCCCCTTTTCCTGTGACTCCATCCCTTGTCCCAAGTCCCTCTCCAGCTCTCCTGGAGCCCCTTTAGGCACTGGAGCCCCTTATAAGGATCTGTAAGGTCTCCCTGGAGCCTTCTTTTCTCCAGGCTGAACATTCCTAGCTCTCACAGCCTGTCACACCACTGCAAGATCCCCTCAAACTGCCAGCAGGGACCAATCAAGGGAAGAGGAAAGCTCCAAGCTGCTGTGGCTGTGCACCTCATTACCATTTTCCATTTGTGGAGCCTCTCTGCATCCTTGTACCAGCAGATCTGGAGGCAGATGGGGTTCCCAGCCATCTGGGTGAAGTTGGGGGTTGCTGATGCTACTGTGTAGAAGAATTCCCTCCACAACAGCTGCCCTTGGAGAGACACTGGGGGCAGAGAGTGGTGCTTTGCCTGCAAAAGACACAAACTGACAGCTTCAGTTCATACATATCATTGCAGCCTCACTCATTTTGTGACTGTCAGGCCTATAAAATAAAGATTAATCTGACTGCAATATTGGTTTCAAGGCACTTTAGCGTTCAAGTCAAGGAAATCAAAGATCTGAGGCAATGCTGTCTGGCCCAAAGCAAAGCCAAACTGACAGACCTCAGTGTCACCTCAAACATACTCCATCTACCTTCCAAAACAGTGTCACACTGGGATTTCTTACACCAAACATGTGTTTATTAATGTGTTAACTGAATTCAGGTGGCTCAGCCCTGTCTCAAAAGATAATCTTAAGATAGAGGTAAAGGAGGTTGGTTTTCTTGGGTTGGTTTCAAGCTCACTTTTTCTTAAGAATCAAACAAGATTTCAGAAAGTGACTTTCGTTTATGCTACAATTAAAACTTGTCTAAAACAAAAACAGTGGATTTCCAGAAACAAAACTGTATAAACAGATCAAAAACTTCCCTTAACCACCAGACAGACAAACTGAATCCTTGAAATTTAGGAAGGTTTTCCTGGGCTTCCCTGCTGATCCCAGGTCTGCTTGCTCCCTATTCATAGAACCATGATTTGGGTTGGAAGGGACCAACCCAAAAAGCCCATTTAAAAAAAGCCCACTAAAGCCCATTTCACTCCACCCTCTGCCATGGGCAGGGACACCTCTCACTAGCCCAGGTTGCTCCAAGCCCCGTCCAGCCTGGCCTTGGACAGTTCCAGGGATCCAGGGGCAGCCACAGCTTCTCTGGGTAACCTGTGCCAGGGCCTGCCCACCCTCACAGGGAAGAATTTCTTCCCAACATCTAATCCAAACCTGCTCTCTTTCAGTTTGAAGCCATTCCCCCTTGTCCTGTCACTACAGTTCCTGATGAAAATATGAATTCAGAATATGAATATCCTGTTTCTAAAACTTAATTGGGAAGAGCTGCAGACATTCACAGATGTTTCACACAACATGAAGCCACTCCACAGATTTCTTGGGACACTGTGAGAAGATATTAACAAAGCAGCATTTTTTGACACCAAGTCTCTACCAAGACGATCTGAGTGTTAAATCCTGCCTCACGTGCCAGACATGTCACAGTTTTGGATTTGCTTACTTAGGACCAATTATTTGCTTACCTGAGCATAAATGTTTGACAACCTATAAAAAAATGTCCGAACTGACAGACAGCCCATACTGAAATACGGGCTCAGGCCTGTGGTGCTTGGAAGCAGTGAGTTTGGGATTGTCCTTGGTTTAGTAAAACTTGTCACCCAGCCCTGAAATGAAAACAGAAATCTGGGTTCAGGCAGCACAAGATGACACATGGCCAGTAATAAACAGAGGAAAGCTCTTGGAACTGGCTTCACTATCACAGGGGCTTGTTTGATGTCGTGCCTGGAAAACACTCCCGCTTCCCAGAAATCAAGGAGAACAAAACCCGAGCCCAAGCTACCACCCTCCTCCAGGCCAAGCTGGGCACTGATCTCAGCCCACCTGGAGCCACCACCATCCCCTGTGTTCCATCAGGGCTGACCTGGTCAGTCAAGTGTTGCTCCAGGCGCTGAAGCCCTTCAGTCTCCCCTCCTCTCCAAGGGGAAAGGCTCTCTGGGGAAATCTTCAAATCCACAGGGAGAGGCACCCTGTAACACTCAGCCAGGCCCAGGTCAGGAGCCCTACATCTCCTGAGGTGAGAGAGAAAACTCTTTGAAAGGAGCAACAGGAGCCAGGAGAAGGAGACAACCCCTGTCCATGGCACACCAAGCTTCCCCTACCACAGTCCAACCAGAGCACAGGGAATGAAAGCACAGCAAGAAATCCAAGGCTGTACTCTCCTGGGGGAGAAGAGTTCATCCTGCAATGCTCCAGGGAATTCTAGCCTGAACTGGGGGAAGAGGAACAGTCCCACCAAGTTACAGTGCTCAGAGCAGTCAGCTGCACCCACAGCTCAGACCCTTTTTAATTCCCATGCCCTACACAAGGCTCAGAGGCAGCTCCTCTCCAGTTGCTCACAGCTGTCACATCCATCTCTAGGAGGGAACCAAGAGCCTCCTCAGACCCTAAACACAATTCTGGTGCTGCCTCCAAAGGCCACTCCAGTTCCCGTGCCTCCAAGGAGAGGTCGCTCTGGAGAGGTTTCACAGAATCCCAGACTGGTTTGGGTTGGAAGGGACATTAAAGCACATCCAGTTCCACCCCCTGCCATGGGCAGGGACACCTTCCACTAGCCCAGGTTGCTCCAAGCCCCAGCCTACCTGGCCTTGGACACTTCCAGGCATGGGGCAGCCACAGTTTCTCTGGACAACCTGTGCCAGGGCCTCACCACTGGCGAATTTCTTCCCAACATCTAATCCAAACCTTCTCTTCTTTCAGTTTCATAGGGAAGGAGGCAGATCGGCTTCCTGGGCCACCCCAGCTGCTCGTTCCTAACCAAGGTGGGGGCTGCCCAAGCCCACACCCCACAGCAGCCCCCTCCATCTCCTCAGCCTCAGTTGCTGAGGCTTCCCAAGGCCTCTGCCCCACATATGGCTGGAAGAGCATCAGTTTGGTTTTTCTTCCCCCACCATAAAACAGATGAAGAGGCCCAAGGAAGTGCTGGTGGCACAGAGATTTCTCACAACCCGTGAATGAACTCAGACATCAACAGATCTTTGTACTTACCTGGACAAACCTAAGCTCAGCCCTGCTGCAGACACCTACAGAGGTGGGGCTAGTGCACCTCTCAGAGCACTGACATAGCTCAGGCCTGCTGGGAAGCATGCAAACCACTTATCTCTCATCAGCATTAATTTTAAAAGTCCAAACAAACAAATTAGTCAAGAAGGTGAAAAAAACAGTGCTAGAAAAAAAATACAGGAACTTATATATCCCAGTACTTACAAGAATCTTGTCATCAGACTGTCTGAGGACAACATTCAGGAATTAACAGATTCCCACAAGATGGGAAAATCCAAGCCTGGGTTGGTGGCACTGAGCTGAGGCCATGCAGGAGGCATCTGACATTGAATCCCAAGTACCCGCAGTCCCATTCCAGCTCTCTCCTGCCCTAGTCTTACTTCCCTTTGGATCACTGACCTCTCCTCATGCAGAGCTAAACACAAGACATCCTTGACTCTGAGCTTCTTCTCAAGTCCTGGGAGACACAAGCTCAGTCCCCCTTTCCCATACAGAAGAGAGGAGAAGAGATTTAAAGCCAGGAGGGAACAGTAGGATTATTCCACTGAACTTCCTGCGTAAAACAAGCTATAGTGGTTCATCCAATTCCTGTCCAAAATCTCGAGAGGAATGTAGAGCATGCCTCTGAGTAAATTCCCTAGGCTTTCCTCTGTAGGAGTTTGACATCTCTTAAAAGCTTTTCTCAAAGTGCCTTGCAAAAGCTTAAGACTTTTATGGAATCACAGAATCATTAAGGTTGGAAAAGACCTTTGAATCATTGAATCCAACCATTATTTTGTGAGGTGTCCCATATGGTGGGAAATCTGCTGCACAAATATCAAAAGAGATGAGTACCAGACCATTCCACCATCTGCTCTCCCCTCCCAACAGTCACATCCCCTGTATATAGAATCAATAACCCTCCATGCACAGAAATAAAACAAGAAAACATCTAAAACGCCTCATTATCATTTGGCCCTGGGTCTTCTTTTGGGCGGGAAAGAGGACCAGCAATTCCCACTCACTGGCTGGTACTTACTGGAAGTCCTCAGCTGTGAGGTTTCGAACAGGCACCTCAGGGTCACCAAGCAGAGACAGAATGTGAAGGAACCTCTTGTAAGTTAATGGGGGACTCCCACCATTCAGGTCCAAAATCCTTAAAAAAAACCAAAGATCTCTTTTCACACAACAGAAACCAAAGAAGAAGCTTGAACTGCCAGTGGATGGGAAGGTGACATCTATAATAACTCCAGTAGTGCAACTGAATGTAGAAATTACAGATTTTACAAGTAAAACTCCCCTGGGTGAATGTACATCTATTCCAAGAGCAGTTTCTCAGGACCTAAGACAACGAAACTGGGATCAGGATTCCAGCCATGGCTTCACCTGCACAACCACAAACAGCCAGGACACACAGGACAGGGTGTGGGATGCCTCTGGTGTCACAAAAAACAGGTTCAGGGCAGTAAATAACTGTCCTCTCTGAGCAATCACCTGTGTGAACAGCTTGAATTCAAGACAGCAAGTTACACACATCCATTCATTTACATAATTTAGGGGTTTTGCACAATTGGATTGTTAGGGCTGGTTTAGTTATTACTGCTTTATTTCTTACTAATTTCAATATCTTCAGTCATTCAGCACTGAGTAACAGCTTGGATCCAAGTGTATTCAAGCACCAGTGCAAGTTGATTTGAAAGATTTTGAAAAAGTCTGACACCAAAAACTCTTTACAGATTTAACAGAACTTTTACAAGTCCTACTAAATGTGTTAGAGAATTTCTTCCACTCTGTTTAAAAGTGTAAGTTTTTAGGTGAATTAAACTGCCCAAAAGGAAAAAGTTAACCAGCTCTTTAGGCTGAAATCCTAAAACCTGTGCACAATCTCTTCTGTTTCTTCCAAGAGAGCAACATACAAAGTTTCCCCAGCAAACAGCACCATGTTCACCTCAGACAGTTCAATTTTCTCCAAAGGAAAAACTAAGACACTTGGCCTTTTCTCTCCTAAAATGACGTCCCTGGAAACACTTGGGTTTGGGGCAGTCACGTACCGCTGGGTATCGTACAGGCTGTGGCTCACCAGGGAGAGCACCTCAAAGCCCAGCTCTGCCCCCAGGCGCTGGATGTTGGCCTCCATCTCCTTGTAAAACGGCTCCATCTCTGCATCCAGCGTCACTTGCGTGATATTCCACTTCTGGATGTGATCCCTAAGAACGATCTCATACTCCCCTTGGATAACCAGCAAGCAAGAGCCCAGCTGGCCCAAGTTTTTGTGGAGATCCTCAAGGCACTGGAGCAGGAAGTTCCAGCGCAGGGCCCCGATATGCATGGAGGAGGTCAGGAACGCTCTGTCCAGGATGTACACGGGGTACAGGGCCTCTGAGGACTCCAGGGCAGCCAGCAGCACTGGGTTGTCGTGGAGCCGGAGCTCCTTCCGGAAGAGGTGAATGGTGCGATGCAGCATCCTGGCTACAGGAGGAAGGGAACCCTTGGCTTTCAGGATACCAAATCCCTATATAGAACAAGGTCAATTAACAATTAGAAAAAGAGCTCAAAAAAAATTCTCTGCTGTTTTTACCACAAACTTCTTGCTCTGATAAGTTTTCATGAGAGAGAAACACAGGAACAAGACCAAACCTCTCCTCTGGCCCCACCATTCAGCAGCAGGATCACCACCCAGCTCCACAGAGAATGGTTCTCTGCCCCAAATGAGTCACTCAAATCCTTAAATTAAATCCCTCAATGAAATTATGTCCCAATAACACTCACCAGAAGGAAGGAATCAAAACAGATGGAGCTGCCAGAGCTCCATTTAGTGCACAAACACTTTTTAACCCCAGAGATGTCGCTGTCAGCAAACCCTCTGGAAGACATCAGCTGATTTCAAGGAAGTCCACAGGAGCAATCAGCTCATCAGAGACCTGGTACAATACTCCCTCTGTCAGGCAATTTTAGTAGGAGGCATCTGAATTTATGGATTTCACAGTATCCCAGACTGGTTTGGGTTGGAAGGGACATTAAAGCACATCCAGTTCCACCTCGTGGGCAGGGACACCTTCCACTAGCCCAGGTTGCTCCAAGCCCTGTCCAACCTGGCCTTGGACACTTCCAGGCATGGGGCAGCCACAGCTTCTCTGGGCAACCTGTGCCAGGGACTCACTACCCTCACAGGGAAGAATTTCTTCCAAGATCCGATCTGCCAATTCTTGGAATTCTTCCAATATCCAGTACCCTGCCCTCCGGCAGTACAAAGCCATTCCCCCTTGTCTTGTTCCTCCAGACCCTAGTCCAAAGTCCCTCTCTAGTTCTCTTGGAGCTCCTTTAGGCACTAGAAGGGGGTCTGAGGTCTCTCTCTTTTCTTCTCTAGGCTGGACATCCCCAGCTCTCCCAGCCTGCCTCCAGAGCAGAGCTGAGTGTGATAATGACACAAAACTACTCTTGATTCGTACATTTATTCCCTTTTGAACCACTTCAGCTGAGTTCAGAGGGCTGGCAGGAGTGCTGGCCTTGGGTCTTAGGCTGAAGCGACTCAGGGTACAGTTTGGGAAGCTGCCTTGTTCAGGACAGTGGACTCAGCAGATGCTGGGAAGTAAAGGAGGAACCCAGCTGCCACCTCATGCCTGCACTGAGCCCAACAGCACCTCCTAAACTTGCTTTCCCCTGTAAAATTGGGAAAGTTCAATGCCCACCTCCCAGGCGGGTCCCCACCTGTTGCTAATTTCGAGCCCTACCTTCAGAGGAGAATTAAGAGATTAGGGATTAGCAAAGAACCAAACAACAATCCCTAATCCAGCTCAGCTCTTTCAGCCAAACAGCTCCACTCACCCCCTCACCAATGGCTGCACCAGGCAACTCAGCCCTTGTCCCTGCTCAACCCTCATCCAGCAGCTTTTCCATAAATCTGATTTGCTCCGTTCCCAAACGCATGCACCAGCAGCACCCAGACAGACCCGCTTTGTTACAACCCCCCAGTAAGGCCCCAAACTCACGAGCACAGGGTGCAGCCCAGTGCAGGGCTGGGCTTTGGGGGGCTGCTCTGCCCTGCGCCCCAGCTCAGCACCGCCCTACAGCTACTTCCTGGGAGAACCGGAAAAACAAGCTGCTCAGGGGAGCACCCAGTGGGCATTTTTGGGTACTAAACCATGCAAAGTGTGCTGGAAGAATCCCTTGCATCCTATGCACCGGCCAGCCTCACTGAGGGACTGCCCCAATCAGGGGCTCCAAGGCCCCCACAGCCTTACAGCCTTTGGGGCTGTCCCTAGCCCCATGGCCCCACATGGTCTGCAGGGTCACCCCAAATCCAGGGCCCTTCAGCCCCATGATACCTGTGGGATCACACTCACCCCCATGCCCCTTGGTCTCACACACCTGGGACTGCTCTGAGCTCAGTGCCCCACACAGCCCGTGGGATGGCCCCAAGATATGTCTCCAGGCTGGGACCCATCCCATCTCATCCTATCCTTTCCAGTGATGGCATCCCTGCAGGAGCAGTGGGGAGCAGGATCACACCACAACAGGGACTGGGCACAAGGCAGGCGGGCCCCAGGCCAGGGGGTGAGCTGGGGGTCTGGGTTAAGGGCAGCTCTGGGGATCCCACTAAAGGGGACTGAGGGAATCAGAGCTGGGGGGACAAGGATTTCATTAAAAGAGGCTGGGAGGAGCAGGGGCTCCATTAGAAGGGGCTGAAGTTCACTGGGGAGGGAGGGAGCCTAGAGCCAAAGAGGTGTCAAAACTGGGTGAGGAGCTGGGATCCCCTATTGGGTGGAAAGGAATTGGGAGGGGGATCATTTGTGCAGGCCAGGGGTGGTGTCAGTAAGGAACTGCATTCTCAGACACTCCTGTCATGTCACAAGGAAAGGAAAGATGCTCTGGGATGCTAGAGAAGGCAGAGCAGGTGCTGTCTGTCATTGCCATCATGTTGGGATTTATCCACTGTTACTCTTTCACCTCTCCATGAACCAGTGACTTGAGTATGTTCACCCAGCGAGGCTGGGCAGACTCCCTGCCACATCCAGATCACATCTGTTCCCCAAAAATCAACCAGGCAGGCAGAAAATACACTTCACACAGGATTCATCCCTGCACTTTGGGACAGGTACACCAAGACAGAAAGCAGGGAAAAACAGGCCTTACCTTGAGGATTGCACAGCTGACGCTCCAGGGTCTTTACAACACGTCACCCCAAAAAGAGGAGGTTACACAGTCACTGATCTCGGCTCTCCCACTGCTGAGCGTTTCTCTCCCCAGGCAGGAATGCGCTGGAGGGATGCAAGGGCTATCAGTGCCACTATCCAAAACCCACTGTGCTGCTCCTATTCCTACAGGCACCCAGAAATGAGTTGCCCAGGTTTAAACACCCCTAAATACCATAAATATCTGCACTGAGGTGGATTCTCCATCAAAGATGGTCTAAGCCACTCAAGCTTTTGTGTAATTCCCAAGAGAGAAGGAGGAAGATTGCAGGCAGCTCCTCTCTGGTCCCACTGGCCCTTGGAGCTGGCAGAGCCAGATGGGGCAGGGACAGAGCAAGGCCTAGGAACTGGGAAGAGAAATTTTTCACAGTTTAATTTCCTCTGTGGGGCCCTCTCCCTTGTCAAATGCTAGTTGACTATATCCTAGCTGCTTCAGGAGCAACAGTGAAACAGATAAACACAGGCGTCAGACACCTGGAGAGAGCAGCTTCACACCTGCTCTCTGACACCAGTATGGGCTTGGGAAGTGGAACAATTATCACCGTTGTTTAACGTTATTCTGATTTGACAGGCTTGAGACCAATTCTTAATTGGGATCTAAGAATGAATTTTTTGCATAAATCTGGTTCCATAATCCCACTCTCCACACTGAGCCAGACCTGAAGCTACTGTTGATTTCCAACCTCTAGGTTTTCTCCCCTGCTTGAATACTTTAGGTGATAAATACGGTACTGGATACAGCTCTGATGAAAGAAAATGGCGTATTGAGTCAGAGAACGAAATAAGTCCCAAACACATCCAAGTGCAGGGGCTTCACTGGGGCTTCTCCTGCAGCGGGTCGAGAACCATCCCCGAAGAGTCTCTACCCATGGGAGACGAGGCGGAGGGAAGGTGGGGGAGACGGGCTGAAGTTCTAGAACTCCCTACCCGGGCCGCTGAGACGGACGGGGAAGTGGCGAAGACGGAACGGGGGAGGGCGGCCCCTGCGCCAGCCCCGCAGCAGCTGGGGGGCGAATGGGCCAGCCTGGCCTCCCACCTCCTCCCTGGGGGGGGCTCCCTGAGCCCGCCTTTACCTCCTTTCCCACGGCCTGTGGTGGCGGCGGGCGCGGCACCGGTTCCTCGGCCCACGGGGCCGGTTACACAACGCCAGCCGGGACGGGTGGGTTATGTAGGAACCGCTCCCAGCGGGGCCCTGCCCGCTGTCTGCGAAGGTTTAACGCAGTTCAGGGTGGGAGGGTCCCAGGGCTGGAGCATCCTAGAGCTGGGGGTCCTGGCGAGCCCCGGAGCAGCTCCGGCCCCGCTCCCGCCTCCCCACCACAGCCGCAGACCACACCCCTTGCGCGCAGTGTAGTATGGGGCGGGGCTTGGGTTCCCGCCCGCAGCGCTCACTCAATGGCAGCGCCCCAATTCAATTGAGGGGGCGGGGCTGAGCTCCAGGGCAGTTCAATCAGCGCCCGAGCGGCGGGCCAGGGGGCGGGGCTGCCCGCCGGGAGTCCGCCCGTTGCCAGGCGATAGCGGAAATCTGGCCCCTGCCGCGCGCCGCCTGACGGGTCTGGAAGGCGGGAATCCGGGCCTTGGTCGTTGTGAAGGGACCGTTAATTAGCTAGAGTGAGGGAGTAATTAGTCAGCTGAGAGAGTGGAGGTCGTTCCGAAGGGATTGTGTGAGGGCTCTTGGAGGGCTGAGGCTGTGGATGGCCTTGGGGAGTGGGAAGGCGAGCGCAACTCTTGTCCGTGTGCGGGGGTAATTAGGCTGAGGGGTATTTAATTAGGCTGATGGAGGGGGGTAAAACGCTTCTTCAGTGCGGATAGTCAGGCTAGAGGTGTAGTAAACCCGAGGGGTGCTTGGGCCGGGGAGTCTGTGTGGTGTTAATGGTGCCTGAGGGAAAGGATAATCCCTGGAGGGGGCAGTTAGGCCTAGGGGGGTGTCCCCCATCCTCAGGGTGAGTGGTTAGGGCTGTGGTGGGTTATCGAGCCAGGTTCCTCTCGGGGTGGACTGGTGGGTGTCCCCATGTCCCTGTCTGTGGGGACTGGGGGGGGCAGAGCAGACCCCTGCCTTGGGAATGTCAGGGGTATTGCTGGGGCAGGGAGTGGCCCATCCCTGAAGCAGCTTTTGGGTCTCCTCCTGCACAGGAAGGGGGACATGGGGCCTTTGGGTAGAAAGGGGCACTGATGGATGGCCCCAGCAGGGCGGTGAGTACCTTAACCATGAAGGGACACAGGTGGTCCTAGGGCAGATGTTACAGTCCCATAAGGGGTTTGGAGCCTAGTCATGGCCTTCCAGTTTATTAGGGTTTGTTAAACCCCAGGGTTTATTAGACTCAGCTGGGGACTGAGGGGATGGGATGGATTATAAAGGGTCTCATATCCCTCCCCCAACTGGGTGTAAGAGCAGCTCCAGGAACTGGCTCAGCCTCGCTGTGACTCTGGTATCACACCAGGATAACAGCTCAAAACCCAGGTCCTTAGCCAAAAAAAAAATAAATCTCAGTTTAAAGTGCTATTTTTGAAAATCCAGGTTTGTCAGGAATAGAATTCGGTCTCAGAGCTCCAGCACCATGCAGAGAGCATCAAGGCTGACAAGGGAGCTCTCACTCCTGGCTACAGAGCCACCTCCGGGCATCACCTGCTGGCAGAACGGGCAACTCGATGACCTACGGGCACGTATGTACCTTGGGGGTTCTCAAAGGCGGGGCTGGGTTGCAGTTTGCTGCTAGGTCTGTGCATGCTTTGGGCTTTATAGGCTATTTGGAAATGTTGGATTGTAGTTTCCTTTAAACATAGCTTGGCCTGTGCCTTGGCTGGTCTGCCCTTAGTTTTGATTGCTGGGGGGTAGAACTGGTCTTACATAAGATGACATTTTTTTATTCCTGGATTCTCCCCTGTGAGGGTAGTGAGGCCCTGGCATGGGTTGCCCA
Source organism: Promerops cafer (assembly GCA_013398275.1). Lineage (NCBI taxonomy): Eukaryota > Metazoa > Chordata > Aves > Passeriformes > Nectariniidae > Promerops > Promerops cafer. The sequence continues at coordinate 94,151 of VZSE01002025.1, read as the reverse complement.
TAGAAGCTGTGGCTGTCCCATCCCTGGGAGTGTCCAGGTTAGATGAGGCTTGGAGCAACCTGGGATAATGGAAGGGGTTCCTGGAACTGGGTGGTCTTTAAGGTCCCTCCCAACCCTTAACATTCTATGGTTCTGTCACCTGAGTGTCTCTGTAACTGTGGGAGGTATGTGGGGACTGCTGGACAACAAGATGATCTTGAAGGACCCTTCGAACCTAAACCATTCTGTAATTCTGATTTTGAATATACATTTTGTATTTTCATCTTGCGCCCAAAGAAATTTTAGGAGGTGTGGACACACCATATGAGAAAGGAATATTCAACCTGGAAATCATAGTTCCTGAAAGGTAAGTGGGAAATAGAATCTAGCTGGATTAATTAAGAAGGAATTCTCCCCTGTGAGGGTGGAGAGGCCCTAGCACAGGTTGTCCAGAGAAGCTGTGGCTGCCCCATCCCTGGAAGTGTCCAAGGCCAGGTTGGCTGGGGCTTGGAGCATCTTGGGCTAGTGGAAGGTGTCCCTGCCCGTGGCAGGGGGTGGAATGGGATGAGCTTTAAGGTCCCTTCCAACCCAAACCAGGCTGATTGTCTGACTAAGGAGTTGGTGTAGTCCTGCTTTAAATACAAGTAAACTGATGTAAGGTATTTGCTGTAAATTACTAACATGTGAGTCTTTCCTTTATCCTCTCAACAAGGAATTGACACCCTTTTTTTAAGGAATGCAATTTTTTTAGTAGTTGATACACTTATTTTGCATTGAACATCAGAGATGTGTGATTAAAAACCTAAAAGGGCAATTATGAGACTTTTTCCTCATCATACTGTCTCAAAGCTTTCTGGAAAGAGCTTGTTTATCAGTACAAAGTTTCTTATGTTGTTCCCTTGTGGAAGGCTATCCAGGGAAGTGTTAGTCGGACACAGCTGGAAGCAGCAAAGGCAGAGCACTTCCTCCAAAGATTTGTGGGGAAGGGTGTCATGTAGGCTGGGAGGAGGAAATGATGACATTGTCTGGGTGGCAAAACAACTAGGCCAATAGATGTAACAGTAACTTTTATTTCTTAATGCTTATCCCTTCAGGTACCCGTTTGAGCCGCCAAAAATTCGCTTCCTGACCCCCATCTACCATCCCAACATCGACTCTGCTGGAAGGATTTGCCTGGATGTCCTTAAGTTACCCCCGAAGGTAAGACAGTGCTTGGGTGTGGGTAAGTGAGCCTGGGCAGGATAATGATCTCCTTATCTGCTTCTTGTAAAAGCCTGATTGAATGTCTGTTTGCTCCTGACTTATTTACAGGGAGAAGGGAATGAAGTTTTGAGTGGCATCTCCTTTGTTTAGCACCAGAACATGATGCTTTTTGTTCCATATAAGTTTCAAAGGCTTTAAAGATTGGAGTCAAAAGGCATTGTGTCTGAAAATTAGTTGCCCCAACACAGCAGAGATGTGCAGGATACAGCCCATAGAATCATGGAATCTCCTGAGCTGGAAGGATCATCAGGGCCACGAGCTGGATTTGCACAGGACAACCCCAAAGTCCCACCGTGTGCCTGGGAGCTTTGTCGAAATGCTCCTTGAGCTCTGGCAGCCTTGGAGCCATGACCACTGCCCTGGTTGTCAGTTGGGCTTCATTGAAGCCTTGTACTGAGAGTGGGTCTGCTGTGTTCCATGGGGCACTAGGTGCTAAGAAGTCCCAAGGCAGCTGTGGGCAGGTTGGGTTGAAATGCTATGGGTTCTGAGGTGTCTCTGGGCTGCCGTGTGCTGGTTTCTCTCTGAGCTTCTGCTCTTGTCCTGTTTCCTTACAGGGTGCATGGAGGCCTTCCCTGAACATCTCCACGTTGCTGACCTCCATCCAGCTGCTGATGGCAGAGCCCAACCCTGACGACCCTCTCATGGCCGATATCGTACGTGAGCTCCTCTCAGTCTCTCCTGGCCATGGACACAGGTGGGGAGGGAGTGGGGGGCTGGATTTAGGCTCAACTTCTGCTTCACTCACTCTGGATTGACACACTAGGAGTGTGGCCTGACCTGGATCAGCTGGGACATCCCTGGGCTTCCCTGAGGCAGCTGAGGCCAGAAGAGATGGTCAAGGTCTTGTCTTCAAGCCATTATCTTCAGTGCAAATGGCAGCACAAGTTCTTCAAGCAAACTAAATTAATTTTACACTTCATGCTGCTTGCGGTCTTAGTCTGGTTTAGGAGTCCTAAAGCCAGACTTGATCCCAGCTTCTTGGTGACATGTATTCAGTCAAATCTGTCTTTGTCTTGCTCTTCCCATTTAGTCCTCGGAGTACAAGTACAACAAGCAGCTGTTCCTGCGCAACGCCAGGGAGTGGACCGAGAAATACGCAGGGCAGCTGACGGTGAGGACCATGCTCTGCTCACTTGGTGTAGCTCCCTCTTGGTCTACAGTCCTTTTGTCTGTTTCCCTTTCACAGTTGCTTTGTTCTTTCCTTCCTCCCCTTCTGCTCTGTGTTTTGAATCTGTATTTAATTTAATTATATATTTTTAAGCTCATTACATTCTCTCCTTCCAATTAAATGTGCTCATTCACTAATAACTGCCGTGCTGCTCAATGAGGAGGAGGGACAGATGGATAAACCCTTCCCAGGGATCCTGCAGCCCTCTTCTCCCTCAGCTCTGTTCCCTGTCCTCCTGTGCCTGATGCCCACCTGCACCTGTTCTCCACCTGCTCACCCATTCACTGACTGGTCTCCCTATTCCCTGATGGAGTTCAGCCTTCCTCCCTTCATCCTTCCTCTCTTCCTGCCTCCTTTCCGCTCTGTCACTTCACCAATGAGTCTCATAAAAGTAAAATCACACTTAAGCAGATCAAAACCTCTGCCCGAAAATCAGTTACCTTTGGGCCTTCTCCCTTCCCTAGGTGCCTTCCCTCCCTGCACCTGATTTGGGTAACACTCTTTCTGGGATGGGTATATCTTTCCTGCAGAAGCCATGCTCACTGCTCCAGCTCTGAATGCATTTCCAAGTTAACTGTGGTTGTCAGGAGGGCACAGAGTGAAGCCATCCCTGCAACAACACACTGAGCCCTGGAGCAACCTGGCTTATCTCTGGGTGTTCTCTGCTCAGCCATTATCTTGCTCTCCTGTCATCCCCCTTCCTAAAAATCCCAGCAGCAGGAGCAGAGTAACAAAGGCTCACTGCATAAGAGCCATAGTACAGTTAGCTCTGACCTTGGTGGAGCACAGGGCATTCCAGTGGCTGTAAAATTAAATTATTCACAGCTCTTTTATTTCTTGGGTCATCACAGGCTTCCAAGCCTTTGAAAGAGAAAATCATCCAAAGTGAAACAAGCACCAACAGTGCATCGACCATGCAGAAAAGAAAAGGAGTTAACATCAGTAGGAAGGAGAAGTCCCACCCAGATTCCTAAGGGGGGTTTTGTTCTCTTGTCACCATCCCCTTGCCCTCACACATGTAAAAGGAAAGAGTCTGCCTTTAAGGGGCTGCACCAGCTTTTGGTTTCTGTTTCCTTGAGGTGTTATTTTTGGGAAAAGTTCCATTATATTAATAAAATAGAAAGCTTTTGTGTCTATTTTTCCATTTTGTTGATTGGAGGTTTTGGAATATTCTAAAGAAAAGGTGTGTTGATGTGGCACAGCCTGGTTTTTGGTAGCAGGAGAGCGCCACAGAAGTGGCTTCTGTGAGAAGCTGCTAGAAGCTTCCACCATGTCTGACAGAGCCAACCTCTGATGGCTCTGAAGATGGACATGCTGCTGGCCCAATTAGAGAAGCTGGTAACACCTCTGTGATGACGTATTTAAGAAGAAAATCAAAACAGCGCAAGGGCAGTTTTTTTCCAGGGGTGGGGAGGCACTGCCATGCTGGTGTGGCCCACGGTGAGCCTTGCCTGCCTGGCCACCCCTAGCCAACCACTGCAGGCAGAAGGGCAGAGGCAGTGTCTTCCTCGCCTGAGGAGAGGTGTTAAATGGTGCCAGTGCCGCGGTGGCCACTGCCTGCGCAATGGCAGCAGGGCCACCTGGCCAGCAATGGAAATAGCACAAGCGATTCCCTGATGTAGAACCTAGACGAGATCAACTTCTCAGCGCTGCAGTCTCTTGCAAGAATTAGCAGGACTTGTTGGCAAGAGTACCTACAAGCAGCAGTTTTTCTTCTAGTCAGAGAAGAGGAGGAAGTGAGAACATGTGAGAGAAAACATGGCAGCACCAAGGTCAGTGGAGGAGGAGGTGCTCCAAGCGTTGGAGCCAAGATTCCTCTGCAAGCCATGGTGAGGACCATGGTGAAACAAATTCTCCCCCTATAATGCATGAAGTCCACAGGGGATGCAGAAATTCACTTAGAGCCCATGAAAAAAGGGTTCATGCTGGAGCAGGTGGATGCCAGAGAAAGCTGTAATCCAGTGGGAGACCCAAATAGAGAGAGAGGGCCCCTGCTTCCAAACTAGAGCAGCCTATCCTTAGAAGACTACGTGCCCATGGACCCACACACCACAGCAGTTTTGGCAAGACTGTTTGCCCATGGGAGGGACCTCACAGCAGAGAAAAAACTCCACTCCCTGAGCGAACAGAAGCAGCTCTCGAGTGACAAACTGACCTAACCCACACCCTGTCTCCCTGCGCTGTTGGTGGGAAAGAGGGAGGGGCTGGGGGAGAAAAAAGGTGTTTTAAAGGCTTATTTTACTTCTCATTCTCTTCTGACTCTGTTAATAATAAATTTACTTCCTACCTTTAAATTTGAACCTGGTTTGCCCTTAGTGTTTTTTTCTCCCAGTCCTTAATTGATGAGCCCTTCATTTTTTCCCCTCTCCTCTGCCCAACTGTAGCAGGCGAGGATAAGCAAACGACTTTTGTGCCTGGCGTTTGGCCAGTGTCAAACCGTGACAAAAGGAAAACTGGAACCACTGCTTCAGCTTCCAATTCCCAACTTTCAGAGACATGGGAACAGCACCAAGTAGTTCAGTTTCTATTTTCACAACCAACTGAGAGCAGGAGCCAAGCAGCAGACAGGTCAGAAACAGCTGGTGGGAATCCTTTCCCAGGAAAGGCTTAGTTTTCCATGTAGTCTCAAGGGCTAAGTCACTAAACTCAAGTCTTACAACTCTGGCTCTCCGGAGCAGTCTGTTAGGTTCCAGCTGGACCGTTTAGGATAACGTGGATGATGTCTTGGCTCTGTTGCAACTCCAGGAGGTGGCCAGTGACAAGAATCAGTTCATGGCAGGTGAGAAAGAGCCCAAAGGATTCCCAGGGATCTGGGAGGATGGATGTGGAAGAGCAGGATGTCAGTGATGTGATGAGCATGGTGAAGAGTGCAAGAGATTGGGCTGAGGAGAACAATTCTTGGTGCTTCCACAGACCCAAAGATGAGGGCTGGCTGCAGATCGCAGTAGGAGCAAGTCAGGTGCTCGGCCTCTTGCTCTGCTGGTTCCCTGCTGGGAATTTAACCCATGTCCTGTCTCTGCTCCCAGAAAAGTGAGTCAGGCCAATCTCTGGAGCAGAGACAGGACTCAGCGAGGTTCCCAATGCCTGGGAAACAATGAAGCTCCATGTAGTTATGAAAAAGGTGTCGTGATTGGCTCATGGAAATGAGGAAGAGTTATTAAGTATGGTGGGAAGAAGTTCTGTTAAGGTTTACAGTTCTTTTGACATGTACTTTTGTTGTTCCAGTTTGGTTTTGAACCGTTTTCTGTTCTCCCTCCAATCCTCCTCTCCCCCCGTGTTCTTGCAGCCTGGCAGCTCTGGCCGACAGAGCTGTCAAAACATGTGGGGGAGGGAGTATACTTGCCCCTTGCAAACGGCGGCAGGGAGTGGAAGGCACTGGTTGCTGGGAGGCTTGGCAGGGTAACATCTCACCACCGCTCAGGGTGCGAGAGGGGCTCCACCAGCAGCCGTGGAGGCATGGAGGACTAACTGACCTTGGGAGGAGCCAAACCTACTTATTAGGATGAGGCCACGGACCCTAGGAGGAGCAAGTATACATATGTGGGAAAAGCCATGGACTGTGGGAGGTGCCGGGAGGACATATAAGGACTGCTTATGAATATTCATGTTGCTGATGCAATCTTGAGCGTATAAAAGGTGAAGACGCCCTTTTGTGAGCTGTGCTTCTGGTGAGCAGAGAGTGTGTCAGTGTGGTGCCCGGGCTGTTCCCCGTTTGCTTTGTAACTTTAACGGGTTCTAATTAAATTTTATTTACTCGTTCCTGCCTGGGGTCTGAGTCGTTTATACGGTGATGAGCTGATCTCTGCTGGGTGAGGAAGGGCTGTGTCCTCAGCTGCTCCCAAAGCCCGGGGCCTGTCCGTGTCCCACTCAGTCGAAGTTGTAGTAAAGGCAGAAGGCGAAGAACATGGCAAAGATCTGGAATGATGGAAGTGGGAGAGGGTCAGCCACACAGCAGGCCCGGGCCAGACCAGGCCTGGCTGCGGTTGGAAGCAGAGAAGGGCTGGAGGATCCTTGGCCTGGGGCCATTGCTGTGCCCTTCGAGGGGTCTGGGCCAGCTGTCTTGGTGCTGCACAGGGACACAAGGGTGAGGAGACCCAGGGGGAGTAAAAAAAATTCTCCCTTGTTCCTTCACCTGCCCTATCTGCAGCAAGAGCAGGCTCTGTACCCCAAGACAGACCTCAGCCCGTTTGTGCTCTCCTTGCCCACTGAGCAACCCCCCTGCCACAAAGCGTGGATGTTGTGCCTGCCCTGGCCCCAGCCCCCCTCATTACCTCAATGCCCAGCACGGCTAAGCTGCAGGTCCCAGGGAGGGAGATGTACCTCTGCAGGGTCCTGCCGAAGGTAGAGAAGCAGCCCTGGGGCAGAGAGAGGAGGGAGGGGCTCTCTCACGTTCCCCATGGCCACAGGGAGCCCAGAGGGGGACCGAGTTGCAGGGGGATGTGGGGGGTCCCCTGTGGGGCAGGACGAGCTGAGTACTTTGGAAGCCACTGGACTGTTGAACTACAGCCAGGCAATGTCCCAGGTTTCTGTCCCTTATGCTCCACTCCATGAGCCTGGGGAGGGCTGCGCCAGGGACGCAGACACAGCAGAGTTGTGCCGTACCTGCTCGTGGATGTAGCCAGGGCTTCTGTCCTGGCACTGCTCCCAGCCCAGGAGCTCTCCTGCCTGCAGAAGCCCATCCCGGGCACAGCATGCCTGTGGCCATGGCATCCCTGGGTGCAGCTCCTGGAAGCGGGAGCCATTCCCAAAGTCTTCAGGTCCTAAAACACCACAGCACGAGAACTGGAACAGAAGGGAAACACCATCACCGTGATCACCCTTGGTGGATCCTGTGTGTCCCCCAGGAGCCTCCCAGCTGCTCACCGTGACCATGAGGGTGTTCCAGGCTGTGGAGAAGACCTCAGCACCCTCGTCCCCACCATAGTTCCTCTGCAGCTCGGACAGGAAGTGCTCGGGCTGGACCTGTGGAATCGGTGCCAGGGCTGGGACTGTTCTTCTCCCACTCTGCTCAGCACCAGCTCCTTTTGAGGGGAATTGGGCACCCAGTGGATCCCCCCCCACCTGCTTTGAGGTTTGTGTTGTGGTGCTGATGACAGAGGTGAGGGGAAGAGTGTCCCTACACCAGCTCCAGTCGTCTGGTGGACTCAGACCATGGCCATGGTGTGACAGAGGGAGGCTGGTGACACTGGGGATGGTGCCAGTACCTGTTTCCAGTGCACCAGGAAGAGAATGGCCCCAATGAGCTGCGTGAGGAAGACGAGGCTGACAAGGATGAAGAACTGGAAGGCAGCAGGTGAAGGAGTCAGAGACCAGCCTGATCCCACAAGCAGCTTGCTCACATTATCCCTGCCCTCCTCTGGGCTCAGGGCTCACCAGCCCTGCCTGTGCCGTGTGTCCCCAAGACCAAGAACGTGTGTACAGCTCCTGGGGACAGATGCCACATCTCTGACCACTGTGGCTGCAAGGCAGGGGTTAAAAACAAGCACTGTCTGCAAGGGACTGGGGATGCTGAAGAAATGGGGGTCTTGGTGCTCAAATAGGCAGTTCTGCCCCACAGCAGTGGGGTCATCTTGGAAATGCCATGTGGGACAAGCCAGTGGCTTCAGAGAGAATTGACCCTACTTGGTGGCTTTATAAATCCTCTGGGCTCTAAATTGAGACTGACCAGGTGGGGTGTGGATGGCAGGACATCTTGAGGATGAGGAACACCACCTCTTTGCTCCTCTAGGAACACCTGCATCCCCACCAGCCTCCGGCCCGTGACTACTGCCCCCAGTGCCCCCCACCCACATCCTGCAGCCCCTTCCCACCCATCTTCCCTCCCTCACCAGCAGCAGGAGAGGGCGGCTCCGGCGCAGGGCCCCACAGCAGCCTAGGAAGCCCAGCAGGGACAGGGCGATGCCCACAGCCAGCAGCAGCCACGCGCCTGCGCTCAGTATGGCCCTGGTGGCCACGATGTCCTGGAAACCGGCCGGGTCCACGGCCACCCAGACTCCCATGCCTGCCAGGCATGTCCCCCCAGCCTGTAGGGGGAGGTCAGGAGATGATCGTGGGCTCAGGGGACATCCAAGGCTTGGTCCCCTCCTTGGGAATGGGTGTCACCCACCCCTGAGCCAGACAGAAATGTCACCCCATGTGGATGAAGGATGCCTCAACCCTTGGTTCCCTCCCTGGGACTGCTGTCACCCACCCCTGAGCCAGCTGGAGTTGTCGCTCCCCAGGCACAGGTTCCCTCCACCCCTGCACCCCACAGGGCCCAGGTGGACTCACAAACACCAGCACGTTGAAGATGAACATCAGGTACTTCATGCAGCTCAAGACACCCATGGGGACACCCGGAGGGGGGACACGGCAGTATTTGTCCCTATGGAGGGGAGAGCAGAGCCCTGGCCGCAGCCAGCCCTGACTTGTCCTGGACCCCATGGCTCCAGCAAAATGTGGGGGAATGCAGCCTCCAAATATTCCCAGATCATTTTCTATCCCCACCATCTCTCATGACATCCCCAAAAGCCCCAAACCTGTGTCCTCTCCAAATCTATGTCCCCTCCCAACCACACGTCCCCTTCAAACCCCATGTCCCCAGTCCCGTGTCCTGTCCAAACGCTGTGTCCCCTGCAAATCGTGTCCCCTCCAAATCTTGTGCCCCCTGCAAAACCATGTCCCCTACAGACCTTGTGTCCCCACCAAATCCCGTGTCCCCTGTAAATTCCATGTCCCCTCCAAACCCACGTCCTCTCTGAATCCTGTGTTCCCTTCAGCCCCCACACCACTCACCCTGTGGGGATAGTGGGCGACCCAGGTACCTCCAACCTTCCCTGGTGCTGCCAGCACCTATATAACATCACAAAGGTTGGAAAATCTCTCCCCCCTTCCCACTCCAGCAGCCCCCAAGAAATCTCTTCCAGCAGCGAGGCCATGAATGATTGATGGGGAACAGGATCCACCATTGTGCCACCGGCAGCTGGGAGTCTCCAGCTCTTGTCAGCCAAGGAAATTAAACCCGTGGACAGGGAAAGACGAGCCGCCCCACCAGGCCGGGGGTGACCTCGGCCATTGATTATTGCTGTGGGCATTCGGGGAAGCCCTCAATGGCCACAGGTGGGCAGGCATGTGGTGCTGCAGGGACTAGCGGCTGTTGGGACACAGGGACATCCCACGTGGATGACAGGGTCTGTTGCCTCTTGTTGCCCACTTTAGGAGCTCTCTAAACACAGAGTCTTTGTACCTGCACCAGGTACAAAGAGGAGGTTTCCACAAATCAAGCACACAGAGGGGTAAAAGGTTAAATACAGTAAAATTTACATGAACCCAGATATCTAAAGCATATTCTTCACCTGCCTAATGCATATTTCTTTTGGGGATGTGACTTTACTCAATGCTTGAAACACGAAGTTCTTTTCTTCATTAAAACATCTTTTGTTGGAGAAGTTGAATTACGACAGTTACGTTTGCAAAAGGTGAGAGAATTCATCCTGGGGGCAGATAATTCAACTTTTAGACGGTGTCAGTGTCACCGCAGCCCCAGGGGCCCCCGGGGCTCTGTCCCTCCGCGGGACCCCCGGGGGGCCAGCAGGGGGCAGCCGAGGGCGCAGCCACAAAGCTGCGCGGCGCGGCCAGAGCGCCTTCCGGCGGCACCCCAGCGAGGCGGCTCGACCAATCGTAGCGGGCGGCGGCCGGTAGGGCGGGAGAAAAGAGAGACAGACAGTGATCCTGACAAATCATAGAGCGCCCTTCCCAGGACGGGGCCCTTGGGGGCGTGGCCCCGAGGCCGGAACCAGTGCTGTTCGTTCCCGTTCCCTCAGCGTTGCTTCCGGTGCCGCCGCCGCCGCCCGCGGGATGTAGCGGCCGGTGAGGGACGGGCGGGAGAGCGGGGGCTCTGCTGCTTCCAACCCACCGGGGAGAGCCCTGCCGCCAGTCCCCCCGGTCCCCGTAACTCTGTGCTTCTTCCCCCCCAGCGCGGCGGCAGAAGGACGCCGAGGGACCTTCACCGGCTGCCTCGGAGCCGCACGCACCCGCCGCCCCGATGGCGTCCCGCAAGGCCCCCGCCGGGGCGGGCAGCGGGCTTACGGCCGCCGGCCGGGACCGGGACCGGGACCGGGAGCGGGAACGGGCGCACCTGGAGCTCGCCGAGCTGGGGCCGCTCCTAGAGGAGAAGGGAGACCAAGGACCCACCGGCGCGGCCAGCGTGAGCCCCTCCGAGACCCCCAGGCGGGAGGGGATCCAGAGCCTGGCTCAGTCTCCTCGCTCCATCCCCGCGGACTATCCCGGGAATCTGCCCGTTATCCCATTAATAGCTAGCGGAGTACCGCTCCGTGTTGTTCCTCGGGCCGGTTCGTGTTCCGACCCGGCCCAAACTCTGCTTCTGCCGAGCAGGCATGGAGCTGGGATAGTCCTTCGCAGGAATGTCACCGGGATCGCTGTGTCTGTGCCGGGTGTTCCCAGGGTGTTTCCAGTGCCCCAACATTTCCACAGGGCAGGGAATCACCTTCCCAAACGCCTTCCCGGCTGAGGAGAGTGGGAGCTGTGCTGGGACCCAGAGCGTTCCCAGCTCGGAGCTGCCTCTGCTCGGGTGAGCCGGCTTGGTTCTCCTGGCTGGGCCAAGCGACTGTTCCAGCCTTGGTTGTAGGGATGAAAATCCCTGGTGCTAATCTCGCTTTTCGACAGGATAAATCTGGGATTAGCCTGCCCAGGATGGGTCAGGCAGCAGCGTGTTGCATAAATGAGGGTGACTGGCGGGTCTTGCCCATCCCCTTGGAGGGATGAAGCCCCAGGTGCTCTCAGAAGGGTAGGGATTATTTCTCTCCCGGGGGCTGGAATGATTCCCTCCTGGCTCTTCTCCCTGCAGGCCGAGGACCCGCCGTGCCCGGCAGCCCGCGAGGAGGAGGAGGAGGTGGTGCGGGTGCTGACCCTGCCCCTGCAGGCTCACCATGCCATGGAGAAGATGGAAGAGTTTGTGTACAAGGTACTGGAGCCTGTGGCAATCCCCCAGTCTTGATTTTGGAGCAGATTCCCCAATCCCTGGGTTTGGGGTGACAGGATGTGTCCAGTTAAAGCTCCACGTGGCCGCAGCTGGCTCCAGCTCTGCTGGGCTGCTCCCAGCAGCATCCCCAGGAACCGTGTGAGAAGGGGGTGGCCAGGATGGCCTCCTCAGCCCTGGTGGGTGAGAACCCGGGAGCAATTCCGGTGTTCCTGCAGGCCTGGATGGGGCCCAGGAGCCCAAGTGCTGGCTGGGGTGTCACCTGGTGCCCACAGTCAGGGTGGCTCCTGTGCTTCTTCCCTGATCAAATGGGAATTCCCGTCGCAAGGAACAGTCTGTGGGTGTGGAAGGGTTAAAGCTGAGGGTATTAATCGCTCCTGACTTCCTGGAGGGTCCTGGAATCACTCCCTTTGGGGGCTGGGAGTCAATCCTTGTGGGAACTGAGGTGGGGATAAAATCACTCCCTGCGGAGACTGGGAATCACTCCCTGGGGCGTTATGGTGCAAAGTGCAGGATGTGGGTGGGTGGCTTACAGGGTCCACAGGGCACCTGATGTCAGAGAAGCCACACTTCCTCTCCCCGAGGAGCATCCCAGGGCTGGGCTGTTCCCCGTGGATTTAGGGCTCTGGGCTGCCCTGATCCCCCTGGTGTGTTGCAGGTGTGGGAAGGACGCTGGCGCGTGATCCCATACGACGTCCTACCTGACTGGCTCAAGGACAACGATTACCTCCTGCATGGACACCGGCCCCCCATGCCCTCCTTCCGCGCCTGCTTCCGGAGCATCTTCCGGATACACACCGAGACAGGCAACATCTGGACACACCTGCTGGGTGACTGCGGGAAAGAGGGAGCCCTGGGGCTGGAGGGGCTCAGACCCTGCATTAGGGTCAGAACGGGCTTGGTGCTAGGTCCTCTTCATGCCCAGGGCTCCCCTGTGCAGATCTTTGCATGCAGGAGGATCAGACATGGAGTGCCTGGAGCTCCTTGGGAGAGAGGGACCAGGGCTGGGCTCGGCCACTGCAGGATGGGACAGGGAAATGTGTCCTGGGCAAAACACGGGAGCCTAAGAGGATGTTCCTCTGAAATGAGTCCAGAGGAGGCCACAGAGATGCTCTGAGGGCTGGAGCTCTTCTGCTCTGGAGCTGGGCTGGGAATGCTGGGAGTACTTAGCCTGGAGAAGAGAAGGCTCCAGGGAGACCTTGGAGCCCCTTCCAGTGCCTAAAGGGGCTCCAAGAGAACTGGAGAGGGTCTTTGGACAAGGGCCAGGAGTCACAGGACAAGGGGGAAATGGCTTCCCACTGCCAGAGGGCAGGGTTAGATGGGATAATGGGAAGAAATCCCTGTGAGGGTGCTGAGGCCCTGGCACAGGGTGCCCCAAAGAAGCTGTGGTTGCCCCATCTCTGGAAGTGCCCAAGGCCAGGTTGGACAGGGCTTGGAGCAACCTGAGATAGTGGAAGGTGTCCCTGCCCATGGCAGGGGGTGGAACTGGATGATCTTTAATGTCCCTTCCCATCTAAACCAGTTTGTGATTCCATGACCCTGTGAAACGCAGCAGCTCAGCAGCTCTTTGCCCTGTGCCTGCCCCTTCCCCTGACCCCAGCCCTTCTTGTTTGCACTAACAAAGGCCTCAGCCAAGGACCCACTGTCAGTTACTGAGCACCCCTGGGATACATCCAGGACCTCCAAGAGCATGGCCAGGGCTGTTCTTATCCTGGCTCTGCTGAAATCCCCCACTTGTCCCCCTGACTTCCCTCTCCATGTGTTCCTGCAGGGTTTGTTCTGTTCCTCTGCCTGGGGATCCTGACCATGCTGCGGCCCAACATGTACTTTATGGCTCCTCTCCAAGAGAAGGTGGTGTTCGGGATGTTCTTCCTGGGAGCAGTGCTGTGCCTCAGCTTCTCCTGGCTTTTCCACACTGTCTACTGTCACTCAGAGAAGGTCTCGCGGACTTTCTCGAAGTGAGTCAGCATGAGTGTGGTTGTGTGGTCTCTTGGGAGGTTTTGGGTTTTTGCAGCACTTCCTTGTGGAAAGCCCTGTGTTCCCAAATGTTTTATCCCTGGAGGAAGGGAACATCCACCCAATTCAGCATGGAACTGAGGGGAACCACAACAGGGTTCTGGAGTGTTCTGCCTGAGCACCTTATACATGCCAACTCAGGGGCCTCAGGTGCATGATAAAGATCCTGGCCCCTGCCACTCCCAAGGGAACAGGATCCTGGCTCCTAAGGGACCAGCCTCTGTGCTCCCAGGGGAACAGGCTCTGTGCTTCTTGTGGCAGTGAATTGAGGAGGGGTCTCACTCTTACTGGGCAGCTGGGGGCCATGGCCAGTTTGGCAGGTCCCACTTTACTGGATGCTTTTAAAAACCTCTGTTTTGGATCCAGTTTGGACTGAAACCAAATGAAAAGAAGGAACACAAACAGGATTCCCAGCAGAGTGGGAAGGCTGGTCAGTGGTTTATGCCTCTTCCTGGGCTGCGCCGAGAGTCAAGCTCCCGTCAGCCTTCGCAGTGAGGCTCTCAAGTGACCTTTTGCTCCCACATGGCTGTTAAAGGCATTTATTTGAGTGGTGCTTGCTGGGAATGCTGCTCATCCCCTTTGCATAACCCCCAGAGATCCCATGGGATCCTGTCTCCAGAACAAATCCAGCAGGAATGCCCTTGTGTTCCTGGGAAGGCAGTGGGGGCAGTGCAGGGGCTATGTTTCAGTGGTGAGATGAGTGGAAGATCTCAGATCCGTGTGCACGGGGATTTTTTCCCAGTGGTTTGAGCTCCAGCCTCCTCTTGCCCCTTCCCCAGCATTCCCACTGTGCCCAGGCCCTTTCTCCTGTCGCACCTGCCCTGATGGGACCCCAGCACACACAGGATTTTGGGGCTTACCTGTGGCTCTCTGTTGTTGCACCCTGGCTGCAGGTTGGATTATTCAGGAATTGCACTGCTGATCATGGGGAGCTTCGTCCCTTGGCTCTACTACTCGTTCTACTGCTCCCCACAGCCAAGACTCATCTACCTCTCCATCGTCTGTGTCTTGGGTATCTCTGCCATCATTGTGGCACAGTGGGACCGATTTGCCACCCCCAAGCACAGGCAGACCAGAGCAGGTAGGAGCTCCTTCCTCCCCCGAGTCCTGGGAGGCACTTTGGGCAGATCCCATTTGGGAGAAGCTCTGGGCACCTGCAGGATTCATTCTCCCTGAGCAGCACAGCACTGCAGGGAGCAGCCTCCTGCCTTCTCTTGCTGTGCTGGGGATTCATCTCCTGAGCAGAGCCTGAGGTTTGGAGTTTAAAAATAGCCCTGGGCGGGCTGGGGCTGTGCCTTTTCTGCCTTCTCTGGGAAGCTGTTTAGCAGCAGGAACCTGCAGCTGGGGCGGAGGAGGAAGGCATTCCTGAGCTCTTCCCTGCCAGGGACATGCTGGCTGGTCCCTGCCTTCCGGGGGCTGGAGTGGGCAGCTGCCTTCAGCTCCACACCCCAATTTACCCCCACGGCAGGTCCCATCAGCCTTGCTGAGCACCAGGAGACACCTCCCTCCCCAACTCCCAGGGGTCCTGAAGCAAATGTCTTTCAGAGCACTATACTGGCTACATGAGTGAGGAAAGACCATGCTGAGACAGAGGCCACATGAGAGCCCTCAGATGAGGGCAGGGGACAGGCAGGACTCACATCCCCATGGCTCCTCCCCACTGCATCCTGTGCCCCCAGCACGAGCAGGATCTAGCCAAGTGCCACTCAGAGGCTCTCCAGGCCAGTGTCACTATGGTGCTACTTGTTCTCTGCCAACTCATCAGAGGCCAGAGTTGAACATTTCAGCTGCTGCTGAGCTGCTTCCTCAGGAGCTGCAAGAAATTACTTTCGTGGAAGAGGTGGCTGTGTTCCTGGTGCGATCCAAAAGGCTAGCACCTTCCAAAATGTCCATTCCCATAGGCAGGAGTGAGAGCTGCTGCAGCCCTGCATAAGAAACACTGGGTGGGTTCTACCCAGTGAGCACAGGGGGGTTTGCCTGGGATGTGGAGCTGTGGGTCCCTCATTTTCTGGAGGAAAAGTGCCATGAGGATTGGAGAAGTTTATGTGTTTAGACAACGCTTTCAGGCACAGGGTGAGATTGTTTGGACGTCTCCAGTGCAGGGCCAGGAGTTGGACACAATGATCTTTATGGGTCCTTTCCAGCTTGAGATAGCCTATGAATTCAGTGAAGAAAAGCTGCTTCCCTAGCACAGGATGAGGGATCAAGGGGAGTAGGTGGGAGGACCAGCTCCCCCTCCACACTGAGCTCTTTTCCCTGACCTCCTCTCTGGGCTGCAGGCGTGTTCCTGGGGCTGGGACTGAGCGGGGTTGTGCCCACCATGCACTTCACCATTGCCGAGGGCTTTGTGAAGGCCACCACGGTGGGGCAGATGGGCTGGTTCTTCCTCATGGCTGTGATGTACATCACGGGCGCTGGGCTCTACGCTGCCCGCATCCCTGAGCGCTTCTTTCCGGGCAAGTTCGACATCTGGGTGAGTGTGGGGGTGAACAGGTTGTCTGGGGGCAGCTCTGGAGTCAGGGGAGTGGGCATTGAGGGGCTGGAGGCTGGGGATGGCCGGCTGTGCCTTAGCATGTGCTGGCAGGCAGACCTTGAATGGGTTCTGTTCGTGGGCTGGGCAGGGCAAAGTACAGGGTGGGAATCGCTGCTGGGTGCAATAGAGCAGGGAGTAGTGCGCAGAGGACAGTCCTGGAGCGGCAAGGAAGAAGAGGAGGAGGAGGTGTTGACGATGTTGCTGCCCCCTTTCATCTGGTCTAAAGGCTTTTTTGCTTCCCTGCAGTTCCAGTCTCATCAGATCTTCCACGTGCTGGTGGTGGCTGCAGCCTTTGTCCACTTCTATGGGGTGTCCAACCTGCAGGAATTCCGCTACGGCCTGGAAGGGGGGTGCACAGACGACTCTCTCCTCTGAGAGCGCCTGGTTTTAGTACAAGCTTCCTAAGTGCTTTTTAAACTCTTGTCTTTGCTAAAATCAAAGGAAGACTCAAAACCATTTGGGGTTGGTGGTTCGTTTTGTTTTTTTTAAAGAAACAAATAATAAGAAATGGATAAATCCTTTAGCAAAGTTGTTGACCAAATCCTCACCCCCTTCCCCACGCACTGCGCTGGGGCTGCAGGGGGCCTCCCAACTCCTCCAGAGAGTGCACCGGGATCACCTGCTGCTCCAACAGCACAGGAACAGCTCCCTGCTCCTGCACAGCCGAGCACATCCTGCTCCTCACGCACCAGTTTTGCATATCCCCCGTGGCAGTGCCTGGCTGGGGCAGCCCCAGGCATGGGCACTCATGTAATTTAAAGTTTTAATTGTCCTTTTTGTTTTATTCTGTTTTCCTTGACAAAGTAATGTAAACATAAATGAAAGAATATTTAATATTTAATACTAAGCTTTAAGACAACGCGCTGCCACCGCAGTCCTCGGCTCCCTCACTGTCAGGAGGAGGGAGGAAGGACAGTGTTGTAGGGAATGTAGAGCTGCTGTAGCTGATTGAAATAAAAAGGTCAATAGTTCAGTGTCACCACTGTGTCTGTGTCCGGTTTTGGAGTGGGGGAAGAGAGGGCTCTGGGCACCCCAGGAGTAGGGCAGGAGTGCCCTGAGGCAGTGGGATCCCTCCAGCTGTGGTGGACTCTGGACTGAGCTGCAATAAAACAGGAAATTGGGGTGTTGTGGTGATGACAGGGCAGGAAAGCCAGCCGTGGCTGGTGACAGCTCTGGGGCTGTGACTTCCCTTGGGGCTCAGCAGGGCAGGAGAGGTGTCGCAGCCTGTCTAGGGTGGGGGCAGTGCAGGACCATGCCCCAGTCAGAGGCTTCTGGTGCACAGGAGACAGTGATTGTCAGGGGGGTTGGATGGGCAGAGGTCAGCACAGTAAAGCGCACCTCAGGCAGCTGAAGGCCATTGCCTGACCTACAGGTGAAGGAGTGTGGGCAGAGCCACTACAGCCCCTGTGCCACCTGTCCCTGCCATCCCCCAGAGGTGGGGGTGTCCTTTTGTTGAGCTGTTTGGATGTGGCCCAGCTTTGGAAATCCCCCAGGCTCGATACTGTATCAGAAATTGCCAGCAAGCAATGGGGTCAATGAGTTAATTAACGAGTTACGACAGAAAACCTCACTGGATGTGATTTTGTACCTGCTGGCAAGAGGGAAGGGGCTTCCACAGCTGGAGTTTAAGGACAAAACCACAGAGCAGATGTGGTAACTGCTCAGGCCAGGATCTGAGATGAAAAGCAGGAGGCTGTGCTGGAAGCAGGTGCAATGCTTCCCCCTCCAGCCCCATAACCTAAATCCAACAGGGAAGAGGCTACATTCCAGCTGCATTCACTGCAAGTGCAACATCCCAGAGGAGACTCCAAGACTTTCACTCCAGTCAGTGTCCAAAGGATGACAAGACTCCGTTTGGTCCTTGTCTCAAACCTCCTTGTATTCTACCAGACGTGTAACATTACAGCAATGGAATATATCAGGAATAAATAGATTTTCTTTTCTAAAAGTTCTCCTGAGCAGTTTGACATTGAGAAATGCTGCAGATCCTCCTGGCATGGTGTGTAAGGGACAACCACTGGTGTAAGTACAAACCCCCTCCGCATCCTCCAGGTGGGACCACTCAGGAACAGGGAAGGAAGAGAAAGAGAAAGAGGAGGAGGAGGAGGAGGTGGCCAGGGACCATCACTGGTACTGTCGGTAGTCGCTGAACGGGGGTGGCTGGAGCTGGGATGGATCCTCTGACAACTGTGGGCCTGGAGCAGAGACAGGGGAAAAGGCAAATAAATACCAAAATGCAGGAGATTCTTCCTATCATCAGAATTCACAGCTGGTTTGTTTATATAAATCCTTTTTAAAATTAATCATCAACCCTGGAATTGTTTGGGTTTCATAAAAGTTTCAAAAGTTGCATGGGATCAAAGACTGGTTTGGCTTGGAAGAGAGCTTAAAGCTTATTCAATTCTACCCCCTGCCTTGCCATGGCACACCTTCCACTATCCCAGGTTGCTCCAAGCCCTGGCCAACCTGGGCTTGGACACTTCCAGGCATAGGGCAGCCACTGCTTCTCTGGGCAACCTAGGCCAGGGCCTCACCACCCTCACAAGGAAGAATTTCTTCCCAGTATCCCATCTCACCCTGCCTTCTGGCAGTGGGAAGCCATTTCCCCTTGTCCTGTCACCCCAGGACCTTGTCCAAAGCCCCTCTTCAGCTCTCTTTTAGGAAAAGTACACTGTGCAAGCTGCTCCAAAGACAAACCACTTCTCTTCAAGTTTCATAGAATCATGGAATTGTGGAATGATTTGGGTTGGAAGGGACCTTAAAGCTCATCTTGCTCCACCCCCTGCCATGGGCAGGAACATCTTCCACTAGACAAGGTTTTCTAACAGGGAAATGGACCAGAGGAGGGAGAGGGAAACCTTTCCAGTCATCTAAAGGAGCTGGAAACTTGCACATTAGTGCCTCTGAGGTGACCTTGGCCCCTCTGGAAAGGTTTAACCATGGTGACTTGCCCAACAATAAAGCAACCAGTGAAACGGAACAAGTGTGGAGTCAGCTTCCTGATCCACTGCCTGCTGCTGGAGGGAGCAACACAGCTGTGGTGGGACAATCCAGAGAGAATTAATTGTCATGGACAGATGATACACTTTCTCCAAGGCAGATTAATTTTCAAGCATCTTTAAAGAACAGAAATTGTCATAGTTTAGGTTGGATGAAGAATATTGGTGAGCAAACCCAAGAGAGGATTCACTTGGGAATTAGTGACCTGCTACTCATCCAGAATTAATGGTTTGTGTTCTTCCCAAAATAAGGTGGAGCATTTCTCCTATGAGGAAAGGCTGGAAGAGCTGGCAATGTTAAGCCTGGAGAGCAGAAGGCTCTGAGGAGGCCTTAGAGCCCCTTCCAGTGCCTAAAGGAGTTCCAAGAGAGCTGGAGAGGGACTTGGACAAGGGCCTGGATGGATCCGACGAGGAGGAATGGCTTCCAACTGACAGAGGGCAGGGTGAGATGGGATATTGGGACAGAATTCTTCCCTGTGAAAGTGCTGAGGCCCTGGCACAGGGTGCCCAGAGCAGCTGTGGCTGCCCCATCCCTGGCAGTGTCCGAGGCCAGGTTGGCCAGGGCTTGGAGGAACCTGGGACAGTGGAAGGTGTCCCTACCTATGGCAGGAGGTAGAAAGAGATGGGCTTTGAGGTCCCTGTCACCCCAAACCAGTCTGGGATTCTGTGACAGAGGTATTTAGGATTTTCCACAGGAAGCATTCATACAACAGTTTGTGACTCAGTGAGAGCTCTGCTTGCATTTTACTTGGGAAAGAAAAAAGGGATGTAGATATTGAAGCAGTTTAGAAGAGAATCACCACCACCCTTTTTGGAAATCGTGTTTCTGTACCTGCCAGGTCTTCATCCTCTCATTTACCGTGGGGTTCCCCATACAGACCATGGCCTGCCAGAACCACCCCTCTTTTACACAACTTGCTGCCTGACATTCCCTCAAACTATTGTGTCCCACCCCTGAGTAAAACCCTTCTGCCACCATGTGCCAGGTGTGTGGCAGAAGCCAGGGACAGCAGGGACATCCCTGCTCTCAGCCATGCCACCTCCAGTCTCCCAGCAGGAAGCAGCTGGTGATAATCTTGTGTCATCAGAACCTGCAGCTCCTCCTTGGCTTTCCACAGCCTCAGGAGCTGGCAGGGCAGTGCAGATTCACTCTAGGATAAGAAGATGACTGCCAGGGGCACATCAGCAAAGCAAATCCTTGTGACACATCCTCTGCTGGCTCCTTACCATTTGGAAACTGTGTGGAGGCAAATCTTGTTAGCAGAATTCCAGCTCCTTCGATCAGGGCCAGGAGAATTCCTCCCATTGTGGCAGACCCAACCATGGCAACAGGGCCATCTGGAAATGAAAAGCACAAACCAACACTTCATTTCTTTGCTACATGTTAGAATCCACTGAATCCCAGGATGGTTTGGGCTGGAAGGGACCCTGAAGATCATCCAGTTCCACCCCCTGCCATGAGCAGGGACACCTTCCACTAGCCCAGGTTGCTTCAAGCCCCGTCCAACCTGGCCTTACACAATTCCAGGGATGGGGCAGCCACAGCTGCTCTGGGTAACCTGTGTCAGGGCCTCACCATCCTCTTCGTGCCTTAATCTCTCCTAAAGCAGACTCAGAGCAGTAATTTTGCATCCATTAAGCTGCATTAAAGGATAATTACTGGGCAACTCCCCTCGCCCTCCCTACAAAAAACACTGGGAACATTTGGGACCCTGATTATTACTTTCCTAAACATAGGAGAAAAGTTTCAGATTATTGATTATTTTTCAGTGTCTGAGACAGCAAATTCCAATTTGGGTGTCACAGACTGTTGCTGTGCTATAACAAAGCAAAATTTCAATTTGGGTGTCACAGACTGTTGCTTTGCTATAAAAATGAGAACTGTACGTTTTAGAGTATAGGAGATTTTCAGCTGATACCCCAGTTTCTTACTTCTTGCAGCTAAAATGGCTCCAGTCAGGGCTCCACTCGTGATGGAATTCCAGGGATCTTCCTTCCCTCTCATTCTAACCATACTGCAGTCAATCATGGAGAAGAGACCTCCCCAGACAGCAAAGCTTCCTGTTCCAAATCAAACCAAAGCCACTTTGGAGAGAGCAGAAAAGCCAGCTGTGCTACACAACAGATGCTGTGGTGTTACTGTGCTCCCTTTCAGACATGAAGTAAATTCAAACTCATAAAGAGCCAATTATAGGTTAGAATCAATACAGGAAAATTTCCAACTCGACATGTCGTCATCCCCCTCTCCCCCCATTTTATATATCATCTCACTAATCTATAATTAACTACAGAAAATATATCAAACTGTGATTATAATGGAACTTTCATCCTAATAAAGTCAGATTAGCTAAGGGAACCTCCAGATTTATCCCTTTTTAACATAGTTCCTCACAGACAATGATGCAGAGTCATGTCACAACTCACACCTCACCCAATCGGGCTGCTGTAGCCTCAGGAGCTCAGAATCCTACAGCACATGCACGGACACCCCCAAGTTCTATTTTGGATCCAAGCTGGATCACTTCTTGTAATAAGTTCATTTTATCTTAACCGTCTCCACTCCATGAAGAGGCTCCAGGGAGCTCTGCTGTTTAAGATATGACCAGTTATTACCACAGGCTTACCACTCCAGGAACACAGACTGTTTCCTCCCCAACCAAACTCATTTTGGATATAGCAGAACTGTATTTACCCATTGCTTGGGCCAACAAACCTGCTGAGACTCAGCTCAGGCGTCAGTGCAGCTGCACCGTGTTACATTCCCAAACTCTGTTATCTAACAACAGTCAATTCTGTGCAGTAAAACCCCAAAATTCATTACCTCCCAGTTGTGGAGCTCTGGTTTTAATGGCTGTCAAACTGCCCCGCAGCCGGTGGTTTACACCCTAAAATAAGAGAATTCAGTTAAAATAAAACAGTAAAATCTTACAGTCAAGCTGAGTCTATATTGCAAAAACCTACCACAGGCCCAACACATTTCTGAGCCCCCTCAGCAGCTGTGAGGAGCTGAGACAAAGTGTTCTTTACACCTATTTCACTATTTATCACTCCTATACAATATTCCTGTCAGGTACAGATGGGAATTACAGTCACCAGGCAGGAAACCCAGTGGGACCAAAGGAGACATTACAGTAACATTTTAGCAGGATAAGCAGTGATTTTTCACATGTATAATTTTTTCTTCCTATCTGATGGGCAATCCCACTAGCTGTCCTATGTTTAGCCATTCCTGCAGGCGGAACTGTAGGTGTCTTTGTAGCCAAGAGAAACAAAGTCATGCTGAGCCCTCCAAAGTCCAATACTCAACAAGTCACCCAGGACCCCAGAGAACAATTACACATTTTCCCACACTTTAACAGTTTAAAGAACATCCACCAAGTTTTATTTTTGTTACAATCACTCAGAAGTGGGGATAGGTATATTTAGCAAGTCTTAAGCAAAATTAAGAATCTAATAAAGCACATAGTCCTTTTCAAGTGAAGTGTCTGCAGGATCTGACTAGTTTGGAAACAATTATTTATTAAACCCACCTCAAACCAACAGCTTATTGTCAGAGTAACATCAAAAACACCTTATCTATGAAGTCAGAGAAATTTTAAAACAAATGTTCAAGCAGCAATTGGATCTTAATTTATCACATGTCTTTGCAATGGGTTTATAGCCAAAATTTTGCAGCAGATATCCTGACAGTGAAAGCCGACTTGCATCAGCAAAACTTCACTTCCATATTTACTCACTCCTGCATTGAAACCAAACCCGAGTGTCATGGTTTAGTGCTGGACCAATGCCAATGCCCCCATGAAAATGTATTTTCTTTAACTAACGGCTGTGAGATGCGACCAGGAACAGAGCAGAGCAGGCTCAAACTTAGAAAAAAAGAGGAAAAAAACTTGATGAAACTACAAACTAACATCAGAAACACACAGGAAACAGAATGAAAACCTTTTAAACCATTCCTCCTACTCCCACCCAATTTCACCAAAGCACAGTGAGACAAAAATCTTGGAGTCCTGATCAAGTTACTAACATTCTGATAATCAGTCCTCAGTCTATCAAGGGAGAGAGGAGTCTCTCTTGTACCACAGTCCTCCCCACAAAACAGGGTTGAAACTTGCCATGTTTCCTTGTCACACATGGCACTGCCCGGAGAAAATCTGCCATCGTGACATCCTCCTTCCATGTACAGTGCTCTCACCGCCGTCCATGGACCGAAA
>VZSE01002025.1:37833-70562 GCA_013398275.1 Promerops cafer | reverse complement strand
GCCTACCTCAGCCTGGGCCTTCATGGCTTCCCCTCCCCCACCCAGCCCGCGGCCGGCTGGGGAAGAGACGGTGCAGCTCTCCGGGCTGCCGAAGACGAAAGAGAGCGAACTCTGGGAAATCTCTGCTTTTAACCCCGTGTGTCTTCAGAGGTGACTCACGTCTTCAGTGGTCACACCAGCTGTCAATATTCAAACCTGACCACTGATTGGTTTGACTAAAACTTCCCAAAAAACTCTCTTCCTCTCAAACCGAGACACCGAGCATTAAAAAATCGAGTTAATAAAAAGGGCAATAATTAAATAAGAGATTAATTAAAGAAAAATATACCCTTTAATATAAATCTGAAGGAGAAAAAATCCCAAGTCATTCCATGTTTCAAAAGAAAGGGAAAGGCCAGGAGAGGAAGGAGAGCCCAGGCTTCATGTCCCTCCATGCAGACAGAACCACAGGCAGGAGATCAGCCAAGATGGACCTTTCCTACAGCATTTCCCCATCCTGAGGGAAATGTTCATCAGTTAGGGAGGAATAAGCAACCAGTGTCCCACTGCAGCCACCAGAGCAAACGGGGAAGCAGCAATTTTATCCCAAAAAACCCCCACAGATCTTGACCCAGAATAGATTCTCATGGTCTGGATTAACAATGTACAGGTCTTTAATCAGCCCTGCTCCCTGCACAGGGATTTATTCTCCTTCCCCTTCACTGCCATGCTCCCTGGGGACGGACAGTGGAGGCAAGACTGCAGTCAATACACCTTCAGAGGATTTTACTCACCACTGGGGAATTTCGGAAGCCTTTGATAGCCTGGAAAATGCCCCCTCCTATGGCCCCCATGGTGAAGGCCCCTCCGCAGTCATCCACTATCCTCCAGGGACTGGAAAGAAAAATAGAGATGAAAATATTAAATCCCATCATATTAAACCGTGTGGGTGGGAGGGATCCAGCACTTTGGCACTGGTATAACGGGCGTGAAGATTGAGCCTGGTGGCTATACCATCTCACATCTAGCTCACTGAGCAGGCAGCAACAAAAAAAAACAAGAATATTACAGCAAAACAAACTCAACCTTTGCCAGAGTCTCATGGCCCACTTCCCTGGAGTGGGAAGTACCAAATATACAGAAATGCCTGAACTCATCACACAAGGCAGAGAGACATACTTCCATCATAGAAAACTCCTGCAGAATTCCAGGTCTTCCCTACACTATTTACATAGTGTAAATAGCTTTAAATTCCCTGATATCATTCTTCTCCTAACCTACAGAGGATTGAGGTAGCAAATTCCATGAGACTCAGCTCCCAGTTGGCACAAAACACTTTTTCTTGAATCATTCGCCCTTTTCATTAGTTCTACTTATTTAAGTGAGACTTCAAAGTCATCTTTGCTGGAAAGGTTTTTCCTGATGCATCCTGGATCTTTGAAGTCCATTCAAACAAAACAGAGATCCCCTCAGAGGTATAGCACCCACAATTCCTGCTTCAACACTACCGAGCAGCCAGGAAAACCTTGCATTGGCACCTTCCTTCAGCACAGGCTGTCAGTACCTGCCAAGAGAGCCTTAATTTGGGGTTCAGAATCTCTGCCAAGAACTAGAGCCTTGCAACCCTAAACCAAACTCCTAAATTAGGTGAGCTGTAAGATGCCATTAACTTCTGTTGTCACTGTGGGTAACTTCAGAGCATGAAATAACGAAGTTGTTTGGTTTCTTACATTTTGTATAGAGATCTTCCAACCAAGCACTCAGGTGATTTAACTCCTACACTGCCAATAATCAGAAAATGCAAAAATCAGCCTACAACAGCATGCAGGTCACAAATCTGAGCACCATGGCAAGCTCAGTGTTTCTGTCAGGCAGGAGCATCAATGAGCACTTCCAATTTCACTCGGAATGTCATGTTTTTGTTCCTGAGGGTCCCCTACAGCTTCCAGCTCCTGCACATGAGGACATCATCCCCCACCTGCCACTTCCCCACCTTACAGACCTCCTCTAGTGAGGGGGGACAAACTCACCTCACTGTGCTGCAGGCTTTGTCACAAGGTGTTTTCTTCCTGAAGAAAGTATCTCTAATTTGCAGTCCCCTCTCCCAAGTGTTCTCCAAGGCTCCTCATGTTCGCAACCTACTTCCAAACCTCCTCTTCCACAGCCAGGCCTGCCCCCTGCCCAAGGGACCTCCTGTGTGCACAGGTCAGGCACCAGGACCCCACCCAAGTGTCACCACTGAGTGTCCCCAGCGACAGCTACATCCAGGTCCCAAACCCACATGGCCTCAGGAAGCAGGGGCATGTATTTTATCCTTCATCACCTCCTGTTTATCTGCCATGCCTGCACATGGCCTCATCTCATTACAACCCCCTCAGCCCTAACTGCATTCAATAACTCAACAGTTTATTTTCCTTCCACTCTTTCTTGCATCAGGAAAAGGTTCCAGGCACACTCTTGTCCATGATGCCAAGATGAAAAGCAACTCACATCTTTTTTCTCAGGGATTTTTTGTTGTTTTGTTCTTACATCTCCTGTGCAGATTTTTGTCTCCTCTGCTATGAATAAAACATCCCAACTCTCTCCCTTTGTTAACTCTCTGAGAGTGATCTCCTTAAAAGGCTTTTTGGAAATCTAAATGGATTATGTAAAGTGGGCTTCCCTTATCCACAAAGTCAAGGAATTCCAATCCACAAATCATGGCTGCTTTTTCCTGAAGCCTTGTTTATGAGACCCCAACCATTGAATGCTTCCCTCTTTAACCTCATTAACTGTAATCTTTGCGGTTCCTAATTTTCCTTTTAAACTACTCTCCAAGCTTTTCTGAGCAGCTTTTAAATGAGACACCACCTTTGATCCCAGCACAGCCAGCCCATGTGTCAGCTCCTCCAAACTCCCTCAGAGCTGACACAAAATACCCCCAGCCCTGGCACTGCTTAACCTCATAAAGAATTGGAGGAGAAGAAAAGAGATTATTCCATTGTTAATCTGGCACTTATCTACAAGCATAACATTACTGTTAATTATTTCCCTGACTCTGAGGGGAGCCCTGGCTGTAGGGAAATGACATGTGGATAAGGTTGGGTTCCTGCTCCTGATGGCACCAGAAATTGCTTAGAGATAAGAAGAGCAGAGGGCAAGACTTCACTTTTCCCAGGGCTCTGGGACAGCCACACACCAGCTCTGGCTGCCTGGGAGAGGGGTGAGTCCTCCCTCCAAGCCCTACGGCATCCTGCAGCTCTCCTGACAGCTGGATAACCACTGGAATCAGAGGCCACCACACTTAAAATAAACAAAGGGGCCTTTTCTCTGTGCCAACGGTTCATAAGGAACCAGCCTGACCCCAGGACAGCAGCTCCCAGGGGCTGGATAACAGGAGGACCACAGGGTGACCAGCAACAAAGGGGCCAGAACAATGGGAGACACCAACAGCCTCACAGGGCTTGGCAGCAAAACATCCCTATTGCACAGTGTTAAGGACACAGTTTCAAGCTGTGCCTGGGGAGGGTCAGGAGGATATCAGGAGGAATTTCTCCACAGAAAGGACTGTCAGGCATTGGAAGGGGTTGCCCAGGGAGGTGATGGAATCCCCATCCCTGGAGGTGCTCAGGGAATGACTGGACATGGCACTCAGTGCTCTGGTCTGGTTGACAAGGTGGGGTCACAGGTTGACAATGGGTCACAGGTTGGACTTGATGGTCTGAGAGGTCTTTTCCAACCTCTGTAATTCTGGGATTACCTGGAGCCCAGAGCAATCTATTAATAAATACTATTTACTTTGGTCATGTCCCGGACGTTATGCTGTAAAAAGGCAGGGGTGATGTTTATGGACAAACTTAATACATGTGACCAGAGCAACCTGCAAAGTTTGGGAAAAGCCTCATGAACAGTCGCAGGTCTCTGTCTGCAAAGGGGAGCAGAATCTCAGACTGGTTTGAGCTAGAAGAGACCTTAAAGCTCATCCTATTCCACCCCCTGCCATGGCAGGGACACCTTCCACTATCCCAGGTTGCTCCAAGCTCCAGCCAACCTGGCCTTGGACACTGCCAAGGATGGAGCAGCAACAGCTTCTCTGGGGAACCTGGGCCAAGGCTTCACCACACAGGGAAGAATTTTTTTCCACTATCCCATCTAACCTTGCCCTCTAGCAGTGGGAAGCCATTCCCCCCTGTCCTGCCTGTGACTCCAGGCCCTTGTCCCAAGTCCCTCTCCATGATGAGAAACTCTGCCTGTGATTCAGTAACCCTGCACCTGAGCTTGCATTTAATCCTTTTATTACTACAATTACAAACTTTGACTTGCAATCAATATGGCTGTGTAGGTCTACAAAGTGCAGAACAGTGACAGGATTCAGACACTGCCAGCTTGGCATGGAGTGGGCCGGGCTAGGCTTATGGAAATGGAGAGGGAGAGGGGCAGGGCCATAGGGTGTGTGAGGGGAGCCTGGGGTGGGACAAGGAATGAGGGAGGACTTGGGGACTGACGGGAGGTTGAGGACGAATTAAGGGTGAGAGAAGGCTGAGGATGAGGGAGACAACTGAGAAAGAATTAAGGGTGAGAAAAGGCTGAGTGGGGCATGGGGGAGGCTGACAGTGAGGTGGGCTGTAAATGAAAGAAGGCTGAGATGGGAGGCTGAAGATGGTAGCGCTGAGAATGGGGGGGGCTTTGGATGGGAGGAGGGACTGAGGATGGGGGAACTGAGATGGTGGCTGAGGATGAAGGGGGGACTGAGGACTGGAGGGGCTGTACATCGAGGGGAGACATAAGGTGAGCTGAGAATGAGGGGGGATTGAGGACGGATGATATGAGAACGACGAAAGGACTGAGAATGAGGAGGGGAGCGGAGGGCGGGGGGAGCCAGAAAATGAGGAAGGGACGAAGAATGGGAGGAGCTGAGGATAAGGGGAAATTGAGGATAGGGAGGCCGATGATGGGGGACTGAGGCCAAGGGGGGCTGAGAATGAGGAGGCACTAAGGATAAGGGAAGGCTGGAAGGGAAGCTGAGGATGAGGGACCGACGTAAGGTTAGGAATAAGGGCGTGCCGAAGGACCGAACGTGGGACCGCCAGTGCAGCGCCCGCCGCCCCCGGAGGCGCATGAGCGGCGCAGGTCGCAGGGCCCCGCCGGCTCCTCGCCGCTCCGGGAGGCCGCGCGGGGCTCGGTAGCAGCGGGGTTTGGCTGCCCAGGTCCCGAGCGGGCCCCGCGACACGGCTTCACCGCCTCCCTCAGGGGGCCCCACCAAGGTCAACCCCGCCCCCCCGACGGGGAGCGGCCCCGGGGCGCGCCCGCACCGCTCCCCCGCCCCTTCCCGGCGCTCGCAGATCCCGATCCCGATCCCGTTCCCGTTCCCGATCTCGATCTCGATCCCGTTCCCGCCCCGCTCCGCTCCGCTCACCAGGGCTCGCGAGCGTACTCCTCCATCTTGCCCGGCCCCACCACCTCCCCCCGCGCGATTGGCTGCGGCGGCCCCTCGCCGGCCAATGGCAGCGGAGGGCGGGACGAGGCGCGGAGTAGGATCGTATCTGCGCGTGCGCCATGCTCTGGCCCCGCCCCCGGCGCTGATTGACAGCCGCGGTGATGGTGGGGGTGTCGCCGAGCTGTGAGGGGAGAAATCCCAGAGCTAGGGAGCCGTTGGGTGGGACGGACCTTAAATCTTATCCAGTGCCACGCTCCGCTATGGACGAGGACACTTTCCACTCTTCCAGGGCGCTCCAAGCTCCGGCCAACCTGACCTTGGACATTTCCAGGCATGGGGCAGCCACAGCTTCTCTGGGCAACCTAGGCCAGGGTCTCGCCATCCTCACAGGGAGAGGAATTCCATCCCAATACCCCATCTAACCCTTTGTCAGTGGGAAGCTCTTTGTCCTGTCACTCCAGGCCTTTGTCCAAAGTCCCTCTCCAGCTCTTTTAGGAACAGTACCTGTGCAAGTTGCTCCAAGGACAAACCACTCTGCTCCAAATTATTCATGGAATCATGGAGTGGTTTGGGTTGAAGGGACCTTAAATTTCATCCCTTTCCAACCCCTGCCATGGGCAGGGACACTTCCACTAGACCAGGTTGCTCCAAGCCTGTCCAGCCTGGCCTAGAACATCAGGATCCAAGCCCACGCCATTCCTGATGCTGCTGTATGAGCTGGGCTGACCTCATATGTCCCAGGGCATGCTCCTGTCCCAGCTGGGAGCTGGGACTTGATGTCCCTATGACCAGGTCAGTTCCCTGGGCAGGCAGAGCTGGAATCCAGAGAACAGTGTCTATGCTGGCAGGAAATTCCGGGGCAGCTTGCAAAGCTCTCGCACAAGATGAGGGTGTTCCCTCTTGTTCCATCACTTGTTCTCCGGAACCAGAGCTCTACCCCCACCCAGCTTCACCCTCCTGTCAGGGAGCTGTGGAGAGTGAGAAGGTCTCCCCTCAGCCTCCTTTTCTGCCCTGGAGTCTTGTCCCACCCAGTGATTTGCAGCCACTCTTAAATTGTAAATTACTTATTCTTTTCTACTTCTAATTTAACAGTACATGCTCTGCTTTCCTGTAAGGGCAGCAAATTATTTGGTAGCAAAAACTGAATGCAAAACAGGTTGTTCTCCAATGACTTAATTTTTTAATAAATAATGGGCTTAAGCATCATGAAGGAGCTAGAATGCTCCACCTGTTGTGTTGGGTGTTGATGCTTTAAAAGACTCTTAGGGTTTCAGGCACAGGTGTGTTTGGCCTCATTTAAGGTGGGGGAGTGGACATCATGCAATTTTGGAGATTCCTTGAAGGTGGTATTGTGGCTTCTGCTTTGGCTAAGAAGGGGAGATGGGAAAAGTAGGAAATAGTGGCCTCTCTCCGCCACTGGAGCAACTCTCCTCGCTCCTGTGTCCTCTGGCACTGCTGTGACTTCATACCCCTGTGCAGGGCAGTGGTGAGGCAACACCTCCAATCTTGGGGTCAGTTCTGGGCCCCTCAGTTCGGGAAGGACATTGAGGGGCTGGAGCATGTTCAGGGAAGGGAAGGGAGCTGGGGAGGGGGCTCCAGCACCAGGAGCAGCTGAGGGAGCTGGGGGGCTCAGCCTGGAGAAAAGGAGGTTCAGGGTCCTCCCTGACAACTGTGCAGGGCCCTGCTCTGCACAAGTCCCTGACACGAGGATATAGCTGGGGCGGAGTGGGGAGGGAGGGAGGTGTCAGGCGTCAGGCTCTGCTGGCACCAAACAAGGGACAGGTCAAGAGGAAACGGCCTTAAGCTGGACCAGGGGAGGTTCACTTTGGATACTGGGGAAAATTTCTTCCTGGAAAGGTTGGTCAGGCACTGGCACAGCTGCCCAGGACAGTGGGGTAATCACCATCCCTGGAGGGATTTAAAAAATGTATGGATGTAGCACTTGGGGACATGGGCTAGTGGTGGTCTTGGGGGAACTTACAGGGCTTTTCCAAACTCAACAATTCCATTATTTTGTGACTGATCCGACCCTTCTCGGGGTGGCAATTCTTTGCTGTAGCCCTTATCCTTTCTCCTAATGAGTGGTAGGTTAATTAAATCAGGCGGAATGGTCATTCTGGTCCCACCTTTCACAAGCTGTGGGAGAGCTGGTGAAACATGGTGAGTCCATGAGGTGCAGGAGCTTCAGTGTCACCCAGGGGACCTGGTGGCACCCTCGGGCAGGCTCGGGGAAGATATCCAAGGGCTTTCTGGGATTTCTGAGTTTCCCCACAGCCAGGATTTGGTTAGTTTCCCAAAATATATAGCCTTCTCCACTCCTGCTGTCGTGTAAGCATGTGTCTGGAGAGGAGAGGTTTTGGATAAAGATGCATTGGGTTTGAGAGAGAAGCGATTTCTCTCACTGGCCACAAGCCACCCACCGCCTGTTGTGGCCAGGCAGGGAAGTGTCACTTCAGCGAACAGCTTAGAAACTGATAAAAAGATCCATTTTTAACCTCTCCTCCTGCAGGCTCAGAAGGAAAGAGAAAGAAAACGGGCTAGAAAACGCCATCCAAAGTTCAGCTGTCCTTTATCAGCTAATAGGGAAGAATAAAGGCAGATGGCTGGTCCCAGGTGGCGATGAGACAGGTAGGGGCACGGAAAGCTTTTTCAGCTCTGCCAGAGTTTGTAAATATGCCTGGAAAAATGCTTAATCTGATTCTGTCTCTGTCCCTCCTCTCTAATGGCTTGTTGTGGTGCTTCAAAGACAGTGGTTTGGAAATACTCATTAGTGCCCTCGAGGTGTTGTTTGCTATGGAGATGGGATCCCGATAAATCCAGGACTGATGGATTC
Source organism: Promerops cafer (assembly GCA_013398275.1). Classification (NCBI taxonomy): domain Eukaryota; kingdom Metazoa; phylum Chordata; class Aves; order Passeriformes; family Nectariniidae; genus Promerops; species Promerops cafer. The sequence goes on along the minus strand of VZSE01002025.1, from coordinate 62,334 downwards.
AGAGCTGCCAAGAGCTCCTGTGTGCCAGGCCACATCGCATCCCACAGCTCTGAGCCACACAGGGCCTGGACCATCTCTCTGATGAGGATAGACTGCAGGAGCTGGGCCTGGTTAGTCCAGAGAACACTGAGAGGAGATCCCATCAATTCAGACAAATATCTCCAAGGCGTGTCAGAGGATAGTGCCAGACTCTTTTCAGTGGTGCCCAGTGACAGGATGAGAAGCAATGGCCATAAACTAAACCCCGAGAAGTTCCACCTCAACACGAGAAAGAACTTTGTTGTATGGAGGAGGGCAGAGCACTGGAACAGCTGCCCAGGGAGGGTGTGAAGTCTCCTTCTCTGCAGATACTCCAAACCCACCTGTGTCACCAGGTGACCCTGCCTGGACAAGGGGGTCAGAATGGATGATCTCCAGAGGTCCCTTCCAACCCCAACAATTCTGGGTTTCTGGGATTCTGTACTTCACTATTCCCCACTGTGGTGGCTAGAACCAGCTCCAGAGCATGGCCCAAGGGTCCCCAAACACATCCCCAGTTCCAGTTGTTGAAGAACCAGTCAGTTCATATCCAGAGCTCCTCTTATTCTGGGGTGAAAACACAAAATTTCTTTCTACTGTTTTCTTTCTACAGCCCCAAGAACGCTGTGGACTATGGTCTAACAGAACTGTGCCAGCATCCCAGTTAAAAAGGACTGTGTGACAGCCAAGATAAATCACAATGAGACCATCCACTCTGAACCATGACAAGTTTGATGTGTCCCCTGCTTCTCTCCCAGATTTTCTGCTAATGTGGGAATATTTCCCTACAAAATTATTCTCTGTGCCACCTCTGCCCAGCTCTGCAGTGCAGGGGAGGAGTGAGCAGCAGTTGTGGACTCCTGGATCAGGAAAGGATGGGTGATACTTCAGGAGAAACTTGGGAGTCTCCCAGGCCACATTCACAGCTTCTTAGGGAATTTGGTGTGTGGTACTTCTCATCACAAGGATCAAGGTTCAGGAATGACAAAATAAAGATTTTATCAAGGTGTTGATAGTGATTATATTTTGTTGAAAACCAATTTACAACATGGGAAAGTTTGCAGCGATTTACTACGAAGGAAAGGCAGACAGTGAAAATTCCAGATTTCCCTTTTAAGTAGTAGGATTCTTTCTCTGGCTTAGCACTGCAGGTTGTCCCTGGGGCTGTCTACATGTCCTGTCCCCGGAGCCAGGGTGGCACACCTGGGAATGCTTGGATTGTTCCAAGAAGAGGCAGACACAAAGATGTGATTCCTCGCTACCTTTTAGTTGTGTGCTTTCCACTTGGGAAATGAGCTTCCAGTTTGTTGCTCACCTCTTATAAGCACTTGATGACTGAGCACAATACCGTAGAAATACTGGAGGGTTGGACATTTATAGAATAGCATAATGGACTTGCATATGTTGAAAAAGCCTTCTAAGATCATCAAGGCCAACTACTGCCCCAGAGCTACCACTAACCCAGTAAATTCCTCAAGGGATGGAGACTCCACCACTGTCCTCAGCAGCTGTGCCAGGACTGAGCAATCCTTTCAGGGAAGAAATTTTCCCAATATCCAATCTAAACCTCTGGTGCAACTTGAGGCCATTTCCTTTTGTCCTGTCTCTTGTTCCCTGGTAGAAGAGCCTGACACCCACCTAGGTCCACCCTCCTGCCAGTTAATTTCTTCCACCCCCAGACTCTGTAACTCAAATTTCTCTTCCAAAACACACAGTGTTAAATCATTTCCAGCCTTATATCCTGAAAAGTGACTAGACAGGACCTTAGAGAGATTCAGGGCTGTATTAAGGTGGAACAAACAAGACACTCATTTGGCTTCTTCAGGCAAAGATGGCACCAAATGGACACCAAAGACTAAATTCACTGTGGTTTCTGTTGCACTCGGCATTATCACAGCTGTGGCAGTGTTGGGGAAGGAGAGTTAAGGAAGATGAAGAGGAACTTTTCATCTGGAAGTGGAGGGACAGGACAAGGAGGAATGGCTTCCCACTGCCAGAGGGCAGGATTAGATGGGATATTGGGAGAAAACTGTTCCCTGCGAGGGTGGTGAGGCCCTGGCACAGGTTGCCCAGAGAAGTTGTGGCTGCCCCTGGATCCCTGGAAGTGTCCAAGGTCAGGCTGGATGGGGCTTGGAGCGACCTGGGATAGTGGAAGGTGTCCCTGCCCATGGCAGGGGGTGGAACATGGTGAGCTTTAAGGTCCCCTCCAACCCGAAGCATTCCATGATTCTGTGGCCAGCTAGGGAAGAGAATGGCTGTGTCTCTCCTAGTGCAAGTGAACACCAAGACCAGGGTTGCAGGATCAGGGAAACAGAAGTGAGGGGGATGGAATCCACCATGGCAATGTTTAAATTTGTACACTTGGAAACTAAACCCAGCAGTTTCTTCTACAATGTGGAAAAAATCTCAGCCGTGCTGGTGAATCATAGGAAGGATATGAGCAGGACCTGGGCACTGCAGCGCTGGAGATAAAGGAAATTCTGGAATGCACCAAGAATGTACATTTCCTGTCAGGATGCAGAATGTCCAGTTCGTTACACATGGCACTAGGAGACTCACCTGGAGTACCCAGTGCCTGTGTGCAGGGTGGGATCTGGCCAGGAAGACAGGCAGAGGAGATGATTAGGCTGAGGAAAATCCTAGGGGAGCTTGTTTTGTAAAAAAACACCAAAGGGCTCCTTGCTTGGATAAGCAGAGAGAGGGCTGGGAGCAGGCAGTAAATATTAGGAGGATGATAAAGGTTGAAGAAAACCAGGATGAAGCTGGCAGGATAACAAATGGGTACAAAATGCTGGACATGGGGTAAAGCTGCCTGTAAACTTGGAGAGAAAAGCCTGTCTCCTGTCCCTGTGGGAGAACTCCCACGTGCCAGTTAAGCTTCTGTATGGATTAGGGAAATGGAAAGTTGGTGCTGCCCAGGATTAGGGCACTGCCTGGACCAGGAGCAGAGGAGACTCAGGAATTCCGTCTGTGCAGAAGGAGGGATGTTTTTGGGGCTTGGCGAGGGGAAGTGGGAGTGTGTGAGGAAGAGCAGCTGCAGGAACAGCCCCTCAGAGTCTGAGGGTCGGTAGGAGCTCTGACAATCCCCGGGGGATCAGGTCTGCAGAGCCGGGAGCTCTCGCTACCTGCTGCCCCTATCCCTCCGATGGAACCAGTCTGCCTCAACACCTCCACCTCCAGCTGTTTCCCGAGGGGCTGAGCGCGTCGGCTAACCGCACCGATCCCAGACTGCAGCGGGATAAAGAGGAAAACTTTCTCTGAAGTCGGTGCTTCCTTGCCGATTTTAGCCAAGAGCTGTCACTGTCGCAGCAAAGACTCCCCCTGTCCCTTCGCAGCTACGCTGCCCACTTTAGTAGCCCCCCAGCCCCCATGGCACAGGCTGGGGCTGCCTCCTCCACCTCCCATCCCCGGCCTGCCGGCTGGTGCATTTTTCTCTGTTTTCTCACTAGGTTGGCCCATTGCCTTTAAAAGGCGAAATGCTCCGGACTAAATTTGGTCATGTAGCTCTGCCTGGTTCCCTGGAATGTCCTCGGGTTTCAGGCTCCCCTGATAGCACCATTCCCCGCCTCCCGCCGGGCTCCATTGGCTTCCCAGCACCCGAACCGCCACTGGATCCTGTTATTGGCCAACTCTTGGGCCGAGGGATGTCCCCTCTGGATAACCACCGTATCCCATGCTGGAGAGCTGCTGAGATTTAACACTTCAGCACCTGCTGCCACTCGGGAAGCAGCCTTGGAGCTTCAGCTTCTTTTTTTTCTCCTGCTTTGGGTACCATACAACCGCCACCGTGTCTCGCCAGCGAGCCAAGATGTCCAAAGTGGCCAAATACCGGCGACAAGTTAGTGAAGATCCAGATATAGACAATTTATTGTCTACTTTGTCTCCAGAGGAGATGGAGGAGCTGGAAAAGGAGCTGGATGTGGTGGATGCAGACGGGAGCATCCCTGTGGAGCGCAGTCAGACAAACCAATCAGAAAACTCCCCATCTGGCCCACAAAACTGTGACACGGCGCTCAACCACCACGACAAGGACACCAGGAGGCTCCTGCAGCGGGAGCACTCGATAGACGTAAGTCACGTCCCCCACTGCTGCTGCGGGAAAGGTGGGAACACACCTCAACCCTCCCCTCCCCCGGGCTGAGTGAGGGACGAGATGGAAAACACAAAACCCGAGAAAGGCGTGCACTTGCTGAGGAGGAATAGCTGTCCCAGAGAGACCAGGGAGCTGGTCCTGGCACTCCGGGAGGGAACAGAGTGTCCCATAAAATCCCGGTGTTACTAGCAAAGCCAAAACCTGTGCTGGTGCCAGGGATTTCTCCCTGCCCCTTCTCTAGCATCCCTGGGCAGGGCTGGGAGCAGAGCTGGGATTCCCAGGAGGCTGCTGGAGGGGCCGGTGCAGTGACAGCGATCCCACGGGCTGCGTTTTTTATTTTCTTTTTTTTTCCCCCCTCCTTTGGAGATCACTGGACTCGATCCTTTCAGTTCTTCTTATGCAAAAGATTAAACAGTCTCTGGTTCTTGTGGAATAAAAATGTTTCCTGCTTTGTGGAAATCACGTCGAGAAGCAGGTTTTAACCCATGCCGTTTGGTTTGCGTTTATTGTTCACTTAAAATTCCTTCTTTTACTTTGATCTGGGTACATTTATCTCCCTCTGCACCTGGCAAATCCTTTAAGAGTTTGCTTGGAGCTCAAGAGCTTCATGTCAGTCCTTCTCTTTTTGTGTTGTGCCTTAGTGGGAGCCAGTCCTACTTCTCTGTAACATTTATTAACTTCAGCACTAAGAATATTTGGTATGTGCTTTGTGCTTGTAAGCCTGGGAAGTATCTGGTTTCCTTAGTTTTTTACAGCAGGCTGAGCCAGAAAATGAAAGACAGCGACTCTTCAGCAGTTGATCCATGTGGTCATGGGCTGGTCTCATGTCACAGGCAGGATTCACATCTGCTGTGCCGGGGCAGGGCTGGAGAGTGTTGGCAGCACAAGCAGAGCCAAGTATTATGTGGCCACCCCTCTGCTCTGGCTCTGATTCCAGATCTATTCCAGGTTACCCAGCTGTACCCTGGGTCTTCCAGCTGGGTAATCAATCTGTAACTACCCCAGAGGACTTGGAAATTTCTCATTCTGGATATTTATGGAGTTTATATGGGAGGGTCCTCTCCTGACTGTGGCCTAAGCACCCTTATTCCCTTCTAAATATTGGGAGGACTGGGAATGAAAATTGCACCTGTAGGAAAAATAACTGAAGGTTGATTTTGGAGAGCTGAGCAAGGGGTTAAATTGTTCCTTCCCACCCCTGTCCTGGGCGGCCTGGGAGCTCGCTCTGGCTCTGAGGATAAGGAAGAGCTTTCACCTTCTGTATGGGGTGCTTGGCATGGGCTGGGAGACAGTGAGTGCCGTGCCCCTCACCACAAGGGCTCTGCCACAAGGGCTCTGCCTGATTTCCTCACCAGTGGAAAATTTCCCTGTGGTGGGGAAGTGCAGGTGCTGCAGGACAAACCTGCCTGGGGAGGGAAATGCTTTTATGTAGGACCAGTCATCCCAGTGACCACTGTTTTGCAGGTGATTCCAAGAGGTGACACTGAAAAATCTGCTTTTTCAGGTGGGGGAACATTTGGGTTTGACATCACTTGTGTTGCTGTTTCAGTATTAACTGTTGGAACATGAGGGGTTGATTGGGAATTGGTATAGGGAAGTGTCCATGACCAGGAGGAAGGAAGGAAATTTGTGAGTTTTGTTAAAAGGAGACCTGGGAAATTGCTTGGTTAAAAATAATGTTGTTTGGAAATGCCTGAGTGCAGTGGGAGAGGACTTGGGATGTGGAAAGGGATGGCCCAGGGAGGAGAGACACCTGGGAGAGAGGGTGTAGGGCTCTGGCTGGAGGGGAGGGCAGCACAGGGGTTTTGGAAAAGCTCCTACCGCTCTCTGAGTTCAGGAGCTTCAGACCATGGAAGACAAAACAAATTGGCGACAGGTCAAGTTTGTCAGTGAAAGTGGCCCAGTTTGATTGTATTGCAGTAACTGGATAGGGCAGGACTGACTTTCTTCTTCTATTTCAATCCCTGGAGGCCAAGCAAAAAAGTATATCCTACACCCCTTCCTCCCTGCCATTGTTAGGATCTGGGATTAGCACCTAGAAAATGCCAGCTTGCAGTGCTGGTACATCAGATCATGCTGGTGGTGGAGTAGGGCTGTGCTCTGCCATGGGGCCTGCAGATGGGGTGGGGTGGGATGGGATGGGATGGGATCATTAGACCACAGGAACAGTCGCAAAAAACAGTGCAGGAAGCACTGTTGGTGGTCCCCTCTGATCAAGGAAGCCCCAGGGCTATGTTTTGCTGCAGGACAGAATGAGAACATGGAGCCATCCAGAGCACCCCAGGCAGGTGCTGAACTCTCTCCCAGCTGCTCAGAGCTCTGAGGTCTCCGATGACAAATCCCTCTCATGTGTCAGCAGATTTCATGTTGTGCCAGCCAGCACAGGCATGGAGGCTGCACTCCCACGGGGTTGGCATTCCCCCAGGGTGTGCAGGCACCACCCCATACATGTCCATCCCAGCCCCTCTCCATCAACAGCTCCCGGTATTCTGAAACAAATCCAGAGGAGGTCACAGAGGTGCTCTGAGGGCTGGACCGCCTCTGATCTGGAGACAGACTGGGAGAGCTGGAAGTGTCCAGCCTGGAGAAGAGAAGGCTCCAAGTAGACCTCCTGAAGAGACATCACAGACATGGGATAACATCTTCCAGATGTTCACAGGTAATTCCCACTGGAATTACCTCCCATTTCTTCTCTGACCTTGTGCCTGTGCTTCCTTCCACACCCCCTCCACCCACTGCCCCTCTCACACATCTGCTTCTGGCTTGCAAAGGTTTCTCTTGATGCCTTAAATTAGGAATGTCAGGCACTGTGTCTGTGATGTCTCTTCAGTAGGGAGGGACAGGAGGGCAGATTCTTGTCCTTGAACTATAGAGAGTTTGTCTGTCCATAGTTTATGAAATCATGGAATGGTTTGGGTGGAAAGGGACATTAAAGATCATCCAGTTCCACCCCTTGCCATGGGCAGGGACACCTTCCACTATCCCAGGTTGCTCCAAGCCCTGTCCAGCCTGGCCTTGGACACTCCCAGGGATGGGGCAGCAACAGCTTCTCTGGACAACCTGGCCAGGGCCTCCCCACTCTCACAGGAAAGAATTTCTTCCCAAATTCCATTTACCCCTGCCCTCTGCCAGTGGAAAACCATTACCCCTTGTCCTTCCTGTCAGTCCACGCCCTTGTCCTAAGTCCCTCTCCAGCTCTCTTGGAGCCCCTTTAGGCACTGGAACGGGCTCTAAGGTCTCCTCAGAGCCTTCTGTTCTCCAGGTGAACACCCTCAGCTCTCCCAGCCTGGCTCCAGATCAGACAGAGAGACAGAGAGAGAATCTCTGTGGCCTCCTCTGGACTCGCTTCAGAAGTTCCATGTCCTTCTTATGTCCTCCCTGCTGTTTTTCCATGCCTCCTGATGAGAATCTCTGTTGTGGGACATTGTGTGTTAGCTGGGATGTGCAGGAATTCATCCAAAGTGCAAAATAAGGTATTTTGAAGAAAAAGGTTGAGTTTCTGCCGATATCACTGTTCTTGCAGTCCTTGCCCTGTTCTTGGACTGGCTCCAGGCACCTCCATTTCCACCTAAATATTGGGAGAAGTAGGTATATTTAGAAATATTGTTAACTACATAATAACACTTCTTCTTAGTGATGAAAAGGGCAAACTTGGGTAACTAGGAAGCAGATTATAAACAGCCCAAAATTGACGTGAGCTTTTCCCCAACCTTTCCACACTGGGCAGCCAAATTCCCATCTTGGTGATGCAGTAATAAATTAATCTTAATTTTGTCTTGCTAATGAGTGGAAGTATAACCCAGGTCAAGTGTGGGGCTTGGGCCAGTGCCCCTCTCTGGGTGTACTCAACAAGGTCAGTGTGTCACAGGAGCTGGAATTAAATGAATGCTCATGAGTAGATAAACAAAGAGATGATTTCTATTAGCTCATGTCTCTTTACAGTCACAGGCAAAGATGTAACGAGAAAAATTCCGGTTAGAAACATGCTGTGAAGTTGGTGCTGTGGTATTAAACTGCCAGAGGGCAGGGTTAGTTGGGATATTGGGAAGACATTCTTGCTTGTGAGGGAGGTGAGGCCCTGGCACAGGGTACCCAGAGAAGCTGTGGCTGTTCCATCCCTGGAAGTGTCCAAGGCCAGGTTGGACAGGGCTTGGAGCAACCTGGGATAGTGGAAGGTGTCCCTTGCCATGGCAGGGGGTGGAACTGGGTGATTTTAATGTCCCTTTCCACCCAAACTAGTCTAGGATTCCATGAGTTACCTGGGGCACAAGTGACTTGCTGTCACTTGAAATCCTTGCATCATGCCTGGGATTTCTGTCCAGAAGAGGAAAAGCTGCATGTGTCAGGGCACAGGGGCTCTGTGCAGCTGTCCCTGCGGTATGGGTTTCTCTGAGAGCTGAGCTGTGTGAGGAGATGGGGTTTGTGGGAGCTGGTCCAGTTCCTCTATTGCTTGTGACATCTATAAAAACCATGTGTCTATGCAGAAAGCAGTTATACCCTCCATGAGAACACCCCATCCATGGGGTCTCTTCCATGATGGTCTTTAAAGGAATGCTCTTTGAAGTCCCTTCCAAGCATAACCATTCTATAATTCCATGATCTTTCCCACTGGCATTTGTTCAGCCCTAAACATTCTCAGGGAACCTCTGCCAGATGGGACCTAGATGAGAAGAGCTATCCCATGGAAAGGATCTCCATGTGAACCACACATGCCATGGACTGGTGCTTTGGTGGACGAGTCCTCCTTAGCAGTTGCCAAGTCCACAACAGGAGGTTTTACTTTCCAAAGCATTCCACAAAATCCACCTGCAGCTGTTCTTGGCTTTTCTTGGATTCTCACCTGGCCTCACCACAGCGCCCTGGTGGCTCCCTAAACACCAAGTACCTGATGGCAGAGGCAGCCCCTCCTTGTGCTTTCCCTTCTCTAGCATCACCATCTTCCCTGGGAATGGATGGAGCCTCCTTCCCTCAGCTCACAGAAACATGGAATATCCTGAGTTGGAAGGGACCCAGAAGGATCACTGAGTCCAGCTCCTAGCCCTGCATAGGACAACCCCAAAATCCCACCCACCATGTGCCTCAGAGAGTTGTCCAAATGCTCTTTGAAGCTCACCTGTAAGGGGAGGACACCTGGATGTCCCGATCCCATCAGAGTTCCCAGTCCTGCCTCCCAAAAGGGCTTGTTTTGATTTGATTTCATGCAGCTACAAACACAGATGGCTGGGAAGTGCAGGGAAATTGCATGAGGGAGCATTATCCTGCTTATAGAGGGCATTCCAGGGCCACAAACCCAATTTTTTATGAAGATATTCATGTCATGGGTGTCTCTTTCCATGGAAGCCCAGGGGCCAGCTTCCTGGAGGGGAACACTCTGAACAGGAGATGCTGGATGTCAGGGCAGTTTTGCACAGCCAGAGCCAGATGTGCACAGCCAGAGCCAGATGTGCACAGTGCAGATGGTCCCTGTATTTCTGTCTCATGAAGGCTGAACCCCCTTCCCACAGGAGAAGCTGAGGTGGTTCAGTTATCTTCCAGCACCTTTTCGCTTCCTCTCGGATATCCCACTCCCCAAGTGCATTCCTCTGCAGGCAAGACCTCCTCCTGTTCCAGGTTCAGGCATCCTTATCCCTGCAGGCTCCTGGGAATGTCTCCATGTCCCCAGGCTCTCCTCATGGAGGCTGGACAGGCTCCTCATGGCCTGGTCTGGATGCAGAGGGAAAAGAAGGGAGCTCGGAGGGTTTATTTAATCAAAATTCTGCGTATCTGAAGGATGCTGGTGCCAGAGGACAGCAGGTCTTATTGCCATGGAGAAAGATTTGTTTTTACAAGACCTTGGGAAGGTCTTGTAAAAAGCCCTGCCTTCCTTTCTAACTCTCTCAGGCTTGGAACTTGCTGCTGGGTGATTTTTAATACACTCACTTGATTTCCCTCCATGGAAAGTGGAGATCCTCAGCAGTGAGCCCTTCTTTAACACCACAGGCAAGCAAGCCAGGATTTAAATTTCTTATTAATGCTCAAAGCTTGTAATCTTTTCATGAAAATATCTGGAGGAAAAACAAGCTCCTTATTTAACTCACTGGTTCAGACTCAAGGGAATTTGCAAACAAGGGTATAGCAGGGTTTATGTAATTCCTTGAGCATCTTCCCAATTTGTCCCTAACACATGTGTACTGAAACTCTGCTCTTCTGTTTATCAGCCAGTTCTGTTGACTGCCAAGACTGTTCCTCCTCCCTTCCAAGAGTCTTCATTAATTCCCAGCTCTTGCCTTTCTTTTAGCCATGTCCTGACCTGGTCTCTTTTCCCTCATCAGAGAATCTTTATTAATGGAAAAGACCACTAAGATCCTCAAGTTCAAAGAATCCCAGGATCCCAGACTGGTTTGGGTGGAAAGGGACCTTAAAGATCATCCAGTTCCACCCCCTGCCATGGGAAGGGACACCTTCCACTATCTCAGGTTGCTCCATGCCCCATCCAGTCTGGCCTTGGACACTTCCAGGGATGGAACAGCCACAGCTGCTCTGAGCACCCTGTGCCAGGGCCTCATCACTCTCACAGGAGAGAATGGACCAGAATATATTGTTCTGAACAGCTTCTGGCCTCCAAAAGAGGTGAAAGGTGTGGGTGACACTGAGACATCCATCCAGAGGCTTCTCCAGTGGCTTCCAGCCCATGGAATGGGCAGTGGGCAAAGCTGTGGGTACTTCACTAGCACACAGAGGGGAATAGAGCTGGCAGCTTCCTGGGCTTTGCGTTCCTCCATGGGTGATAGCCAGGGATACCCAAACTAGTCACACATTTGGAAAGAAACCAAAGGTATTGAGCCATTCCTATTTGGTCCTTAAAGGAGGCCACAGATGGTCCCTCCAGCTGCACAAGTCACTCTCCAACTCCCTGACAGGAGGGAGCAGCCAGGTGGGGGTCAGGCTATGCTCCAGGGAGCAAGGGACAGGACAAGAGGACTCAGCCTCAAGATGCACCAGGGGAGGTTCAGGTTGGACATCACGAGGAATTTATCCATGGAAAGGGTGGTCATATATTGGACAGGACTGCCCAGGGCAGTGGTGAAGTCCCCTTTCCTGGAGGTGTCCAAGGAATGCCTGGATGTGGCACTCAGCACTCTGGGCTGGGTTACAAGGTGCAGGGATCAGTCACAGATTGGACTAGATTATCTCAGAGGCCTTTTCCAACCAAACTGATTCTGTAATTCTGTGGAGATCCCTTTCATTGCTCAGAAGTGAAAACTGTTGTCTGTGCTCTGGTGTTTCGTTCCGAGTTTCTGAAAAAGTCCCAACCCTGTCACAAGGGGGATGAGCAGCAGCAGCAGGAGCTGTTACCTGCAGCAGATGATAAAACGACCCTCCAAGGTGAACATAGAAGCAAGAACAATCCCATGACAGCTCCCAGAAGGATCTGCATTGTGGAGAGCAGCTGAAAAATGTGAAGCGAGAACACAGGCATCTTTGAGCTGCATTCCTAAAAAAATAGTGTGAGAAAGACCTTCACAGCTGGATCACTGTTTTTGTGATGCCCTTGCAGGGAGAAGCTTTGCTTTCCTTGTTTTCCTTTTGTAACCAGGGCAAGTTGCAACACAAAGTGTTCCCAGTGATGCGGAGCTCATGCCAAAGGCACACACAAGTCTGGGAGGTCCATGGTCCATCTAAGGGCACAAGCAGGGAAAAAAACCATGGATTTCTAGTTGATTGGGGAAAAAAAGAGTAAAAATCCGAGTTCTATATTTACATAAAGCACAACAGGGATGCAGATAAATCCATGGAAGTGTTTGGAGTGTTTAGCTTATATAGGCTGAGCTGGTCAGGAGGTTTAATATGTGTTTATGTTGAGTTGATAAATAGACATGGAGGAGGAGAAGAGCTGGGTCCGTTATATGTCCCTCTCTTTTGCAGCACTATGACATCACTTGTGTGCTAAAACCACCTCAGTGACTCAGCTCCCAGCAGGACGCAGGGATTAACCGGTCATATTGCTCCATCTCACCCTTTGCTGTGTGGGAATCATGGCAGGATGGAGCAAGAGGATCCCAGTGTCAGGGCGCATATTTTGAAGTCAAGGTGTGGCTGGCAGGATAGCAGGGAACAGACACACCATGGAGAGTCAAGAGTCCTGCTCTGTCCTTTCCTCTGCCCAGAATGTGGAGCAAACAGAGATGAAAACAGAAAGGAATTGGAGCTGTGGAAACAAGAAGAGCCTGTCCCAGCCATGATGTGGCAGCAGGACCAGGGCAGTGCCCATCCCTTGTGCTGTCACTGCTGGCGTCACACTTTAAATCCCGGCAGTTTTGGGCTGCTCAGGACAAGAAAGCCATTGAGGAGCTGGAGCATGTCCAGAGAAGGGAACAGAGCTGAGGAAGAGTCTGGAGCCCCAGGAGTGGCTGAAGGAGGTGGGGGGGCTCAGCCTGGAGAAAAGGAGACCCAGGGGGGGACCTTCTGGCTCTGCACAACTCCCTGACAGGAGAGGGCACCGCCAGGTGGGAGTCAGGCTCTGCTCCCAGGGACCAAAGACAGGACAAGAGGAAACAGCCTCAAGCTGTGCCAGGGGAGGTTTAGGTTGGAAATTGGGGAAAAATTCCTGCATGGAAAGGATTGTAAAGCACTGGCATTGGCTGTCCAGGGCAGAGGTGGAGTCACCATCCCTGGAGGGATTTACGAGCTGTGTGGATGTGGCTCTTGTGGACATGGATTAGTGGTGAACATGGCAGTGCTGGGGGAATGGTTGGACTTGATGACCTTAGAGGGCTTTTCCAACCATAGTGATTCCATTATTCTGTAATTTCCTGAAACACAGCCAGAGAGGTGCCAGCCCAGGTCATAGAGGTGTCCTCTGCAGCCCCTTGACCATGTGTTGAGCAGCCCAGGGCTTACACACAGTATTTGGGTCAGGATTTATGCTGCATGCTGCTGAGGGCTCCAAGGGGTCCCTCCTCCTGACAGGGGCACCATGGCATATGTTGGACATGCCTGGCACGGGAATGAGCACCTGCACATCCATGGCAGCCTCTGCCAATGAGATGATTTGCCATTTGCTTCCTTACAGAGAATTCCCCAGTTCCCAAGAACCAGAGATGGTGACCCCTGGCATGCCCAGCTCTATGCCCACTAAATGCTCTGTCCTGGGATGCAGCTCCCATGTGGTGCCAGAGCCTGAGGAGCTGGTGCTCCCGTTTCCCACAAACTATTTAAGGGAATGACCAGCAAACCAATGACCAGCAAAATTGGTCTGATTTTCCAGGTAGGCACATGGAGCTTGGCTCATCTCACCTGTTTCAAAGACCTGGAATAATCTTCTGGTACCAGGTTCCCACTGCCAAGGGGTGTCTGTGATGATCCCATGGGCTGCTGGATGGGATCCATTGGATACTTGCACCAGCAAGGGGCCTGGAGATGTGTCCATGTGTTGCCAGGAGGCTGGGAGCAGTGTCCTGCTCCTTGAGCATCCAGCCGTTATGACACAGAGGATGGAGATAGGATTAAGACTCTCTAGGGCCGAATTGCAGTTCTCCTGTTCCTAAAAATCTGATGAATGCTTTTTGTGGGCTTCCCACAAAGTGCACTGGGCAGAAATCCAGCCCAGGGGTGTTTGTAGTGTTAATCACTGGCATTCCCTGCCCTTTTTAATCACTGATGAAGAGGAGACAACCGGGGAGAAGGTCTCATCTTGGGAATATCCAGTTCAGCCATGTCAGTGCCAGAAGAAGGACTTGGAATACAGCAAATAGAAGAGAAAAACCTGGACTTCTAAAACCTAATTTTGTTAGAGGAGAAAAAGTTTCCATTTGCAGAGTATCCAGTGGCTTTACAGCTTTCTGGAAAATGGCTGTGTGTCTCCGTGGAAGGGCTGGAGCTCTTCTGTTAAAGGAAACCAAGTTAAAACATTTATTGCCTTAATTCAGGGGAAAAAAAACAAAAACAAAAACAAAAACAAAAACAAAAAAACAAACAAACAAAAAAAAAAGAGGCAAAATCAGGGCCAGAAGCTGCCCAGTCTCTGGAGAATAACTCTGCATCTCAGAAAGGGGACTTTTAAAAACATTGGCCTGAGACATGCAAAGACACAGTGATATTTGGGGTCAGAGAGGTCTGGGCAGAAGGGAAGGAGAAAACTGAGTTCCTCGTTAAAATGACAGGATAATATGTGAGGTGGGATAGGGCAGGGAGTTGCTTACATCTCTCTGGGCTTTAGCACACAGAGCATGGCCAGGCGTCATTGTGTCCCAGTGCTGGAAGCTGAGGTCCTTTCAACTTTCCTTTGTGCCAAAAGAGTCCAAATGTACCAAGAGAAACTCTTTGCTGCCTGATCCTCTCAAGGAGCCCTGGGGATGTGAGCAGGGTCTCACACAGAGTTTTCCATGGTATTTGCTCTCAGCTGAGGAGCAGGAGGGTTGTCCAGGGTGTCCCAGAGTCAGCAGAAGCCTCGCAGTCCTGCTTCCTGTGCAGGTCTCTGGCAATCCAGGTTCAGCAGCTCCCAGGACTCAGCCAAGGACACAGCATTCTTTCCGGGAATGTCCTTGGCTCTGAATTGTCCCTAGGTTACTCAAAACTGGCCGAGGAATGGAGGAAAAGAGCTTGGGCAGCTTGTTGTGGTTTGGCTTGACTCTAGCAATCCTCTCCAGGAGCAGGTACCCAAATACCAGGAACATCAAACAACCTGCAACCCCCCTGCCTTTGCGGCCCAGCCACCTCAATGGCTTCTCCATGCAGTGGGACAGTCTCAGAGGACATGCCTGTCCCCGGGGAGCTCTCACAGGGCTCATGCTCAGCCTCCTCAGCCCCAGGGTCACACTGAGGGGTGGAGGGGTGCTGGTGCCTCACTCATGGGCTCTGGCTGGGATTTGGGATAGGTGGGTGGGACAGAGGGAACATGGGGTCCTCAGAGTCTGGCAGGTAGGCAGGTGTTTCCAGAGGGTGCTGCCCAAAGTTAGAGCTGTGGATTCAATCCTAGAGTCTTGTGGTGCCTCTGGAGACTTTATAGGGCTTGGCAGCAGCCCTATAAAGGGGTATAGGACAGACTGAAACCCCCCAGGCAGTGAAAGCAGATTGGCTTGTTAGTCATGGATCCATAATTATCCCTAAACCTGCTCCTTCAAGTAACTCAACCCAGTTTCCTTCCCTGACCAGTCTGGTCTGGGACCCCCACAGCTGACCAAGAGATTTTGGTGAATTGTCTGTCTGTCTCACAGAGATCTCACCTCATCCCTGGGCTTCCCCACTTCCCCATTTTTCCACCTCCAAAAGTCACTCAGGATCTGCATGGGACCAGTGGAATTGTGCTGGTGTTGTCTAAGCCATGCCATGCCAAGAGATGAACTGGAAAATGTCCCATAGGCTGCAGGAGGAATTTATTATCCCAGCAGAGCCTGGGAGAGAGGAACAACCCCTTGGCCTGGGAATTATGTCCAAGTCTGCAGCTCTGGAGGGATTGTGGTTGCTTTGCAAGGAGCATGGTTCTGGTGGGACAGTGTTTGTTGGTAGCCAAATCCACATGCCAGATAGCCAGCATGGCCCTGCCTGGGGAGCTGCTGGAAAAGGGGGAGGCAGTGGGTCCCCACAGAAGGATTGTGGTGGGTTCCGGTGCATGTGCAGAAACCACTATCAGCCACCTTGGAGCTGACCCTAGATTTCCCAGCAGTATGGATGATTGGGATGGACCTGATTCTGGCTCAGGCTTCCCCTGTCGTGCTCCTGAGGTTCTCGTATCATCACAGGATGATGTCCACACTCAGCTTCCAGAGGCCCCTAGAGCTGCAGGTGACATTAGAGACCGAGCCAGTGTCATGGCTGCAGGTTGAGCTGAGTTCACTGTTCCTGGAGCCACTTTCACAGGAACTGCAAGTGCGGGTTTGGCCTGAGATCTTTTGCTGACATGCCCCTTTCCTCATGGGGACCAGCATGACTCGTGTTCCCAGCAGTCACCCGCACAGAGGAGCCTCCTGGTCTCTTGAATAATGGAGTGGTCTGGGTGGGAAAGGACCTTAAAGATCATCTCATTCTGCCCCTGCCATGGCACACCTTCCACTATCCCAGGTTGCTCCAAGCCCCAGCCAACCTGGCCTTGGACACTTCCATGAATGGGACAACCACAGCTTCTCTGGGCAGCCTGGGCTAGGGCCTCACCACTTTCAGAGGGAAGGAGGAATTCCTTCCCAATATCCCACCTATCCCTGCCCTCCAGCAGTGGGAAGCCATTCTGCCTTGTCCGTTTCTCCAGGCCCTTGTCCCAAGTCCCTCTCCAGCTCTCCTGGAGCCTCTTTAGGCACTGGAAGGGGCTCTAAGGTCTCCTTGAAGCCTTCTCTTCTGCAGGCTGGACATCCCCAGGTCTCCCAGTCTGTCTCCAGATCAGAGGGGTTCCAGCCCTCAGAGCATCTCTGTGGCCTCCTCTGGACTCACTCCAGAAGCTCCATACCCTTCTGATCTTGGCGGTCTTCTGGCTTCCCCCTTTCAGCCAAGCCCTCCTTGAACCCCAGTGGGGTACTCCTCCCTGGAGCCAGCATGGAGCTGCTCATGCTCCCAAGATTCCATCCTCACATCTTGTTCTTTGGCTGAGCCAAGCACATCCTGCTGTGTTGGGACCATAAGTGACTCTTCCCAGGACATACCTCTGAAAATAACTGCAGGCTGGGGAAAGCTGGCCCCTTCCAAAGACTAAACTTCAGCAAATGTATTTCCATATGTCCCCTCTGCCAGGGACTGATGTACCAGCAGCTTCTGAGCCACCAAGTGCCCCTTCCCTCATCTTGGGTACAGGATTTGTGAATCTCTGGGTAACATCTCCCCTCCCCTCCCCTCCCCTCCCCTCCCCCTTGGAAATCTGCTCTGGGCACAGCAGAGCAACTGTGCCCACATTCCACCTGCTAAACAAACAGCCAGATCAATAACCACCATTAAACCCCAGCAATTTTCTACCCCAAAATGAGCTGTGGGGCTTTCGGGGCAGGAAGCGAGACCCTCACTCCACCTCCAGATTCACTCTCCCCATCCCTAGCTCTATCCCCAGCCCCATCCCTTGCTCAGTGTTGGAGCGAGTGCTTGGATTCCAGGCAAGAAGTTCCCAGTCTCCTTTGCCTTTTAAGGCAACATCTGAGTGGGTTTGAGGGTTACAAATGCTAACAAGCCATGGCAATGCTCATTTTTTCTATTTAGAGGAAATGGGAAGGCATTTCAGTTCATCAAAACACTGGTGATTAATCAACTGACTACCAGGTTGTTTTCATTAGGCTTATTTTTAAAGGTCTGACACGCTGTGTAAAAATAGTCCCTTAATAAATGTGCTTGTGGCAGAGGCAATGGCACAGAGGGGCTGCAGCAGCACTGGTTTCCAGGTACCCAAGGTAAATATGCCAGTGGGCAGAGAGGAGTGAGCAGGCAGGACTCAGGATGGCCATGAAGAGGGGACAGCTGGCCCTGGGCTGCAGGAGAAGCTATGCTGGTGGCCACAGGGACAGCCAGGGCTTCCAGAGCAGGGGAAAGGTGCTTTTCTCTCTCTGCTTCTCCACCTCTGTCACACAGCTCTGCCACCAAGCTCTACTTCCAGCTGCACTTCCAGCCTGGAGGTAAGGACTTTGGCGTTATCACCAGTGGCGGGCTGGTGACCACTGAAACCTGAGGCTGGCACCTGCAGCATGGGCTGAGCCAGTGGGACACATCCTGGGATGGTGGAAAGGCAGGAGGAGACAAGGACATGTTCCCTCCTGGGCACACATGTGGCCTCAGGCAGGGCCCGGAGCAGACCTGCTTTGGAGATGTTCCGAGGCTCCAGCAAGGGATGGAGATGGGCCACAGTGACCCTTGGTTTTAGAAACACAGATCTAGTTTCTTGCCTGAGCGTTTTTTCCTCCTGATTCCTCCCACTCTGCTGCCACTGGAGCTGGGCATTTGCCAAGGGCTCTCCCAAGGCAGCTCCGCAGGACATGAAACAGCTTGAACCCCTCTCACCCCCTGCGACCATCCAGCACTTCTTCCAGTAACCTGCAGCTCTTAGATGGGATCCTTCTGATGCATTCCAAATTTGCTGTAAGCAAGCACTACCCACAGTGGCAGAAACACCTGTGATGGTCACTGCATATCTGTTGCATTCCCTTGTTCCTGTGCCTGGGGCCACAGCTGGCTCCTTTTCACCCAGCTTCTTTTCCCTGACTTCTCCCAGCTCTCTTTCTCCTGATTCCTTTTCCCCCACCTCTTTTCTCACATCCCATTCTCTGGCTCCAGGTCTCTCCTCCCCTAAACCTGCCACACAACACAGCACGTGGACACATGGCCACACATCCATGGACGGCAGGTTTAACCAGATAACATGACATTCCCAGCATGTGCTGCAGCAGCTTTCCCAAGCAGGGATTTGCCATGGATTTCATTTTCCTCTAGTTTAATTTGCTTGGAGTAAACCATTGCCTTCTCCAAGCATGGGAGAGGTTGCTGGTCATTCTCACCAGGGTTTTTCTCCCTTTCTCCAAGATCTGCTCATCCCTGGCCAAAGCCTTTGCTCTTCTTGGTCTTGGATGTGCCCAAGGTGCGCAGGGGAGACTCAGAGCTCCCCGGTGTTAGGCTGGGTGAGCTTGGGCTGGGAAGGAGTAAGATTTTTGGAGCAGTTGGCATGGAGATGAGGCTGCTGGCTCTGACTGGAGGGTAACACCTCAGCCTGTGGTCACCAAAGGGTCGCAGAGCCCTGAAGAGGATAAATGTCCCTTCTCACAGGAACCTACAACCTGGGCACTCCCAAACACCTTGGAGAGGCCCTGTTGGGTACCAGCAGGGGAACACCTGCAGAGTCCTCATCCCACAGTCCTCCTGCCAGGGCTCTTCCTCCACTGAGGTGCTTCAGGATGTCACTGAGCATCTGTGCATCATTCTGGTGCTGGGAATAGGCCACAGCTTGGTGAGAAGGACCCCCAGCTCAGTGCCAGAGGAGGTGGCATCACCTGCTTCATGCAGCACCTAAGACACCTCTGGGAGATCCATCTCTGGTCCCTGGGGTGGCAACAGTGGGGGCAATGTGGACGCTGGACCAGGCTGGCATGAGCCTTCCTGTCCCTGTTCAGCCTTGCGCCAGGGAGCCAAGAAATCTCTTAACTAAATAAACAGCTCTCTTGTCCCTGATGGTATCTGTTTATACACCAGGTACAAACAGTCCCCATGCACAGCCAGTTCTTTCCACAAAAATCTCTCCCTGAGGGCTGGCAGTACTGCACGTGGGGAAAGCTCAGCCTCATGCTGCCCCAGCATGGACACCTTGGAGCCCTGGAATGAAGAGGAAGAAGCCAGCCTGACTGCAGACTGGGGTGTCAGGATTCAGATTTGGGGGTTCCAGACACTGGGTGAAGCCACACTGCTGTCCTAATCATGAGAGGGTCCAGGGAGATTGAAAAGGCATCACAGCATCTCCCAGAGGCATCTTCCTTCCTCCTTTCCCTGGAGTCCTAAAATGCTCCCAGCAAAGATGATGAGCCAGCCAGTGGTGAGGAACTGTGTGTTCCCTAGCTGTGGAGGAGGGAGAAGGGCATTTAAATTGCCAAACCCTGATGTTAAATTTATGATAGGATCCTCCACTGTGCAGCAAACTTGGTCCCAGTGTCATGTTCATCTGCCTTCAGCCACCTGAAGCATTGGCTCCTCTCCCTTGGGAATGGATGTGTTTCATGTCATGGAATCCCAGACTTGTTTGGGTTGGAAGGAACCTTAAAGCTCATCCCATTCCACCCCCTGCCATGGGCAGGGACACTTTCCACTATCCCAGGTTGCTCCAAGCCCTGTCCAACCTGGCCTCAGACACTTCCAGGGATGCGAAAGCCACAGCTTCTCTGGGTAACCTGTGCCAGGGCCTCACCACCCTCACAGGGAGAATTTTCTCCCAATATCCCACCTAACTCTGCCCTCTGGCAGTTTAGAGAGAAGGATGGGAACCATATCAAAGGTTGTACCAATGCTGATGGAGACGCCTCTCAGCTCCTCAGCCTTGGCTGAAGGCTGTGTCCCCAAGCTGCTGGAGCTGGTTGTGGCCAGCAGCAATGCCCAGGACGGGCTGTACCAAGGACAAGGGTCAGGTGCTTGTAAAAATGACCAAAACTTCCTTCTGACCTTTCCCCAAACTCTCCAAATTAAACCCTTCCCTCTTATGATGTCTTTGGACACTGGGAGCAGATGTGCTGAGAGAACCTCATGCATTAGAAAGCTATAAATGCCATGCTCCCATATCCTCAGTTTTCTGCTCAAAAGTGCAAACTGCTGTTGAAAGGAGAATGGTTGTGCAGAACCCAAGGTTGGAGTGACTGCTGGGTCAGCAGTGTCACTGGGGACACTGCTGTGGGCTCTCCCCGGCTTGCACACACATCCAGGACAGTGTGGAGGGTGTTGGGCTACAGAGTGTGAAAAGCCACCAAGCATCCAACTGGAAACCATTTAGGAAAGGTGGGAAAGCATCTGGGGTTCACAGGGAGACAAGGTGCTACCTCCATCCCTGGTTAGAAAAATGATTTAAAAATTATAACTTACAGGGGGTATGAGAGAAGGTGCCTCCTACAGCTTGTTAGCTTATGGCCTGTTTGGGAGGGTGTCCTGCAGACCTCCAGAGCCCTTTGGGAGGGGGCTGGAGGCAGGAGAGCAGAGCTGCCTTAGAGAGCTCCAGCAGGACCTCATCACACCTGGGTCCTGCAGGCTCTGCCCACATTCAAGGCACTCAGATGCTGAACCTTTCCTTGGAGCTGAGACCTCGGCTGGGCCAAACATTCCTCTTCTAAAGGCCAGCCACAGGCTGCAGGATGTTCCCATGTGACAGAGATCAGTGACAGTGAGACTGGGGTGGCAAGTCTGTAGGTCAGAGGCACCTGTTTCTGTAATTCCCAGGTGTTTTTCTCTCACTAGGAAAGCAGGCTGAGCAAGAATAAGGGAGACAAAAATCAAGAAGAAAAAGGAAAGGAATCTCCTTCCAAAGACCTGTCCCAGAAACGAGATACTAAAGTGGGGAAAGACTCTAAAAAGGAAGAAAGTGTTCAGAAAACAGACCTGAAAGGTAAAGCTGAGACTGAGACCAAGAGCAAAGAGAACAAAGCTATGAACGATAAAGTAAAGGCCATGGAGAAAAAGCTGATGGGGAAGGACAAGAAGGAGGAAGAGAAGGGTTCAGTGTTGAAGAAGGATACAGGGAAGGACAAAAAGGAGGAAGAGAAGAGCACAGAGTTGAAGAAAGATGCAGGGAAGGATAAAAAGGAGGAAGAGAACAGCTCATATTTTAAAAAGAAGGATGCAGGGAAGGATAAAAAGGAAGAAGATAAAATCTCAGCAGTAAAGGAGGAGACAGAGAAGGAAAAAAAGCAAGAAGAAAAGGCATCAAAGGACACAGGGAAAGACAAAAAGGAGGAGAAGAGTTCAGAATCAAAGAAACAGGCAGAAAAATACCTAAGAGGGGAAGGTAAGAAAGAAAATGATAAAAAAGAAGGGGAAAAGGCTTCAGCTGTGAAAAAATCCAAGGCAGATGAGAAGGATAAATTCCAGGCAGAAGCAGAAAAGGCAGAAAAGACAGAAAAGGTAGAGGAGAAAGAGGACAAGGCAGGAATTGGGAGCAGCCCTTCCAAGTCTTCCTCCAGCAGCTCTGCAGATCAAGCCAAGGACGATGAAGCCTCCAGCATCTTTGATGAGCTCATCGAGAAGGTGAAGAACAACGACGCTGAGGTGACTGAGGTCAACGTGAACAACTCCGACTGCATCAACAATGAGACCCTGGTGCGCTTCACCGAGGCCCTGGAGTTCAACACTGTGGTCAAGGTGTTTGCCCTGGCTAACACCCGCGCTGATGACCATGTGGCCTTTGCCATTGCCATAATGCTCAAGTCCAACAAGGTGCTGACAAGCATCAACTTGGACTCCAACCACATCACAGGCAAGGGTATCCTGGCCATTTTCCGGGCACTGTTGCAGAACAACACACTGACAGAGCTACGTTTCCATAACCAGAGGCACATCTGTGGGGGAAAAACAGAGATGGAGATTGCCAAGCTCCTGAAAGAGAACACCACACTTCTGAAGCTGGGCTACCACTTTGAGCTGGCTGGGCCACGCATGACCGTCACCAGCCTGCTGAGCCGAAACATGGACAGGCAGAGGCAGAAACGCCTCCAGGAACAGAAACTGGCACAGGAACGGAGGGAGAAGAAAGACCTCCTGGAGGTGCCCAAGCCTGGAGCGCTGCCGAAGGGGTCATCCAAGGCATCCCCGCAGCCATCCCCCAAGGCTTCTCCCAAAAGCTCTCCCAAGAAAGGAGGGGCACCCACCATGCCACCCCCACCTCCTCCTCCTCCGTTTGCCCCACCACTGATGATCAACGAGAATCTGAAGAACTCACTCTCACCAGCCACACAGAGGAAGCTGGGAGACCGGGCGCTACCAGTCCAGGAGAAGAACTCTCGGGACCAGCTCCTGGCAGCCATTCGCTCCAGCAACCTCAAACAGCTCAAGAAGGCAAGTGCAGGGCCAGGTGGGGCCCATGCACAGGGTGGGGCTGGGGGCTGGGGGCTGAGGTCATAGCCGTTGTCACTCTGGCAGTGTCCTTCTCTGGAGTGGGGTGTCCATGCTCCCAACCCCTGCACAGGGGCAGATCCATCCCTTTGTCAAGCACATGGGGAAGGAAGATCCATCCTTTAATACCATCCCTGCAGAGTAGATGGGGTCAGCTAGTCCATCCCTTGGCAGACCATCCAACAGGAGATCCATCCCTTGGCAGAGAGCTTGACAGGTGCAGATCCATCCCTTGGCAGAGCTCCCGTGTTGGGCAGATCCAACAGGATCCAGGGGTTGGGACACAAGAAAGAAGCCATCCGTAACTTATAACTCAATGGGCTCTTGATACCTTGTTGTTGTGGCTGAGCCCATGCCCCTGGGGTGGAAGGTGGCCCAGGACAGCTGGAGAGGTTTCATCTGCATTTAAACTGAAACATTCCTTGATGTCAGCCCCAGCTCTGGGGCTGCTGGACTTGACTAAGCCTTTTGAACTCTTTACACATCAGCGACTGAATGTTGCTCTGAGGGTACTGACACAGCACCTTGGAGACCAGTGGAGAGCTGTGGCCTACTTCTCAAAACAGCTAGACAATGTTAGCCAAGGGTGGCCTGGGTGCTTGAAAGCTGTGGCAGCAACTGTCCTCCTAATACAGGAGGCCCATAAATTCACCCTTGGGCAGCACACTGTCATGTATGTACCCCATGCAGTAATAACTGCTGGAACAAAAGGGCCTAATGCTGGTCCCAGCATGGAGCCTTGAAACCTCTCACACACTCCAGGTGGTTTGTGTCCCTGCTGGGCTGTCCATAGGCTGGAGTGTGGGGACAGCCAGCCTGGCCAACAGAAAGAGGTCATTGAATGGTTTGGGTTGGAAGAGACCTTAGAGATCATCTCTTTCCTGTCATGAGCAGGGGACACCTTCCACTAGTCCAGGTTGCTCCAAGCCCTATCCAGCCTGGCCTTGAACACTTCCAGGGATGGGGCAGCCACAGCTTCTCTGGGCAGCCTGTGCCAGGACCTCCCCACCTTCACAGGGAGGAATTTCTCCCCAGTATCTCATCTGACCCTGCCCTGGATGTCCCTGCACCCCCTCCCATTGCTCGCCCAGTAATGAGGTGTCCTTCCCTGCAGGTGGAGTTGCCAAAGCTGCTGCAATAGGGAGCGGGAGGATTTTTCCCCTGCAGCCCATGGCAGACCCCCAGACACTCACCTTTCTCGTGACTGTTTCCATGACAAGCCCTTTGGAACCTGCAGTGACCGACGCCAAGGAGCAGGGATCTCTCCGGGACACGGAGGACGGGCCAGGCCCAGCAGGACATGATGGAGGATGTTGTATTTATTTTTTGATGGTTGTGAAGCCTTCAAGCTCGCTCTTCTACCAGCACTGTGCCCCACCAGAGATGCCAAGAATAGAGCAGGGGTCTGCAGAGCAGATTATGGAAATCCCCCATCAGAGCATAACAAAGGGGTTTGGCACCCTCTATCCAGGGTTCAGCCTGGGGTGAGCAGGGGTAACCCCAGTCTTGAGGGGAGCAGGGGACACCTAGATCATCATCACATCACCACAAAGTGTCTGGGTGGCCAGCAGAGTTTTGGGATTCAGGCACAGCAGTGGCTGCAGAGTCGGGGGTTCAGGCTTGATGTCAGGAGAAGTGGGAGGGTTGGAGAAGGGAGCAGCCAAGGAGAGAGGGGGCATGGAAGTGGTGAGACATGGGGAGCTAGGCTGGGGCCAGGAGCTCGGGGCATCTTGTACGCACCCACAGCACTGCAGGGGGACCCCCAGAACCCTCAGAGCGTGGAAACCAAATCCACCTCAGAGAGAGTAGAGAAAGCACCAGCTCAAGGGGGCAGTGGGTTTTGGGGTCATGTGATGCACACCCTCCCGCCC